>JAWNNJ010000241.1:0-191475 GCA_035045125.1 Hypselothyrea guttata
GAAGATATGCTGAATCCAGAGTTTCGTGAGTTCCTATTCGATTGTGGTATATTGGATGACATGTGGGATAGCTCTTCTGACAGCGATAATGATCATTTTTTCTTTGATGGCGATGATTTTGACTACTAGTTATTCGTTATTTACTTAAAACACCATTGTTGAAACAATATTTTTTTCTAGTTTTAATTTACAAATTAAAAATGAAATACTTATGTGCCGTTATGTTATTATTATCCTAATAAAAACTCTTGAAATGGGTGAAAACTCGGAATTCCACTATAGTGTAATATTTACTTAGCTGTTGCTCGGTTGAGCTCAGGAATTAAACTGAATAAGCTTGTGACAATTATACATGTCAATTTGGGAATTGACAGGAAAATCATCGATATCTCTTTCCCACAAATATGTATATATGTACATATCATACAGATAGTCTAGACAGTATGACTGCCTGACTTGCTGTCAAACCACACCCCAAGCGGGCACCAACAGAGAGTTACGACAACGAAAGGTGGCCTAGTGAGAGTTCGGCCCGAGCCACAGTTCGAGCAGTTGGACCAGCGGGAGTTGGTCTAGCTAGAGTTTGATCAAATGGAGTTGGTCTAGCTGCAGTTTGACCAACAGGAGTTGGGCCAGCGAGAGCGAAGCGTGGACTCAGTGGGGGAGCCCCCTAGTGCTCTTATAAAATAAAGCTATATTTGGAAATATTCATATTGAACAAGAACGGTTGAAAGTCTATTTATTGCACATGAACAGTACATAAACGTATAGCATTACAAAATTTGTTTAAATGCATTCTACCTTTAGATGAATACCTCCTTTGACTGCCAGTGGTCGGCTGGCTGGATTAAAAACTAAGGGTATTTCGGTGCGAGGGGAAACACCAAAATTGAATTGACGCAGAAGGAGGTAAGTAATGGTAAGTAGGCACATGGATGGCGCGCCCTGATCGCTTCTGGCTCAAAGCGCTGAGGATCAAAGCGCTCTGGTTCGGGATATATATCGGGATCATAATGTATGCTATTCACAGGGATGATAATCTTAGTGTCTTTTTCGATAACCAGATTGGTACCGGGCACCGTGTAGTCCTCAGCTGCTTGTCGCAGCAGATTGCTGGCAATTGAGTATTTACGCAGTGTTTCTGCAAGGGTTGAAAAAGAAAGTATTTTAGTGTATTGATTATACAAAATTATTGGGATGTGTTAGCTACCTGCGATGACTTGGTCCAGATAGGGTATCTTATTGATGGCATCGTAGGTAAGTTCGCCATTCGACTCGCTTTGTAGCACCGTCTCGATGTTTTCCCGAAGGCGCTGTTGGATGTCCGGATTCAATGCCAATTCGTAGAGACAATAGCCCATTGTGCTGGACGAGGTCTCGAAGCCGGCTACGAAGAAAACAAAAGCCTGTGCCGCAATTTGTTCAATGGTCAATCCTTTGGATAGATCAATTCCCCTGCCTTAACGTGCCGCCTCCTCGTCCTCAGCCCGCAGCTCGATAAGCTGATCGAGGAAATCATTCCGTTTTATGTTGTTCTTTTGCCGGTAATCCACAGTGGTGCGCACGGCGTTCATAAAGAAATCGCTAATGTCATCGGGCAAGCCTTTGAGTCGTAGCTTCAGCGATAGCTTCGCATTATAAAACATGAAGACTGATAGCAAGGTGCTATGACGGGGCCTCTCGAATATCTCACGACCCTTGGTGCGAAACTGAGCATTGGGGTCTGACAGACTATTGCACTCCAGGCCGAAGGCACAGCTGCCAATGACATCGGTTGTGAAGCGAGCACACAGCTCCTTGATCTCCGTATCGCCATCGTTCGCAGCTGCGGCATATTTACCCATCGTCCTGCCCAGATGTTCAGCCACATTGACGACGATACTGAACATGTGCTTCATCTTGCCGGACGTGAAGGTCGGCGTCAGCTTTTGTCGCATCGCCTTCCATTCCTCGCCGTCCAGCATGAACAAATGTCCCGACAGGGGCTCATCGCGCACATTGTGGAACATGCCACGATCCTGAAAGTTCTTGAAGTCCTTGATCAGCACATGCTTGACCAAATCAAGATCGATTATAAACGCGGCACGCTTGAAGAACAAAAACATGCCAGCGAATGGCGCCTTTCCCTTAAATTGCCTGTAGTATCGGTTGTCGAAGTCACGAAAGCTATACTTCTTTCCCACCCCCCACATATTACCCACGAGCGGTAGGGGACGCTCGTAGGGGACTCCCCGACGTCTCCAGTAACTGTACATGTTGTGGTAATAGTTGTATATCAACGCCACCGCCACTGCCAGCAGCGCAATTGTTACAAGTCCCATGTTGAATGACTCGGTTCAAAATCAGCTCAATAATTCCTATTTGGCCGCCTGCAGCGAACTGAACTTTTTCGCATGTTCCTCGCCTATTTATTGTAAATTTTTGCTGATAATAAACTGTTGACTCCCACCAAAAGTAAAATGCAAGATGACTTCACATTTAATCAAACCCATTATCGGCTGCGATTAGAATATACCCTTTGCGCCCAAAGAGTATTTTCAATAACTTCTTTTTGATTATATTCCAGGAATGTGAATTACAAAATTTATAGTTGAAAAACAAAACAGTTGTTCGCAATATGCAACGTTTACTGTAAACTAGCGTTGCCAATTATTTTTCGAGCAAAAAAAATATTTTTTTAGCGGGAAGGGCCCGAAAAAAATATAAACAAATAGTTTTTCCATTTTTTAAGGAAAAAATTGTCGCTAGCCTGCGACAATGTTAGAATCCAACCCGGTACGATACGCATTGTGCACAGCGCAGCTGATAATAACAACGCCTCTGCGCCGCCGCCCGCTGCACCTGCCCCCTCATCATCATCATCCGGCAGCGGACTCGCATTGCACACGTGATCGATCGATCGATCGATGCATTTACTGGCTTGCCTGCTTCTGCAACAATACCTTAGCTCTAACTCTAAACGCTAGTGCTTATTGTATAGGATACCGTAATCGAGCATTGGGAGTACAAATTATTGCAGTTCGGTTTGTTTTTGAGATATCTATCTAAAGTATTCAATTCACATCAGATATTGATAGAAGAGCTTAGATAATCAACAAGTTTCAGACTCCTACAAATATAAATGGATAGAATTGATTTTGACTCTTTAAATAAGCTCTAAAACCTCATTGAGACATGGGAGTTGATTTCAACTAAGCTTACTAAGCTTTCGAAAATCGCTTCATTTTAAAAAGTTTTCGACTGTTGCAAATATTGAAGGAGTGAATTAATTTTGGATATTTTGAAAAGCTTAGATATCTGTCTAAAATAGTCACTTCATATCGCTTTGAATGGCGATTATGAATATGATTTTAAGACATTTTTGTGGAAGCTTTATGGAGCGTTTACGAGAAAGGAAACTTTATATTTTTTTTATGTATTATATGGACATCGCTCTATCGGATTATGGGTTTTTTCGATGGACGGTCGACTAGAGATGGATCTTTTGCGTAGATTTTTGGTTGGTGAATAGATTTATTTCTAAAAACAAACCCTATGAATGAATGAATGAAAAAAGGAAAAACAATGTTTGCATCATGCTGCTCATTCATGTTGTTTCGAAAAAGAATAATTTGTACTCTCAATATGTTAACCGTTCTATACGTATGTCTAATCGATCCAGAGTTCTCCAGCATGCATGGGTTGGCTCTGCTTGCGTTGTCATGTTGGCATGTTGGCCGCATTGAATCTGTGATAGAATTTCAAATGTTTGATAAACAAAAGTCATAAATAAGTACTATCTAAATATAGTTCTCCCAGCCCCTTCCCCAACCTGTTGCTCAGTTGAAAGAAATCTAAACATTAAACATTGCAACTAACATTGAATTTTCTGTTTACACTTGGCAAAGTTAAAAAGCAAATTATTTATATAAATTATGGTACAATTGCCTCATTATCTGTTTTACTGCTCGCACTGTACTAAGTTTATTATTATTATTATTATTATTATTATTTATTACTGTAAGTCCTGGATATATGTAAAGCTTATATGGAAATGTATGATACATTTATTGTTCGCATTGATTATTGATTATTTATAATGTCTGGTATATTGTACGTCTTTATTTACCATACTTCAATAAATATCATATTTTGAAAATCGCTTTAGTAGAGCCAAATTTCTTTTGATTAGATTATTTAAGTGCAAGTAACCTGGACAATAAATATGTTGCTTATTTTGTGCTCTGAGAAACAATTATTAAGAAAATCTACACTTACAAAATAAATACAGTACATTTTAGCAATGTTATTAGAATTAAAAATTAAACGTACATGCTTAAAAAAAACTTATTATTGTTGGGGAATTGTACACTGCGACCTAGTAGATCTATTGTACCCCCTACTGGAAATTTGCTTCTAAATAAAACTTGTATTGTATTTTTTTAATAAATAGGAATTTATTGCAATTCCATTTACTATACTTTTTTTTTTTATTATTTTAACAATATAAATTTTGAAAATAGCTTTTTCTATGGTAATTTGCTTATGCAAAAAAAAAAAAAAACTAAAGAAAAGAAACTAATTAATATAAATTATAAAATAAATAAATGTTCATTATTAATGGTAATTGAAGCCAAAATTTTGTTTTGTGTATTTACGTACGTATGTATACGTTTTTTAATTGTTCTTTTCTCAGTAAATACATTTAGCATTTTAGCAATATCAGTGAGGGCTGGTTCGCTTGTAAGAATGAGTTGATAGAACACAATCAGTTGTACTACTATTTCAAGATAAACAATGTTAAGTAAGATTAGATTATTAGCTTTAACCTTTTTTTTTATTTTTACTATCAATTGAGTTTTTATTTATTTTAAAACCTGTTAAATTTGTTGTTATATTTTTAGATATAAACCTAATAACGGTATTATCATGATGTGAATCATAGGGAATTTAACCGTCGAGTGCTACTGACGAGGCAGCTTCTTGGCTACCTTTTGTTATCATCCTGTGAATAATTGCAATCGAGCTAAGCTCTGAGGCCAGTTTTTCAATTAAAGTCGGATTTTATTTAATTTTTTTTTTAATTGGAATGTCAGCAGATCTCTTCAATAAACGATGAAAACTCCGTTGTTATTGGTGTTGTTATTGATTGTGTTGCCCTTTGGCATTTGGTTTAATTAAATGCAGTCAGTGGTAAATCAAATCATGCGTAAAGTCAATGAAACTAACATAAAATTTACAGCTAATGCGCCCCCTGCCGGCTAAAAGGTCAACTGACAAGAGGTTTGTTATATTTTTCTGTTCGCCAGCTTTATTACAAAATCGCAGGAAAATTTATGCGATCATTGCAATCATTGAATACCTTAAAAAAAGACAACCGATTTTTTTAAATCAAGTATTTTGATTTAATTCAATTCAGTAAAATGTGTTTAAGAACAATTTATTTTACTACTATTATACCCTATACCCTGGGGGAAATACGGGGTAATAGGCAGAAGGGCGTGGCCGACCCCACATAAGTATATATATTCTTGATCAGATTGATGAACTTAGTTGATATAGCCCTGTCTGTCTGTCCGTCTGTTTGAACACCTTGATCTCAGAAACTATAAGAGCTAGATCAGCTGTTTTGGTCATTTTTTACAAGGTGTACATATACCATACGCATTATTTAATGGACGGTTTGGTTGCCACGCCTCTATCAAGAACAATGACCATAAATAAAATACATTGACCTATTAAAGACATACAAATCAATCTACATAAACTGTCTTCTATGAACTGTAGAGATGATTCATATCTACGAATTCTGTAAATATCAATGAAATCGGTCCATAGACTAGAGAATTATGATTAAAGATTTACATATTGACACTAGAGGAAAATTGAAAAAATTGGATATACATATATTGTCTCACAGTTGTATTTGAATTATTTTCCGTAGCAATATTATATTAGATATTTTATTGTGATTGATATTGTTTTTAAAATTGGTCTGTATCGAACTAATATTAATACATTATAGTACTATTTGTAGAATAATCAATTTTATTGAATTTCAGAGCGTTGCAACGCAAGGTGCACTATGTGAACAAGCATCGTGTGTCCGTTCGTCCCAGCGACAGTTGGCGCCAACCGGACGCCTATGAACCGTCAACCGATGGCGGTACCGGAGAGACGGAACGAAATCGCAATCGACGTCGCAATCGAAATCGGAACCAGAATCGGATAATCCGGAGCCAGCAATTATGCAACTGAATGATCATTGCTTGGAGCACATTGTACGACTGCTGCCACTGGTGGACCGCATTCATTTCGCACGGACTTGTGCGCGTTTTCGCTCAGTGTATGAGCAGATGGCTTCTGTGTTGGAGCAAAGCATAAACTTTGATGATCTGGAGAGCATGACGATGTGGGATGTGCGGGATTTCTTTATGCTCGCTGGAGAACATGTCAAACGGATAGAGGGCAAAATACCAGAGCACCATGGACAGCGGATATATCAGTTCCTGGGTCAGCATTGCATTCATTTGGAATCCTTGTGCCTCGTTGGGTCTAAGCTGACGGCGCAGAATATGTCTAGGACCTTTAAAGATTTCGATAATCTTCAGCATCTTATTCTAAAAAAATGCCCTCTGAGCAACGAGTCTATAAGGTCGCTGCAACATTTACCACTCAAAACTCTGGATATTATCGAAAATTCTCAGTTAACTGGAAAATATATGAACCTATTGCCCGTATCCATTGAGACATTGCGTCTTCGATCCTGCTATCGTCTGCAACCGGAATTTCTAGTCAGTATGTACAAAAGACTAAACAATCTCAAAGAACTGGATATGTTCCGATCGGCTAAAATTTCCGGAAGTTTTGAGAGCCTGGCCCAGTGTTGTAGGGCTCTAGAGAGTGTTACAATCTTTATTGATTGTCCGCCCTCTGATTTGGAGCACATTGCCAAGTTGCCAAGCTTGAAGAGTCTATGCGTGGAGAGCTCAGAGATTTATAATTGGAGTGAGACCGAAATGGTATCCAAACTGCTCTATTATCTGATCAACTATGCGTCGGATAAGCTGCAGCATCTGAAGATATCCGGCGTATATAATGTTAAACCCGAGGTTCTTGGTCGCATCGGCCAGCTTAATGCGCTGCGTTCCCTTGTGTTGCCAAATATCGATGATATTAGTGAGCTTGGATTCGAGGGCCTATTTAATTTGCAAAACTTGGAGGAGATTGATCTCAAGAATGTGGAAAATGTGCTGAATGTTGGCGTGCTTCGTCTGCTGATGGGGTGTCCCAAATTGAGCGTGTTACATCTTGTGCCATGCTGTAAGCTTACAGCGCATCTTATTTTTAGTATGATTGAGAAATTGCGCGTTGAAGTTCGTCAAAAGCGCTCGCAACGCTCTCTTCCCTTAAAGCTATATGCCAATAGTTCATATATCGACAAAAGCATTCTGGAACATCCGGATGTTGCTGCAAAAGATATAGTCGATGTTAAACTAACGAACCCATTTCCTGATGAAATTTTACAATTTGACAACTTGGATGATTATGACTTGAATAGTTCAGATGAAGATATGCTGAATCCAGAGTATCGTGAGTTCCTATACGATTGTGGTATATTGGATGACATGTGGGATGGTTCTTCTGACAGCGATAATGATAATTTTTTCTTTGATGGCGATGATTTCGACGATTTTGACTACTAGTTATCCGTTATTTATTTAAAACACCATTATTGAAACAATATTTTTTTCTAGTTTTAATTTACAAATTAAAAATGAAATACTTATGTGCCGTTATGTTATGATTATCCTAATAAAAACTCTTGAAATGGGTGAAAACTCGGAATTCCACGATAGTGTAATATTTACTTAGCTGTTGCTCGGTTGAGCTCAGGAATTAAACTGAATAATTTTGTGCTTTACAATTATACATGTCAATTAGGGAATGAGGAATATCGTCGATATCTCTTTCCCACAAATATTAGATTGTTTGTCCTGACTGTGTGATTACTTAACTTGCTGTCAAACCACAGCCCAACCGGCACCAACGAGAGTAACGGCAACGAGAGGTGAGCCAGTGAGAGTTCGGCCAGCTACAGTTGGAGCAGTTTAACCAGCGGGAGTTGGTCTAGCTAGAGTTTGATAAACGGAAGTTGGCCAGCGAGAGCGAAGCATGGACTCAGTGGGCGGAGTAGTATTCATATTGAATAAGAACAGTTGAAAGTCTATTTATTGCACATACAACAATACAAAATTTGTTTAAATGCATTCTACCTTTAGATAAATACCTCTTTTGACTGCCAGTGGTCTGCTGGCTGGATTGAAAACTAAGGGTATTTCGGTGCGAGGGGAAACACCAAAATTGAATTGACGCAGAAGGACGATGAGTCCAATCTTGGTCTGCATTTTGCCAAAGCGTTCGCCGATACAATTTCGGGGCCCATCCCCGAAGGGTAAGTAGGCACATGGATGGCGCGCCCTGATCGCTTCTGGCTCAAAGCGCTGAGGATCAAAGCGGTCGGGTTCAGGATATATATCGGGATCATAATGTATGCTATTTACAGGAATGATAATCTTAGTGTCTTTTTCGATAACCAGATTGGTACCAGGCACCGTGTAGTCCTCAACTGCTTGTCGCAGCAGACTGCTGACAATTGAGTATTTACGCAGTGTTTCTGCAAGGGTTGAAAAAGAAAGTATTTTAGTGAATTGATTATACAAAATTATTGGGATGTGTTAGCTACCTGCGATAACTTGGTCCAGATAGGGTATCTTATTGATGGCATCGTAGATAAGTTCGCCATTCGACTCGCTTTGTAGCACCGTCTCGATGTTCTCCCGAAGGCGCTGTTGGATGTCCGGATTCAATGCCAATTCGTAGAGACAATAGCCCATTGTGCTGGACGAGGTCTCGAAGCCGGCTACGAAGAAAACAAAAGCCTGTGCCGCAATTTGTTCAATGGTCAATCCTTTGGATAGATCAATTCCCTTGCCTTGACGTGCCGCCTCCTCATCCTCAGCCCGCAGCTCGATTAGCTGATCGAGGAAATCATTCCGTTTTATGTTGTTCTTTTGCCGATAATCTACAGTTGTGCGCACGGCGTTCATAAAGAAATCGCTAATGTCATCGGGCAAGCCTTTGAGTCGTAGCTTCTGCGATAGCTTCGCATTGAAAAACATGAAGACTGATAGCAAGGTGCTATGACGGGGCCTCTCGAATATCTCACGACCCTTGGTGCGAAACTAGAGCATTGGGGTCTGACAGACTATTGCACTCCAGGCCGAAGGCACAGCTTCCAATGACATCGGTTGTGTAGCGAGCACACAGCTCCTTGATCTCCGTATCGCCATCGTCTGCAGCTTCAGCATATTTACCCATCGTCCTGGTCAGATGTTCAGCCACATTGACGACGATACTGAACATGTGCTTCATCTTGCCGGACGTGAAGGTCGGCGTCATCGTTTTTCGCATCGCCTTCCATTCCTCGCCGTCCAGCATGAACAAATGTCCCGACAGGGGCTCATCGCGCACATTGTGGAACATGCCACGATCCTGAAAGTTCTTGAAGTCCTTGATCAGCACATGCTTGACCAAATCGAGATCGATTATAAACGCGGCACGCTTGAAGAACAAAAACATGCCAGCGAATGGCGCCTTCTCCTTAAATTGCCTGTAGTATCGGTTGTCGAAGTCACGAAAGCTATACTTCTTTCCCACCCCCCACATATTGCCGACGAGCGGTAGGGGACGCTCGTAGGGGACTCCCCGACGTCTCCAGTAACTGTACATGTTGTGGTAATAGTTGTATATCAACGCCACCGCTACTGCCAGCAGCGTAATTGTTACAAGTCCCATGTTGAATGAGTCGGTTCAAAATCAGCTTAATAATTCCTATTTGGCCGCCTGCAGCGAACTGAACATTTTCGCATGTTCCTCGCCCATTTATTGTAAATTTCTGCTGATAATAAACTGTTGACTCCTACCAAAAGTAAAATGCAAGATGTCTTCACAGTTAATCAAACCCATTATCGGCTGCGATTAGAATGTACCCTTTGCGCCCAAAGAGTATCTTCAATAACTTCTATTTAATTATATTCCAGGAATGTGAATTACAAAATTTATAGTTGAAAAACAAAACAGTTGTTCGCAATATGCAACGTTTACTGTAAACCAGCGTTGCCAATTATTTTTCGAGCACAAAAATATGTTTTTAGCGGGAAGGGCCCGAAAAAAATATAAACAAATAGTTATTAACCCTGTTTTCCCATTTTTTAAGGGGTTAAGGGCAAATATCGATTAAAATAATTACAGGTCTATAATTATTCCTTATTTTTGTGTACATTTTGAATTATTATTATCTAAATTATTTTTGAAAAATTTTCGATTTTGTGAACGTTATATATTAAATAAAACCGATATTGTTTGCCAATATTTTTTTACTCCATATCAGATTGAAAATTTGCAAGCTTTTCCATTTCAAAATGTGCTAAATCTAGATTATAATAACCTAAACTGGCAACACTTTTCTAGATAGTGCGGCGAGCCTCTGTTAAATAACTATCGAGCTGATCTAGGTTGAAAATCTTCCATCGATACCGACGACAATTGGCAACTCCGAATATATAAAATTTCATTTTACTTCGTCTTTTTAGTAAATAAGAGTATTTAAAAATCGCTTTAGTAGAGCCAAATTTCTTTTGATTAGATTATTTAAGTGCAAGTAACCTGGACAATAAATATGTTGCTTATTTTGTGCTCTGAGAAACAATTATTAAGAAAATCTACACTTACAAAATAAATACAGTACATTTTAGCAATGTTATTAGAATTAAAAATTAAACGTACATGCTTAAAAAAAACTTATTATTGTTGGGGAATTGTACACTGCGACCTAGTAGATCTATTGTACCCCCTACTGGAAATTTGCTTCTAAATAAAACTTGTATTGTATTTTTTTAATAAATAGGAATTTATTGCAATTCCATTTACTATACTTTTTTTTTTTATTATTTTAACAATATAAATTTTGAAAATAGCTTTTTCTATGGTAATTTGCTTATGCAAAAAAAAAAAAAAACTAAAGAAAAGAAACTAATTAATATAAATTATAAAATAAATAAATGTTCATTATTAATGGTAATTGAAGCCAAAATTTTGTTTTGTGTATTTACGTACGTATGTATACGTTTTTTAATTGTTCTTTTCTCAGTAAATACATTTAGCATTTTAGCAATATCAGTGAGGGCTGGTTCGCTTGTAAGAATGAGTTGATAGAACACAATCAGTTGTACTACATATTGCAGTTCCAAACAGCGATAATTCCAAAATGCCTTATCACCATCATCCTCGTGCCAATCCAAATGGAAATTGGCCAGAAAAGCGAACAAAAAAGCCGTTTTATTTTAAAGATAAATTGGCATATACCGAAGATGACATATTGGTCAAGAAATTGTACCTGTTTAATGTTGCAGCGCCCTTTACGCCTTAATCGATAAAAACCGAATAACAAGCGTAAAATTGAACATAGAATGTTGTTATTTGGAATATATACTCTCTTTCATTATATTTAACTATCCTGAAAAGCGCATTGAAATCGGTTGATAAACACAGGAGTTATTAGCGACACAATATGGCAGGCGACAACTCACTCGCCCGCTAGCAGCGCGGCCGATAAAGCTGGCGCACATAACACAGTAAGAATAAGAAGAATTGGTGCTACGTTTTGTATGACAGCTTTATATAATTATATTTAAAATATTGGGTACAGGGTATTCTACAGTACGGGCCCGTCCGACTGATCTGCTCCGCCCATTCTGGTTTTTACTATCAATTGAGTTTTTATTTATTTTAAAACCTGTTAAATTTGTTGTTATATTTTTAGATATAAACCTAATAACGGTATTATCATGATGTGAATCATAGGGAATTTAACCGTCGAGTGCTACTGACGAGGCAGCTTCTTGGCTACCTTTTGTTATCATCCTGTGAATAATTGCAATCGAGCTAAGCTCTGAGGCCAGTTTTTCAATTAAAGTCGGATTTTATTTGTTTTTTTTTTTAATTGGAATGTCAGCAGATCTCTTCAATAAACGATGATCGTTGATTGGTGTTGTTATTGATTGTGTTGCCCTTTGGCATTTGGTTTAATTAAATGCAGTCAGTGGTAAATCAAATCATGCGTAAAGTCAATGAAACTAACATAAAATTTACAGCTAATGCGCCCCCTGCCGGCTAAAAGGTCAACTGACAAGAGGTTTGTTATATTTTTCTGTTCGCCAGCTTTATTACAAAATCGCAGGAAAATTTATGCGATCATTGCAATCATTGAATACCTTAAAAAAAGACAAAATCCATGATTTTGTTTGCTTCTTTTAGCATTGTTAAAGAAATCAAATTTTCCTCTTTAAAGTTTTTTTTTTTTGTTCGGCACGTCGCAATATCCGGTTGAATTGTGAAAAATGTCGTCGTTATAAGCGGTTTGACGCTAAAAGCGGAGACGTTATAAGCGGAGGGCGTTTCATAAAAGTTTGTATGGGGACCAACCAAACCATCGAGTTTTCGTCGCAATAACCGGTCGGACGCTATAAGCGGCGTCGTTATAACCGGATTCTACTGTATTTGGATTTAATTCAATTCAGTAAAATGTGTTTAAGAACAATTTATTTTACTATATTATACACTATACCATGGGGGAAATACGGGGTAATAGGCAGAAGGGGCGTGGCAGACCCCACAAAGTATATATATTCTTGATCAGATTGATGAACTTAGTCGATATAGCCCTGTCTGTCTGTCCGTCTGTTTAATCGCCTCGATCTCAGCAACTATAAGAGCTAGAGTAGCCGTTTCAATCATTTCAGTCATTTTTTAAAGGTCTATACCATATGCATTATTTCAAATTTTGGATGCCACGCCTTTACAACAAAAAATGACCTTAAATAAAATACTTTGACCAATTAAAAACATACAAATCTAGCTACTTAAATTGTCTTCTTTGAACTGTAGAGATGATTCATATCTACGAATTCTGTAAATGTCAATGAAATCGGTCCATAAATTAAAGATTTTCATGTTGGCACTAGAGGCAAATTAATAAAATTGGATATACATATATGTACATGTATACATATATTGTCTCACAGTTGTCTTTGAATTATTTTCCGTAGCAATATTATATTAGATATTTTATTGTGATTGATATTGTCTTTAAAATTAGTCTGAATCGAACTAATAGTGATATTATCCCAATAATATTCCGCCCCCACATTAATTATTATTAGTAGAGTTATAGTATTATTTGTACTCACAATTTAATTGTATTGAATTTTAGGGCGTTGCAACGCGAGGTGCACTATGTGAACAAGCATCGTGTGTCCGTTCGTCCCAGCGACAGTTGGCGCCAACCGGACGCCTATGAACCGTCGAGCGATGGCGGTACCGGAGAGACGGAATGGAAATCGGAATCGGAATCGGATAATCCGGAGCCAGCAATAATGCAACTGAATGATTATTGCTTGGAGCACATTGTGCGACTGCTGCCACTGGTGGACCGCATTCATTTCGCACGGACTTGTGCGCGTTTTCGCTCAGTGTATGAGCAGATGGCTTCTGTGTTGGAGCAAAGCATAAACTTTGATGATCTGGAGAGCATGACGCTGTGGGATGTGCGGGACTTCTTTATGCTCGCTGGAGAACATGTCAAACGGATGGAGGGCAAAATACCAGAGCACCACGGACAGCGGATATATCAGTTCCTGGGTCAGCATTGCATTCATTTGGAATCCTTGTGCCTCGTTGGGTCTAAGCTGACGGCGCAGAATATGTCTAGGACCTTTAAAGATTTCGATAATCTTCAGCATCTCATTCTAAAAAACTGCCATCTGAGCAACGAGTGTCTAAGGTCGCTGCAGCATTTACCACTCAAAACTCTGGATATTTTGGAAAATTTTCAGTTAACTGGAAAATATATGAACCTATTGCCCGTATCCATTGAGACATTGCGTCTTCGATCCTGCTATTGTCTGCAACCGCAATTTCTATACAGTATGTACAAAAGACTAAGCAATCTCAAAGAGTTGGATATGTTCCGAACGGTCAAAGTTTCCGGAAGTTTTCGGAGCCTGGCCCAGTGTTGTAGGGCTCTAGAGAGTGTTACAATCTCTATTGGTGGTCCGCCCTCTGATTTGGAGCACATTGCCAAGTTGCCAAGCTTGAAGAGTCTATGCGTGGAGAGCTCTCAGTTTGTTTGGAGTGAGACCGAAGTGATATCCAAACTGCTCTCTTATCTGATCGACTATGCGTCGGATAAGCTGCAGCATCTGAAGATATCCCGCAAATTCAATGTTAAACCCGAGGTTCTTGGTCGCATCGGTCAGCTTAATGCGCTGCGTTCCCTTGTGTTGCCAAATATCGATGATATTAGTGAGCTTGGATTGGAGATTGATCCCAAGAATGTGGAAAATGTGCTGGATGTTGGCTTGCTTCGACTGCTGATGGGGTGTCCCAAATTGAGCGTGTTACATCTTGTGCCATGCTATAATCTTACAGAGCATCTTATTTTTAGTATGATTGAGAAATTGCGCGTTGAAGTTCGTCAAAAGCGCTCGCAACGCTCTCTTCCCTTAAAGCTATATGCCAATAGTTTATATATCGACAAAAGCATTTTGGAACATCCGGATGTTGCTGCAAAAGATATAGTCGATGTTAAACTAACGAACCCATTTCCTGATGATTTGAACAACTTCAATTTAATGGATGATTATGACTTCAATAGTTCAGATGAAGATATGCTGAATCCAGAGTTTCGTGAGTTCCTATTCGATTGTGGTATATTGGATGACATGTGGGATAGCTCTTCTGACAGCGATAATGATCATTTTTTCTTTGATGGCGATGATTTTGACTACTAGTTATTCGTTATTTACTTAAAACACCATTGTTGAAACAATATTTTTTTCTAGTTTTAATTTACAAATTAAAAATGAAATACTTATGTGCCGTTATGTTATTATTATCCTAATAAAAACTCTTGAAATGGGTGAAAACTCGGAATTCCACGATAGTGTAATATTTACTTAGCTGTTGCTCGGTTGAGCTCAGGAATTAAATTGCTTTACAATTATACATGTCAATTTGGGAATTGCAGGAAAATCATCGATATCTCTTTCCCACAAATATTTATATATGTACATATATAAGATTGTTTGTCTTGACAGTATGACTGCTTGACTTGCTGTCAAACCACACCCCAAGGAGCACCAACAAGAGTTACGACAACGAAAGGTGACCTAGTGAGAGTTCGGCCAGCCACAGTTGGAGTAGTTGAACCAGCGGGAGTTGGTCTAGCTAGAGTTTTATCAAATGAAGTTGGTCTAGCTGCAGTTTGACCAACAGGAGTTGGGCCAGCGGGCGGACTCTCCTTAGTGCTCTTTAAAATAAAGCTATATTTGGAAATATTCATATTGAACAAGAACGGTTGAAAGTCTATTTATTGCACATGAACATATATGTATAACGTATCACAATACAAAATTTGTTTAAATGCATTCTACCTTTAGATGAATACCTCCTTTGACTGCCAGTGATCGGTTGGCTGGATTAAAAACTAAGGGTATTTCGGTGCGGGGGGAAACACCAAAATTGAATTGACGCAGAAGCAGGATTAGTCCAATCTTGGTCTGCATTTTGCCAAAGCGATCGCCGATACAATTTCGGGGCCCATCCCCGAATGGTAAGTAGGCACATGGATGGCGCGCCCTGATCGCTTCTGGCTCAAAGCGCTGAGGATCAAAGCGCTCTGGTTCGGGATATATATCGGGATCATAATGTATGCTATTCACAGGGATGATAATCTTAGTGTCTTTTTCGATAACCAGATTGGTACCGGGCACCGTGTAGTCCTCAGCTGCTTGTCGCAGCAGATTGCTGGCAATTGAGTATTTACGCAGTGTTTCTGCAAGGGTTGAAAAAGAAAGCATTTTAGTGTATTGATTATACAAAATTATTGGGATGTGTTAGCTACCTGCGATGACTTGGTCCAGATAGGGTATCTTATTGATGGCATCGTAGGTAAGTTCGCCATTCGACTCGCTTTGTAGCACCGTCTCGATGTTCTCCCGAAGGCGCTGTTGGATGTCCGGATTCAATGCCAATTCGTAGAGACAATAGCCCATTGTGCTGGACGAGGTCTCGAAGCCGGCTACGAAGAAAACAAAAGCCTGTGCCGCAATTTGTTCAATGGTCAATCCTTTGGATAGATCAATTCCCCTGCCTTGACGTGCCGCCTCCTCGTCCTCAGCCCGCAGCTCGATAAGCTGATCGAGGAAATCATTCCGTTTTATGTTGTTCTTTTGCCGGTAATCCACAGTGGTGCGCACGGCGTTCATAAAGAAATCGCTAATGTCATCGGGCAAGCCTTTGAGTCGTAGCTTCAGCGATAGCTTCGCATTATAAAACATGAAGACTGATAGCAAGGTGCTATGACGGGGCCTCTCGAATATCTCACGACCCTTGGTGCGAAACTGAGCATTGGGGTCTGACAGACTATTGCACTCCAGGCCGAAGGCACAGCTGCCAATGACATCGGTTGTGAAGCGAGCACACAGCTCCTTGATCTCCGTATCGCCATCGTTCGCAGCTGCGGCATATTTACCCATCGTCCTGGCCAGATGTTCAGCCACATTGACGACGATACTGAACATGTGCTTCATCTTGCCGGACGTGAAGGTCGGCGTCAGCTTTTGTCGCATCGCCTTCCATTCCTCGCCGTCCAGCATGAACAAATGTCCCGACAGGGGCTCATCGCGCACATTGTGGAACATGCCACGATCCTGAAAGTTCTTGAAGTCCTTGATCAGCACATGCTTGACCAAATCAAGATCGATTATAAACGCGGCACGCTTGAAGAACAAAAACATGCCAGCGAATGGCGCCTTTCCCTTAAATTGCCTGTAGTATCGGTTGTCGAAGTCACGAAAGCTATACTTCTTTCCCACCCCCCACATATTACCCACGAGCGGTAGGGGACGCTCGTAGGGGACTCCCCGACGTCTCCAGTAACTGTACATGTTGTGGTAATAGTTGTATATCAACGCCACCGCCACTGCCAGCAGCGCAATTGTTACAAGTCCCATGTTGAATGACTCGGTTCAAAATCAGCTCAATAATTCCTATTTGGCCGCCTGCAGCGAACTGAACTTTTTCGCATGTTCCTCGCCTATTTATTGTAAATTTTTGCTGATAATAAACTGTTGACTCCCACCAAAAGTAAAATGCAAGATGACTTCACATTTAATCAAACCCATTATCGGCTGCGATTAGAATATACCCTTTGCGCCCAAAGAGTATCTTCAATAACTTCTATTTAATTGTATTCCAGGAATGTGAATTAAAAAATTCATAGTAGTTGAAAAACAAAACAGTTGTTCGCTATATGCAACGTTTACTGTAAACCAGCGTTGCCAATTATTTTTCGAGAAAAATACTTGGATTCATTAAACGCTGGTCTAAAGAATTCAATGACCCTTATTTTACCAAACTTTTGTATACCTCTCTAGTACGTCCCATTCTTGAATACTGCTCATGTGTTTGGTGTCCCCAGCATAGAGTGTATCAAGATAGGATAGAATCAGTTCAGAAACAATTCCTTTTATTTGCTCTTCGAGGATTAAATTGGGATCCTAATCTTCGCTTACCACCTTATTCTGAAAGATTACTTCTTATTAATCTTCCGTCTTTATCTAATCGTAGGACTGTTTTAGGTGTTTTATTTCTTCATAAGTTGATTTTAGGTGAAGTAGACTCCCCTGCCCTTTTGAATCAAATTAGTTTTTCAATACCTCGTAGGCCTACTAGGAACTTTCAACCTATTTTTCTTCCTGTATGCACCACTGATTATGCTATGCACAATAATTTCCGGGTTTTATGCTCTAGTTATAACGCACATTATAAATTAATATCTTCTGAACTCTCTCTACCTTCTATAAAATTCGCTATCCTACAATATCTGACTCATTCTAACATTTCATCTTAATCAATTTAGATTTGTATATTTGTTTAACACAACTAACCACTAATCTTGGTCTGATTGGGTTTTTCTGGGTTTTCCCATATCCTCGCAGCAAATGCTGGACCTTTATTTTTCTTTTTTATTTTTCATTTATATTTTAATTTATTCTTCCCCCAGATTTTCTTATTTTCTTATATTAAATTTATTTTTTAATTTTAATTTTATTATTCTTAATTTTAATTTGTAATATATTTTTTCTAAAATGTGCTAAATCTAGATTATAATAACCTAAACTGGCAACACTTTTCTAGATAGTGCGGCGAGCCTCTGTTAAATAACTATCGAGCTGATCTAGGTTGAAAATCTTCCATCGATACCGACGACAATTGGCAACTCCGAATATATAAAATTGCATTTTACTTCGTCTTTTTAGTAAATAAGAGTATTTAAAAATCGCTTTAGTAGAGCCAAATTTCTTTTGATTAGATTATTTAAGTGCAAGTAACCTGGACAATAAATATGTTGCTTATTTTGTGCTCTGAGAAACAATTATTAAGAAAATCTACACTTACAAAATAAATACAGTACATTTTAGCAATGTTATTAGAATTAAAAATTAAACGTACATGCTTAAAAAAAACTTATTATTGTTGGGGAATTGTACACTGCGACCTAGTAGATCTATTGTACCCCCTACTGGAAATTTGCTTCTAAATAAAACTTGTATTGTATTTTTTTAATAAATAGGAATTTATTGCAATTCCATTTACTATACTTTTTTTTTTTATTATTTTAACAATATAAATTTTGAAAATAGCTTTTTCTATAGTAATTTGCTTATGCAAAAAAAAAAAAAAAAACTAAAGAAAAGAAACTAATTAATATAAATTATAAAATAAATAAATGTTCATTATTAATGGTAATTGAAGCCAAAATTTTGTTTTGTGTATTTACGTACGTATGTATACGTTTTTTAATTGTTCTTTTCTCAGTAAATACATTTAGCATTTTAGCAATATCAGTGAGGGCTGGTTCGCTTGTAAGAATGAGTTGATAGAACACAATCAGTTGTACTACTATTTCAAGATAAACAATGTTAAGTAAGATTAGATTATCAGCTTTAACCTTTTTTTATACCCTGTGCCCATTTGAAGAATGGGAAAAACAGGGTTAATAACTTTGTGCGAATGTATGTAACAGGCAGAAGGAGGCGTGGCAGACTCCACAAACTATATATATTCTTGATCAGGGAGGCGAGCTGAGTCGATTTAGCCCTGTCTGTCTGTCTGTCTGTCCGTCTGTCTGTCTGTCTGTCTGTCTGTCTGTATGAACGCTGAAATTTTCTAAACTATAGAAGCTAGAGAAGCCGTTTTGCTCTCTTTTGAAAGGTGTGTACCATACGCAGATCAAGTTTATTTCAAATCTTGGATGCCACGCCCCTGCCGCCCACAATGAATGAAATAAAATACATTCGCCTATTTTAGAGACACTAAGCTATTTACATAAATTCTGTTTTCAGTAGTTGGTAGGTCTATATCATACGCAGATAAAGCTTTGTTCAAATTTTGGATGCCACGCCCTCTTTTCGCCTTAATCGATAAAAACCGAATAACAAGCGTAATATTGAACATAGAATGTTGTTATTTGGAATATATACTCTCTTTTATTATATTTAACTATCCTGAAAAGCGCATTGAAATCGGTTAATAAACACAGGAGTTATTAGCGAAACAATATTGCAGGCAGCAACTCGCTCGCTCTCTAGCAGCGCGGCCGTTAAAGCTGGCGCACATAACACAGTAAGAAGAAGAAGAATTGCTGCTACGTTTTGTATGACAACTTTATATAATTATATGTAAAATATTTTATACTGTATTTGCGAGCGCGCAGCCCGAGCTTTGGCACAGAATATAAGACAGTCGGGCCCGTCCGACTGATCTGCTCCGCCCATTCTGGTTTTACTATCAATTGAGTTTTTATTTATTTTTAAACCTGTTAAATTTGTTGTTATATTTTTAGATATAAACCTAATAACGGTATTATCTTGATGTGAATCATAGGGAATTTAACCGTCGAGTGCTACTGACGAGGCAGCTTCTTGGCTACCTTTTGTTATCATCCTGTGAATAATTGCAATCGAGCTAAGCTCTGAGGCCAGTTTTTCAATTAAAGTCGGATTTTATTTGTTTTTTTTTTAATTGGAATGTCAGCAGATCTCTTCAATAAACGTTGTTATTGGTGTTGTTATTGATTGTGTTGCCCTTTGGCATTTGGTTTAATTAAATTCAGTCAGTGGTAAATCAAATCATGCGTAAAGTCAATGAAACTAACATAAAATTTACAGCTAAATCGCCCCCTGCCGGCTAAAAGGTCAACTGACAAGAGGTTTGTTATATTTTTCTGTTCGCCAGCTTTATTACAAAATCGCAGGAAAATTTATGCGAAAGCGATTAGAGGCACATTAAGCGTTGATTTTGATGGCCAGCACCGTCGGATACTTAAGGGAGACACGATACTGCTCATTCATTTTTTTTTTGGTTCTCATTCTCATGCTATCCTGCTCTTCACTCTCTTTCACTCACTGCTCCAAAATGGTTCATGCATGTGCGCACGGTTTGTGTCAATAATAAAACTCGCGCTACGATATATAGACGTGCTGCGAGTGCGTCTGTACTTAAAGGATTTTGGCCTAATGCCTACTGCCTGTTTTATGCTGCTAATGTGCCATTGCCATTTTCGAACAGACATAAAAATTGTTATGTTGCGTTTTAGGCAACCCAATGAAGTGTGCGGGGCATAAAATTCACAGCGGGCAATCAAAACGAAAGAAGAAAAATCTGCTTAACTTGGCTTTAAGCTAGCTCGCGGCTACTTGATACAATTGCCATTTTTTGTCATTACTTTGAAAACCAGACACGCCAGGCCATAGCAGAAAACATTTAAAACAATGCGAAAATTCTTGCATGGCAACGAAATGTTCGAATTTGTGTGTTTTATTGCAAATTTGTGAATTTTTTTTTTTTAACATTTTTGGCACAGCTCTTGCCAGTTCTGGAAGTGCAAATCTATAAGCAATAACCAATAACAGTGCAGACAACATGGAATTGGATGAGAAAATTGCAAAGCAAGCCAAAGGGACGCCAAAAGCAATTGGATGTTCGATTGTCTGATAGTCCCCTGACGTGAAGGCGATAGACTGGTCTGAGTTTGAGCTTCAATTGAGTTTGCATCGATGCCAAGTTTCAATTGTGGCCCAGAGCTACAATGTGAGGATGACACAAGTTGCAATTCGAATTGCTGCAAATCGCTGAATTAGTAAAGTGTTTTAACTAACTTTCCATCGCACTTTGTTGCCTGTGCAGGCAAAGTGCTTAAGAATCAGCAATCAGTCTAAGCTGAGACTACATTTTTGGCAGTCTAGTCACGCTTGTTAACCAACTCGCTCTTTACCCTTTTGGCCAATGAGCAACTTTTCCAGCAAACAAATGAAATAATTAGCAGCAGCATACTGAATAAATGGCCGAAAGAAAAAAACAATGAGATGGCCGAAAAGAGCAGAAAGAAAGTACCAGAATACTGCAAGAAGTAAGCAGTATTATCGCACTTTAAACTGGCGTGTTTTATTGCCTCGCAGCAACAACGTTGCAACATGGCAGATGGCCATCACTGGAAAACAAAAGAAGAAAAACAAGAAATTAAAAAAATATTATTTTGTAGAAAGTGGACTTAGCTATGCTCTGCAAAGCGCTTAATTAAAGTGAATTTCAGGATAACTTAACAATTAATATATTTTTTATTTATTAATTTATTAATGAATTCATTTATTATTAAATGTAATAAATAAAATGACAATATATATTTAATATTGAAACACATTTCAGTGAAACCCCAAGGATTATTTTAATCTAACTAATTTTAAAATGTTATAAATCGATAGTAATTATTAATCATTTATTTATTAATTTGATTCAAAAATGTTTAATAGTTTATTTTTTTCAATTATTTCAACTTCCATCGTTGCTTTTACGTTTTTCTTTTATTATATTAATGTTAACTGATATTTTATAAAGCAAAAGTCAATGCATAAAGTCGCTCATTAGAAACATATTTCGTTAAACGATCATAAAAGAAATTTGGAAATATTTTGATTAATTCCGAAAGTGTTATTTACAAATATGTTAAAAAAAAAACCATTTTTGCATCGATTTTAAATATTTCTATGGAAATGCCCATTTACAATATTATATGTTTAATTTTGTACAATTATTTTAGATATCATTTAAATAACTCTGCTGTATTAATTTCATTGATTTAACATACGCGTTTTTCTAGCAGCTTTAAGGCGTATTTGGATGACGTATATTTTGCACAAGTTCAGCTACTTTTCTCTCTATAGATATACCCAGTTTTGCTATTGGAGCATAACAAATTTCATTTACTCATCATGCTTTTGGCCGGGGGTGTTGATGGCCAGTACTCGTTGGCCATTGATTTTCGCTCAATTGGCACTGTTGTCTTGTGCGAAAAACATCTGCCATGATGCGGCATTAAATTATATTGAATGGAGCGCGTGTCCAACTACAGTTTAGCAATATTTTATTTTTTTGTACAATATTTTCTACGCCATTCTATTTTTTTTTTTTCGTTATTACTTCAGCAACGTTGATGGCATCATCAGCATCATTATCATGAATAGTATGTATCTATGTATTGGAGTAACAGCAACAAAATATACTAGACCACAAGGTGCTTGTGCCTATTATGTTATTTACATATATTATTGATTCATAACAAATTGCTTAACATTGACTAACGAGCGCATATTGTGGCCGAAAGGTCAAAGTGTCCATGTCCGGCATAATTATGAGGAATATTTATTATTCATGCTCAGTTTTCCAACAAGGTTTTGCTCTAAACTTGCGGTTTTGTAAAGTGCTCATTTCTTTTGGTTTACTATAAGTGACTATATGTATATTTATTTGTTCCACGCCAAGGCACAAACGCCGAAAAAACGTGATTGCAAGTTGCAAGTTTGCCTGAAATGCCAGATACGATTTTTTACGTTTTTTTACAGGGTATACCACAGTCGTACACTTATCAGTTGTAGCCGTGTCCATAACGAATCTGAGATTTATGCGCTATCTTTAGATAAATCATGCTTAGGTAACAATTCATTATGCTTAGCTAAGAGTTGCTCGAAGTGCGCATACAAAATAAACCGTAGCATACTTTTCCAGGCAACAGAAATAGTAGCCAGCGAAAGGTGTTAGATTTTATGACCTTGGCATGGACATTGTGGCAGTAGCTTGCGTAATAAATGACTTCAAATAAAGCTGCATAAATTGCTAATTGCTGGAGCTGAAAGTGGTGTCGAGAACACATTTTGCTGACATTAAATACGCCAAGCTCTGCGTTAACCTCTGGCATTTAACATTCTTTTAATTCGCTCAATTCCCAACCATTTTGTTAAAAATCAAAATAAACGCCAAGATTTAAATGCCAGTAAAAGTACTCAATGTAATCGATATGCAACAACTGTAGCTTTTAACGTGAAAGTTGTAGGATTTGAAATAGATTTTAGTTTAAACTTTAAAGACTAATATTAGATTAAAGTAAACTACTTTTTTATTTGCTGTAATGTTATAAGATTAGTCAAGAATTTTTAAAACAGTGCAGTATTTAAATGCTAATAAACCAATAAATAAAATAGATAAATTAATATTCTTTCAGATCTTAAATCAGCCATGAAAAATTCTTGAAACGAGTTGGCTAAAATACGGAAAACATAAAATGTATTATGTATACATTTTTCATATATTCTGAAGATTTTATTAACTTAAACTTTATGTAAATTTGCAATAAATTAAATTAAACTTGTCTTAGCTCATTGTCTTTCAGTATTGGTCCACTGTTGCTAAAAATAATATAATTTTCTCTTCTTTTTAATACGAATTTAATTTTATTCGGTTGAACATTATCTCAAGCAAATTATACTTGATATAAGATAGGGGTTGGGGTTCTATTTTCACATCTCTGTAGGCGGAGCCGATTGGCAGCTGAATTCGGATGACATCGCTGAGGCTTGAGTTACTTTAATGACGTTTGATTGATTAGAATGCGGAATGACATGTTTTATATACCATTTTTTACGAATAGTGACGGTTTGAATATTATTTTCAGCCTGCTTTGTTTGCTGTTATATAAATTTAATATATTTATCTGGAATTTGTTTAATTAACAAAATATATAATTTCTTGATGTAACTTTTTTATATTGATTGTGAGTCCGCTGCAGATGCTAAAATATTATCGGTGAAGTATTTTTTGTATTCCCAATATGGGCAATTTTCCGTATCATTTGTCGCCTACATGGCTTTGAGGCTAGTGATGAATCATGTAATCAAGCCATGGCTTGATTTATAATAAAAACTTGCAAACGTCAGCAGAAAAACAAAGGTATAAATAATAAGAAGTCGTCTTCGGTTAGTCACGTCGTTAAACTGGCAATTCTATTGACAAATCCCTTAGTATTTGACTTATGTTGTTGTGTTGGCATCGTCAGTGTTGTCCCTGCGTGTTGATTAATGGCATTACGCCTGGGCGTTGAACACTTTAGCCGGGGCTTGGCATGCAGGGCGTATGCGTAATCTGCCGCTTTGTGTGCACTGACTGCAGCGACTGAAGTGCAGCAATGACAACGATTTCAGTGCACCGTTAGAGTCCGTTCGCTTAAGCTTCTGCTGATGCACTTCAATTTGCCAGAGGGCCAGAAGGGAAGCTATTTGTGGCTTAAACACCTTGTGCCTGGTTTCGGCTGATCACGCTTTGGCATGTGCTGCACTCGGGCTTAGTTGCATTCATCCTTGTTGACTTTCTGGCTCGTTACGCTCAATTGCATGGCCAAATGACGGTCATGAGATAATTCAGCGCTCTCGTTATGCCAACAGCTTGTGATTACCAAAAGCTGCCCATCCACCTGAAGCCAGGCAATTTGCAATTTATTTCAGCTGCACAGCAGCTCACGAATCATTCTCAGCTGCTCAATATTTCATGCTCTTATGTATTATGCCCGTATTGCAGGCAACACTTAAAATTGTAAGTCTTCTCGAAAATTAAGTTTTATTTCTGTTCGCTCGTGCCGCAAATCCGCTGCAGGAATACATTTGCCAGCTGTCTTTATAATTCATAGATTTGCATATCAATTTTTCAGCACTCTTACTGCCCACGGCCATAGCGTAGTTTACCTGTGCGCAACTCTATCAAATTACTTTCATTTTATTCACGTTTAAATTTCGCGCCATTTAATGTTGCAGCGCAGTGCTGTAAAGTGTAAACTGTAAGATGTTTGAAATATTTAAAAAGTGCTTAAAATGGTTTGCTTCTCAAATTCCGCATGAGTAAAAGACGAAATACAAGCAACTCAAATTTAAATAATTAAATAAACAAAACTAAATGTTAATAAATAAAAAAACTAATAAAAAAATAATACATTTAAATTGGTTTACAAATAACATGACAGTTATTTAAAATAAATAAAACTAAAAACATAAATTTGTAAAACAGTTAAATATAGATATAAGTGAATATAAAAATATAAAAATAAAAAAATATACTCATAAAGTACCAATTAAAAACTGTTTTTTAATAAATAAATAAACATAAATGAATAAATAAATAAATATAAATAAACAAATAAAAATAAATACAAATAAACAAATATTATGAATGAATATAAATACAAATATGTAATTATTAAAAAAATAAAATAAACATGATAAAATATGTAAATCGGCATATTGGTAAGTAAATATAGTTCAGGCGATGAAAATAAAACACAGACAATTAAATAACAAAATGAATAAAAATAAAAAGATAAATGCAAATAAACAAAAATAAAATGCTGATAGAGATAATAAATAAATTTGAATGGTCAACAGAATACGAAAAATCCAATAAATAAATACAAATGTGTGTTTAACCTTTCGCTTAACTTACACTTATATTCTTGAACTGTATCGTTGCTATCTGCGTGGACATAAACCGCTTGGAGCTGACTTCAATTGGGATTATTGGCGAATTCTTTCTGCTCGTCTTATGCACTTGATAAGCCAAATTAAATTGTCGTTTTACTGCAATTATCATATAATCCTATGCTTTCAGGTCATACGCAGTAAAGTTTTTTGTGGCGTCAGTGACATTGAAATTGGCATTGGATGGACACGAGCTTTGGCTCATATGGATGGCTAACACGTTCATTGACATTGAATGAGAGAGAGAGAGAGATGGAGAGAGAGAGAGGGGAAAGAGAGCGTTATAACTGAATTATCCCGAGTTATGTCGCCGTCTGTCGACTGTGCTTGGTCGATGACATCCATCGACTCTAATGGCATAACTTAAGCGGCTTAAGACAATGCTTCCAACTGCTGGCGTTTTTTTCTTTTTCTCATTTTTATTATGTACAAAATATAGTACACATTTCTTTATACTTTTTTAGTTGTTGTTTTCGCTGTTATTTTGTGTTTTTTTTTCTGTAATTTATGTGTGTGTGAGTGCTGTGCTCTTTTCTGTCAAAGTCGTTTGTTGTAATGACAAACGCAGCCAGCAACAATTGTAAAGTACATGACACGGGTCGTATACGCTATATGCTGCAAGCAAACTTTTAGCACACAAATTGTGGCAGAGAAGGGCAGACACAAAGACAGAGGGACAGACGGAGGGGCAGACAGAAAGACAGACAGGCATTCTAGCCGAGTAGCCAATTTCCTTGAGGGCATATTCGGTGTGGGCACCTGAGTTATATGTGCAACTTAATTTGCTACTGCCACACCTGTGGCTTCTGAGGCTGCTGAGGCTTCTGAGGCAGCAGCAAACCTTGGCCCTCTTTGACATGAATTTATGAGATAATATAATATATGTGTGTGTGCGTGACACAAAGCTGCTGCAACGTTTAATAAAATATATTTAGTTGAATAAATAAATGTGCAAATTTACTCGCACTCAGTTGACAGCAGACTGACAGTGCCTAAAAGAGGCCCAGCCTGTTAACAGAGCAGCGTTATGTTATTAGCAGCGGCATGTAATGCAAGTCACTATGTCATTACAGCCAATTTATGAGAGTATATATGAGATGATAAATGAAATAATATATGAGATAATATTCATGAGCATATGAGCTAACAAAAAAACCCGTACAATGTTTATTATGTATAATATTTAGTTAAATTAATAAACGTGCAAATGTCAGCAAAGAGAGCTGAGCCTCAGTCTATTAAGAGAGCAGAGCCAAGTTATTAGCAGCGGCATGTAATGTAAGCCAATTTATGAGATAATATATAAATATATAAGATAAGATATGAGATAATGTATAGAACTATATATGAGATAATATTCATAAATTTATAAAATTAAATAAAAATGCTGCCACAGTTAATAAAATAGCCGAGCCTCAGCCTGTTAACCGAGCAGCGTCATGTTATTAGCAGCGGCATGTAATGTAAGTCTCTGGTCATTACAGTGAATGTATGAGATAATATTCAAGATGATATATAAATAATAGGTGACGTAATATAAATATGCTGCAACGTTTATTAAAATATAATATTCACTTAAATAAATAAATGTAGAAACGTTTTCACAAAGAGAGCAGTGCCTGAGCCTTTTAACAGAGCAGCGCTATGTTATTAACGTCGGCATGTAGTGTAAGTCACTGGGTCATTACAGCCAATTTACGAGATAATATAGTATAAGATAATATATGATATAACGTGTAAGATAATGTATGAGAATTTATGAAAAAATATAAAACTGCTGCAACGATTAATAAAATATATTCACTCAAATAAATATATATTTATGAAACGTAGTCACATTTAGTTTACAGCAAAGAGAGCAGAGCGTCAGGCTGTTAACAGCAGTGTTATGTTAGTAATGTAAGTCACTGGGTCATTACAGCGCTGTTAGCCGCACACTAGGTCAAGAGCAGCTGCCTGCTAACAGCGCTCTCTCTTTACAGACACGTGTTGCATTGCCTTCCCTTAACAGCGCTCTGTTAAAATATCCCAACGCGGAGGCTGCGGCTGTTGTCGGCTTTGGCGCTAAACTCCAACTTAGTAAGCAGCGAAGCCGCGTGTTTGTCTGACGTGCGTGCGTGTGGGCGTGTGTATGCATGTGTGCGGAGTTCTTTCCGTTGCAGTTTGAAAAGAGCGTAAATATAAATATTGTGGAGCTGTGTAATAATTTATAGGCTATACAATTTCGGGATTTCATTGTGCGTGCAAATGTTTGGTCTGCCTGCCCTGGGGCTTTACATATAAAATGCCGTATAACAAATATTAAATTTCGGAGAAATAAAATAATAAAAAAAGCGATTTAAAAAGGGCAAGCTTTTTTAATTAATTAACAAGTGTTGCACAAACTGTAAGCCGTGTTTCAGTTAAGGCGTTTAAAGCATTTTAACTAAGGTGAGTGGGTTTTCCTGCATCGCATAATTTCCTGCATTTGTTGCTGTTATTGTTCCTAACAACTTCCGCATACATAATTAAAATGCCTCCTTTCAAGCCGTTTCCTTGGCTTAGACAAAGCATTTGTTTGACTTGTTGCCACAATTATAATACAATATAAGACAAAGCGCTGGATGACTAAACAAAATTGTGAAAAAAATGAATTTATGACCCACACGCGTGGTCTCCTGTAACAGTTAATGGCTTATACTCATTGCAATGGCCTATATAAAATATATACTTGTAGGGGAATATGTCCGTACTGGCCAGCAAAAATTTATTGTTATTGATTTAGCACATAGACCTTTCTGGGGGGTACGCAGACAAGTTATTGGCACTCCAGATTATTATGCGACTCTTCATATATAGCAATGGGCATATTACTTTTCCGAGATTGCTAAAATCTTTGAACGCTTTTGTGGCTCCTCAAATGGAGCAAATTCACTTTTTATTGCGCAACAAAAAAGCGAAAATATTGGTAAAAATGAAGCAAGCAGCATAAAGTTATATGTTGGCCATAAATGAAATTATAGTTATAAAATATTGCTTCTATTGCATTAAAGAGTTCAAGCTTAAATCTCAAATTTCTGTAGAAATCCATCAACGGCTTAAATGCTTAAATTTATACGGAAGCTTCTACAGTGTTCAAATTCAATGGAAATATTGAGAAATTTTATTTCTATCAAGTACTTACAATGGGAAGTTTTCATAGATTTCAGTGAGTTTTAAATTTACTAAAAAATTGCATTAGTTGGTAATATTCCTTGTTTTTCGTAGAAAATTGTATCCTTGTATTATATTCATGCCAAAATTATGGCTCTTTTGCCCAATGTGCATTGGTTAGAATTAAATAAACATTGCAGGCTCTGTGCATTGTGCATTGCTGTGAAAATGGGTTTTAAGCAATGTCCATTAGTCTATTATTCCCGCTAATATTTGAGAGTACAACAGAGAGACCATAGCACATTGTCCATTCATTATTTACTATTCATTACCCCAACGAACAATGAACTGTACGTAAAATTCACAGCTATGAATTACGCAGCAATATGTACGGGTTTCCACAGATGTGTTAAATTCCCTTGAATATTTTAAATGTAAATATTAAGGAAGTAGTTCAGTAGGTTTGCAGCACTTAGTGGGACTTTTACTGTTCATTTATTTTTATTTATTGGAGAAGCGATACAACAAGAGTGGAACATTCTGATTAATATTTTTCTATAACCTGTATGAAAATATAGTATGTAACAGGCGTTGTAGATTCCAAAAACCTATATATTTCTTGATCAGCCGATAGATCTTAGCATATATAAGAGGAACACCAAAGTTGAGAATGTAGATCGGTGTATACCATACGCAGATCAAGTTTAGCTCTAATGTTGGCAGCCATGCCCACTTTTCCTACAAAATGAAACGAGTGCACTACGGCCTTCATATTGTAGGAGGACACCTCACATAGCAAAGTCACTCATGTTTGGTTGAGTTTGAGCTGTACTTTGTACCATAAAACTCACGCTCTCGCTAAGAGAGCAATTACGAAGCACACTGAAGCTTTGAGATCAGTTCAATAACCCACCACACTTACTACACTTCCACTCCACGCGACCGCATTCACTGTACTGACTAACAGAACGGCAGCAGCAGCTTTTATAGTGCTTGCAGTCGGCGCTCCCCCTGCCGCTGATCAGGTGATGGTAAAAAGAGAGCGATAACTCATCACTGATAAGCGCTTAGGCGCAGTTCTCCTTGCGCGCTTTGGCTGTTTCTCAAGCTCAGTGTGCTTTCGAGCTTGCTCTCTCAGAGTGCAGACCGCAATTACAGCTAGAGTGCAGGAGAGACTCTAAGAGTTGGGTGATTTAATTAACAATAAATTAGAAATTAACCTATAAAATACTAGCAGATTAAAAACGCGTTTACTCTTCATAAAAGTCATTTTAGCATAAATAATAAATTACTAAAATAATAATAATAAAAATAAATATAAATTGCAGATAATTTAATCAGACAGGCCCACGTATATAAATGTATTTTATATACTTATGAAGAGCAATGTCATATCATAAGAAAATAAAAATTAATGAACAATTTGAAATATTTTTTTAATCATTCTCCCCATTTGCTGCCTATGTCTGCACAGCAACAACGCTTTCATAGGCATTCACCGTTTCTTCCTTAATCCACTTTCTTACCGAACGTGGGCTTTTACTGAGAGAGAGCTTGCGAATAGAAGAGTCGCTTAAGCGCTCTGCAGAAAAGAGAGTGCGCTTACCATTGATGAGTCATTACAGAAGGAGCGCATAACGTGGGGTGGGTTGACGTGGCGCTCTCTTTCAGGCATCGCCTGATCAAGAGAGTGTGGGGAGCAGACTGCAAGCACTGTAAAAGCTGCTGCGTGCAGTGCTGATAGTCAGTGCAACGGCTGCGGTCGCGTGGTGTGGACGTGTGGTGAGTGTGGAAGTGCTGTGAGTGTGGTGAGTGTGCTAGTGTGGTGATTGTGATGAGTGTGGTGAGTGCATTATCTGGGCTAAAAGCTTCAGTGTGCTTCCTAATTGATCTCTCAGCGAGAGCGTAAGCACCAACACATTGTGAATGTGTGTATGTGCTTGAGTAAAGCTCAAAATTAAGCTGGTTCAAAGCTAAACATATCTATTCGGTGTGTGCCTATGTATGTGAAATATTCTCTATTGCTCGCTTTGGAGTGCTCACCGAGAGAGAGAGAGAGATGTGGAGTGCCCGGCTGACAGCGGGGGCAGACGCAAGACATGGTGTGGGAGGCGCATTGAAGTTACAGATCTGATCGGGTAAGAATTTAGTTATTAGATGAGAGCCATTGCGTTGAGACCTAAGAAATACTATTGCACTGGAAACTACATTTGTTTATTATTGTGCAAATATTAATTCACTCAGCTCATTGTCCTGTATGAAACATGTAGGGTATAAAAACGGAAATCGAAAGCCGCATGTGCACATCATTGGAGTGATCTTATTTTTAATTAAAGGAAGATTACACTTCTGTCGATGCAAGCAGTCGTACGCAATTTCAAGTATTCCATGTGATGCTGATATGAATTTATTTGCGCACTTTCCGTATAGTATTTTCCTATTTGTGTCAATATGCCTCGGTGTATTGAAGCGTTTCCATTAACAAATTACTTGGGTTTTGCGTTGGTTTGGCTGAGTACTCGAGGGGCATGGAACTCCCCACATTTATTGAGATTTAGTTCAGCTCAGCCCATCTGTGGAGCAGCATATTCATTATAAAGTGCACTCAATGAAGGTTAACAAATACGTATGCATATGGTATTATTTTTATTCTTTTCACATGCATGGAAAACTCAGCATTTATTAAGCCTTTTGTGTAAATAGAGAAGACTGTTGTTTGTTCTGTCATGCTTGACAAAGGCTTATTGATTTGCTGTGCTATCTCTGACAGAAGCTGGTTGATTTGCGTATGAAATTCTATAGTCTAGAGAAGATATTCTAAGGGAAAGCATATGCAAAGCGTCAACTTCACTTACAATTATGGGATTTGTAAAAGTTTCAGTTGCCTGTTTGCTTAAACCATCAGCGATAATATGCGAACATTATTAGTCTGTCATTACATATGCATGCTCAAAACGTGCAACTTCCACAGATTCTCCTATACATTTATATTATATATAGCCAACTGGCAAAGTGCAGCACTTCCTTCTCAGCAGATGCTACCGCGTTGTCAGGCGATGCCACAACAGACTTCTGCGAAATTTTAAAACTGAATGGCGGCGAACTAAGAGAATGGAAAGGAAATGAAAACAAAAATGAGAAGCCTTGGCTGTGGTGCTGTTGAATTTTTTGGTTTAACTTTTCTGCAAAATAAAAAGAATTAAATAAATAATAAGTAAGCGCTCAAACTACTGATGGAGTAAGTACAACAAAAAGTTTGCAATAAACCATTGCCAATATTGCAGAAGTTTTGCCGTCATCTATAGAAAAAACAAACCAAAAAAATTCTACATGAACTAATGAACAGGATTTGCAGAAAACAACGTGTTTTCTGTTTTGTGTTTGATTTTGAGCGAAAAGTTTGTGTGCAGTATTATTTTGCTTGATGGATATCGGGTTTTAATTTTTTTCCGGTTTCGCTTCACTCGATTTTGGACTTGATTAATGGTATCAAACGCTGAAAAAATGGAAACAAATTGCGTAATCTATTACAATGATATTGTATTCATACAACTTGCAGGTGGATTTATTATTCATTGAAATTAATGAGACACATAGGACGATTTAATACGTATGGCTGCATAATGGTGAGACAAATTATAAATAAAATGTAATAGCACAAAATTAAAATAAAATTTATACTTTAAATTTTTGTAGAAATGCACACGAAACTTTGCTAAAATACAAGAATGAATGAATGGATATCGGTTGGAATATATATTAATTTAATTAAATAAATAATAGATTACATTAAATATGACGTCTGCTTGTCGATGGATATATCGACATGCCACCACAATCAAGGCTCAATCGATTTATTGCTTAAGCTTTTAATGTTAATTTAAAACTATTATTTTTTGGAATTTATTTAGAAGCGTTTTCCCCACTCTCATTTTAAATTAACGAACACAGCGCACCTTTTTCAAAAAATTTAAATTTTAATGCATTTTAAATTCTACACATAATATGTTCGACTCGCTGGAAGAAATTTGTTTTGCTTTGTTTGTCTGTGGCTGATAATTTGGCACTTTGTTCAGCTTCGTGGAAGTCTGCATGGATGATGGGCAGTGGGACCCAGAGAGCTCATGCCCATAAGCAGGCGGATGTAAAGTGCCTCTAAGAATTTCATAAGCATTAAATGTGCAGGCGGCGCCAATGGCAACGTACACACGTCGCCAATTATGTTCTGAATTTGGCCTGGGACAAAGCCGAAGCCAGTTGGCATTGACTATAGCCGATGCTGGCTGGATTCGCGGCTCAAGTGGTTTTAAACAGCGAGTGGGAGACCTTATGTTATTTGTCTTTTCGTATTTTTTAGACCCTGTACTCTTTTAAAGTACAAAAGGGTCTATTAAGTGAAAACGAGAAAATGTGTTTAACACTCAAAAGAAGGCGTGGCAGATCCCACAAAGTATGTATATTATTGATCAGAACGATGAGCTTAGTCGATATAGCCATGTTCGTCTGTCCGTATGAACACCTCGGCACCTATAAGAGCTAGAGACACAAAGTTTGGTATGTACGTTCTCCTATGTTGAAAGCAGAACAAGTTTGTTTTAGATTTTTGATATCCTTCCCTTCCATCACAAAACGCAAAAAAACCATAGGCCTCATAGATCTGGAAAACTTAGCTTACGCCATTCTCTATCTATGCTGCGAATTATAACACATTCAGATGAGAAACAGTAAAGATATTCAACAGACAATTTGTTTGACTGCTTGCTACTAATAATAACAATAATTGAAACTCAAAGTACAGTGTTTCCTGCTTCGGATTACGTTCAACTGTAGGCTTGCGTCCGACTGATCTGCTCCGTCCTTACTGTGTTTTTTTTTTACCAGCACTCTGACTTGCCTTGCATTTTTATAAACATATCACTGTACAAAAGTTTGAGATAGGGGGGAGGGGGCCTCATGGAGCGTGTGCTCCCTGCGAAAGTGGAACAGTCTCAGATGGAGGCTCGACGGTCCCTCGCGTTGAATGCGTTGCGGCTTCATTTAAAATTCAATGGCGTATACAAACTGCGTGATTTCCACAGCGCGTTGTCATGCCAGGCAGCTTCACAGCCGTCACAGTCACTGTCACAGTCGCATCCAGTCGGTATCTCGGTATCTGGGTATCTGGGTATCTCAGTATCTCAGAGTCTCAGCAGTCGCACAATTCCAATCATTGAGTCGCTTTGCGTTGCCGCATAATATAAAGACACCGCCCCCCATCCGCAGAACACGCCAAATATTTGCATTTCTGGTGTGTTTGCTGTTTTTTCTTTGGGTTTTGTTCTCCAATTCAAAGCGACAGTCAAGACAAGCTCAAAATTAACCATCTTTGCAGCGGCTTTCATTCGAATGAAATGAAATATAAACGTCAAAATGCTCCAAATTCTGACAGTGACTAATCCGGCATATGCAGAGAAGAAAAACTATAGTATACCCAATTGAAAAACTTAATTTTTAAAAAGAAAACTCTCTGTACAATGAAATTTCTTGCCGATAAAAATATGATTATTGAGAATAAATTTGTTCGTTAATTTTTGTTTGCAAATACTGCGAAATAGTTGCTAAATGATTATTTTTGTTTGAAAATACTGCGAAATAGTTGCTAAATGATTGAAATCAAAAACTGACATATAAGTAAATAATCTAAATAATATTATTTTACTAATTTGATGATGCTACAATATTGTAGTTGTATTTAATAATATTGGATTTTTATAATCAAATTCTTCAATTCAACACTTAAATTTATTGTCCATGGTCTTTGTTCGTATTAAATAAATAAATTCATAAATTGTTAAATAAATGGGTAAATAATTAAATAAATAAATTAGTAAATAGTTAAATAATTAAGTTAATAAAGTTACATCCATTCCACTGTTGATTGCCAAATGCATTCTTAATAATGCTTACATTAACAGAATGTTTATAGTCTTTGGCCTGAAGCTCTGTTTAACCAATTAAATGGTGTGAACATATTAATTAATTACGTGCAGCTATGGCACATAAATTTGTGTTGTTATGGCCCATGACGGCTACATTAAACAGTTTGTTAAAACTGCCATTAATTTGCATAGTTTAAACCAAGTACTGCTGCTGCAAAAGTGCAGAGAGTGTTGCAGTATTTGCGGAGCATGAAATGACTGGGGCGTCTCTGGTGAATCTGTTGGGTGTTGAAGCAACTTCAGCACCCCGGTAGACTGGCACATGAATATCAAGTGTAATCTCTGAGTGGTATCCGTGACTTTCTCTGTTGTTGCAGTTGCAGTTGCAGTGGCAGTTGCCCTTGAGAGTTGGTTAGTTGGTTAGTTAGCCAGCATCTTGGCTTGACTGTCAGCTGTCAGCTGGTCTAGCTTGTTATTCTTGCGTTATGGCCAAGAAGACACTTTGGCACTAAAAGTTGTTGCCTCTGTTGTCTTGCGCTCTGCTCTGGGCACTCTCAAGTGTCGAACTGCTTGTTTGCATGTGTGGGTGTTATTAAGTGACCGGCGATAAAACTTGTATGGCCACTCATAAAAGCAAATGCTCCTGTTATTATGCTGTGATTTTAGCCAATGCAATTCTATTATAAAAAGCCAAGCATAAAAAGCAAAATACCTATAAGTAAAAAATCGAATTACGATTTGTTCTAGCTCTCTCGCACTTCCGCTGTCAATTTGTTGTCATTAAAAGTGCGCATACTTTATTTAATTAAAGTTTAATTAAGCTCGCCTGCTGGGCAATAAGTCTGTAATCTAACTGTCGTTGCAAGTGGCCAGGAAGTAACGTTTGTTAATACCTAATGATGCTCAAGTTATGTTAATCTAACGAACTCTTGGACGCACAGTAGCTTAAAATAGAAAATTAGCAGTAAAGTGAGATATTAATCAGCAGTAAAGGTTCTTATTATTTCTCTCGTTGGCCGAACTCTCGCTGGCCGAACTCTTGTTGGTCGAACTCTTGTTGGTCGAACTCTTCTTGGCCGAACTTTTGCTGAATAGTTTTAGCTGCCAAGTTTTTGTTAGTTAGCTTTTGCTTGCCCAACTCCCGATGGTCGCCAAACTCTCACTGGTCGAACTCTTATTGCCTATAGCGATTAGAGGTCAGAAATCGAAGCTAAACTACTTACTTACTACTTACTTATAATACCTCAAGGTAATAGAAATTTTGAAGGAAAAAAGTGTTTCAGCTAAAACAAATTAATGAAAATATATTTAGACCCTGTATTTTAAAAAAATAAAAGGGTCTATTAATTTAGTGCAAATGACAGCTGTGTGTAACAGGCAGAAGGAAGCGTGGTAGACCCCACAAACTATATATATTCTGACTCAGGACGACGAGCTGAGTTGATATAGCCATGTCCGTCTGTCCGTCTGTCCGTCCGTATGAAAATCTAGATCTCAGCAACTATAAGAGTTAGAGATACCATTTTCGGTATGTAGATTCTCCTATGCTGCAAGCAGATCAAGTTTGTTTTAGATTTTTGATATCTCTCCCCATTCACCCGCTAACCGCGAAGAACAAAAAACAGCCAACGAGATCTTGGAAACTAGAAGTGCTAGCAATACAATTTTTTGGTATTTAGGTTCTCCAATGCAGCAATTACATCAAATATGTTTAAGTTTTTTGATAACTCTTCGCATTGGACCGCTAATTGAAAAATAATTTTCCAACAGTTTTCGGTTTTAAAGCTATGATTTTAATGGTAAAGATACGAGATTTGACATGAACGTAGTCTATGGCCTTCTCCATCAATGCTATGAATTGCATTACAATCGGACAAGAAACAGCGAAGATATTCAGCGATAATATATTTAAAAATATAATCACCTAGATCTTCCAAAGTATAAAACCTAAAAATACCATTTTTTGCTTTTTAGGTTCCCCTATGCGGCAATCAGATCAAGTTTGTTTTAGTTTTTTGATAACTCTTCACATTGGTCCGCTAATTGATAAAAACAATTTTGCAACAGTTTTAGGTTTTAAAGCTATGATTTTAATGGTAACTATACGGGATATGGCATGCACGTAGTCTATGGCCTTCTCCATCAATGCTGTGAATTGCATTACGATCGGATAAAAAACAGCGAAGAAAACACAAAATACAGGGTCTACTACAGTCGGTTACGTCCGACTGTAGCACCGTCCTTACTGGTTTTATTATAATATTAAAATTACTAGCTGTCTATAACGCTTTGTAAATAAATAAGAAATGTTTTTTGAATACGTAATCGTCATAGGAAATAAGTATACGTGCAGTAAAAACTGCTTATTTTTTTGAGGTATATTTTAGTCGAAGTTCCTTGGCGGTTTCAGTTCTGTTGCTCCAATGTACAAAGTATTTCCCAAAAATTCAGTTGGTGTAAACTTCTGAAAAGAGACTAAATAATTCTCAAGGTGTTTCCATTCAAACTCTGCGGGGGCTAATTAATGTGAGTAAAGTGCTCGAGACAATCTGCCATTCAAAAGCATTTTAAGTTTATTTTTACAACGTTAATATTGGTTTCCATCCATGGTGCGATGTGATGCTGAAGCATTTAATATTGACGCGTCGCGTAATTCAGCTTAAATCTGTTCGAAGGACATTCGGAAGTGTGTGAAATTGGCAGAGCAGCCAATCCAGCGATTGTCACACACATGCACTTGGTTATATACATTTGTGTGGACATGTAAGTGTGTATGTAAGTGGCTCACCCACTTACACATACATAGCTCAACCAAAACACGCACAAAAGTATGCAATAAATTTGTAAGATTTTACGACTGCGTATCGCATCGATTGCTGGGAAGCACAGCTCAGGTACTGGCATTGAGGGAGCGAGTGCGAAATAAAGAGGGAAAGAAAGGCTTATACAGAGCAGTTTAATTTTATTGCATTAGTGCTGACTTCACGAATAAAATAAGCAAAATAAAGGACAGTATCGCATCGTTTCGTATCATAATGTATGGCAATGTAAGCGCCATCTACCGGAGGGGAGAGCAAACAGACAGACAATCACAATGCGTTTTCTCTGCCGCCAAATGGACGTCTCTGACTGAAATGTTCAGCTACTTGGGCGTTAAATGTAGCACATAATAAGATTTTGGCTTTAGCAATGCCAACATCGACGCAACCAGAAACAGGCACCTCAGTAGACTTTCAGTTAACAAACTCGTATCTCAAATAAGCCCCCACTCCACATGGTCACGGCTTCGTTTTGCTTCTGCTTCAGATTCGTTTGCTTTGCCGTTGCCTTTTAGCGCAATGCAATAAAACAGCATAAAAATGTTGAGCATGTGGCGCTTATTTATAGTGTAAGTATACCCATATAGGCGCATGATGTGGGGCAACCATTGTAACGCAGTGGCGTAGTCGAATAGGGAACTTTATTCAAGTGAAGTGTAAGTTTAAAGCAGCAGAAATTAATAACTGAGAGTGGGAACATGAAGTACGAACAAAAAGTAGAAACATTGAGGGTGGAACGGAGAGTAGAAACAGAGATTGAAAAAACAGATAGTAGGAACAGAGAGTAGTAGTTGAGAGTGGAGTAGGAATAGGAAGTGGGAACAGAGACTAGCAACAGTTAGTAGGAGACATAACAGCAGAAGAAGAATCAATAATAAAGACTAAACGTTGATAAAGAAATAAATCTATTACTAAATAAAACAAAATAAAATAAATAAATCAGCTCTTTTCACTTGCTAAGCCCCCTGTTCGACACTCGCCTACGCCACTGGCTGGCCATCTATTCGGTTTTATATAGCTTCCTTTTTATATGGATGTCAGTGTGGGCATCTCCCACACATACGCAACATTTAAGTGGCGCCAGGGCCTAGGCAGCGACACCAAACAATGGGCAGATGGCGGTATGAGCACTATCAGATGGCAATAGAAGCAGCCAAGACAAGCATTGAAGCTGCGTATTGTGATTTCTTTTATATATGGGTTTTGTTTTCCATTACCACAACAAGTACAACAAACACAACAAACACAACAAAGACAACAAATACAGCAGAAGCTGCAAAAGCAGCTGCAAAAACTACACATTCATTGTTGAATTGAATTTTTACAGTGTTCATAATGTTTTCTCTTTGGGGTTATATTGTTTTTTCTTCCGTTTTTTTTTTTTTTTGATTTCTTAAGTTAAAGTTGTCTCTGAACTGACCATGGTAGGGACACACAAGTTTGGTTGAACCTCGAAAATTAATTAAGATATCTCTGGTTGCCTGTTAATTTTCTCAGCTTGACCTAAATCAGCTTTTTGCTGCGGGTTTTTGCCATTTACTGGATTTGCCCCCAGTTAATTAATCAGCTGTCGAGCATGGAGCAAACAACTCTAACAATATCGTCAACAACAACAAATTATATATATATATATATATATAGAATATATATATTATAGAGTCCAAAGACAGCGCCAGTAGCTTGACATCATTTTCCAATTACGCATATTCCGTCTGTTTTGGTCCTTTGTGTAATCAACTGTGAAATTATTTTGCAGCTAACATTTCTCAGTGAGCAAATTGTAATGGCAAATAAACTACTTGAAGTTGTTGTCTGACTGGCGTGCCACTGAAGCGTAAGAAATTGCCCCAAATTAGCGGAAGACATTTTTAAAATAACAATAAATAATTAAAAGCAACCATAATGGCATGAACCGATCAGTCGGACGCGTCAGACTGTAGCATACCCTGGTAATGGCTGCAATATTGTTTATTGAATAACTTCTGTATTTATTGAACGATTTCAATGCGCTTTTTGGGATATATAAATATAACGATCTATGATATATAAATATATATATCTATGTTGAATATTTCGCTTGAAATTTGTTTATTTATTTTCTGTATCTATCTACATTTCGAAAATGGCTGCAATAGCTTTTATAATTTCCCAGATCTCAGCGTTCCTAGAGATGTACAGACAGACGGACGGAGGTTGTCGTACTAACAAAGAATATATATAGTTTACTGGTCACCCACGCTTCCTTCTGCCTAATAAATATATTCCCATAAAATTATTAACCTTGTTTTTATCAATTTCATAAGTACAGGGTATATCAACAATAGTCTAGCTCTGAGCCAATGCTGTCAAAATTGCTTTAACTTAAATCCGAATATAAATGACGCTTAGCTAGTTGAGTGTAAATTGTCACTTTAATAATAACTAATCGCACAAAACACACATTATTCACACAATACGTCTTGCTAATTTATTAGGTCGTTGAATTCATAGTGACAGAACTGCTTAATTAGCAATCTCCCTGAATATCTTTTGCTTTAAAGATACAAGTTTGCCATAAATAAGTACAGGTGTCAGATAAAACGTATTATGGTTTGTGCACATTTTGTGCAAATGTTATTTTAGCGTTTGTATTTATGCATAATTAGAATGTACAACATGCAAATGTTGACATATCATTTGTTAAGCAAAACGAAATACATTTATATTTATAAATTATGATTGGCGTGGCGTATTAGTTCTGCCGGCCACAAATTGAATAAAATGTACGGCCTGCAAAGTAATCAATGCTGGTCATTGGTTATTTATGAGTTTCACATATATGTACATATAATAGAAAATCGACAAAAAATATAAATCATATTTGTAAAAATTGCATTTATTTTTATTGTGCTATACATGTAGAATTATCAATTACAATATATTCTAATGTGAGTAAAATTATACAGTTTACGTTAGTTTTAGCCGAATTTTTTAAAGGCCCAAGTTCGAAAATAGTAAGCTTAAATATGCTAATTTTAAATGAAGTGTAATATTTTAAATCAAGAATATCAGAATGTAGATTACAGCACCAATTCTTTGCAAAATCGCCTTTAATTAAATTAAATTAAATTCATTTAATTTATTTTAATTTGTATTTTGGAATTTTTAATTTATGCTGTAAATAATAAATAAATAAATAAATATGCATCTAGGTTTTTACACTTGACTGAACTACAATAAAATAATAAATAACATTCATAATTAATAAAACTTATTTTAACATGCATAATTTAAAATTAAAAGCGAAATAAACTGAAGTTTTGATTTATCATCTTTTCTAAAAGCTTTAAATTATTGAATTGGTTTTTTTTAAACCCTAGTTTCCATCTATTAAATCCTAATCAAATTGAACCAATTTTCAGACAAATTTCTTATTATATTGTACATTGTTATATATTATATTATAAGCATATTATTTATTGTAGTGTGGTATTTGTGTGTATGTTGGATCATTTACTTTCTGTGCATATGACAGTTGAGGATACATTTCTCAGGCGGCGATAAAAAAAAAGAGAATACATTACTCATACGCCGCGTTGCGCGTTGCATTAGCATAGAAATGCAGCCAGAAGATATATGTATTACCTGCAGAAACACAAACTAGAGCTGGGTGCCTGCTGAGCTGGAAAACTGTAGATTCTATAAAAACAAAACAAACCACAAGGCAAGGAAAGTGCTGCTGTTTAAGAACAACTTGTATTTCAAGCGAAAATGGGGCTGCTAAAAGCAAAAGGCAACACGGACAGCGACAGTTTGTCAGTTGGAAAAGCGAGGGGCGTGTGGAAAGTGGGTAAAGGGTTTCTTAACTTTAAGAAAATGTGTGCCAAAGTGGAAAAGTGAAAAACAAAAGCAAAAGCAAAAAGCGAAGTACTGTAACAATAGCTGCATAAAGTCTTGTAATTCTATGCAAATTGCACGATGAGAAGTCGACGTTTATAATTGCTAATTTGTTGCTCTTGAAATTAGCATAAAATTTATTTCAATTTATATAATACGTGTGAGCTTAAAGCAACAGCCAAGGTATTTAAAGCTGGTCAGCATGAAGTGCAAAACTTTTTGGCCAACTTGTTTATAGCCATTAAATGAAATTACCAATTTGAATACGAAATGTATTCTTGTATTTTGTATTTGGTATTTTGTATCTGTATCTGTATTTGTGTACAAGTATAATAAACATGCGTAAGTAAGCTGATTACACGCATATTTGCACTTATACGGCAATCCAGCTCCATTTCGACCAACCCAATCTGAATGTATTCAACATTTTTATCATATTTTATCTTTACCTTTTACCTTATACCTTTTTACATTTTCTCTTTTAATGCTACGCAATGATTGCTTTTTTTCTGCTTGGCCAACAAATTGTATTTTTGATTTGAACTTTGCTCTTGTAGCCTACGCTTGTTGCTTTTCATTCCCTTTCACCTGCCGTCTCTTCCCTCTTCTATGTCGCAACTGAAGTCCCGAGGAAATATTCACCGCAGGTGTAATATTTCTATTTTGAATGATTTAAATTTGCCCTAGCGGTGGGCTTGTTATTACTGATGTTGCTGGGCAAATGCTGAGCTTTAATAAGATTTTATTGTTGGCTGACAGATTTGTAATTTGTATTGTTATTGCCAGACGTTTCTCGTTGATCAAAGTTTGGAGTAAAAACCGCATTTATAAATTCCATTTTGATGGTCAAGTAGGCAATTTTCAATTGAAGCTGCAGTTCTGAGTATTAGTAATATAATTGTAAGAAATTATTCCTAAAATTGAAGGATATAATGGGGGAGTTAAGCTGCATTCAATCATATAAATAATAAATAACAGAATGGAAGACTTATAAATAATTTTAATTTATAAATAAATTATAAAATTAACAGAAATCAGTTATCTATATTTTAGAAAAAACATTTTAAATTTGTCTGTTATATTTATTCAAAGTGTAATTAAAATTATGCATCAGTTTTTTAAGTAAATGTGCATATTTTGTAGTCAGCTCAACATTGTAATCGTTTCCAGCGAATTATTCAAAATAACGCAAAGAATTTAAGGCCCTGTCGAGTGTCAGAGAGAAAGGAATGTCAACGGCTGGCTAACTGGGCCTGATTTGAATAACAGCATAATTTATTTGTATTCATCGGATTTAACAAGAGTCTTAGCCCCTAAAAGTACAACGACTTGAGCTTATTAACATTTATTTAGCCCACAAATCGCTCGTGGCTGAGAGTTGATTTTCTTGTTGGTTTTTTTCTCTTCGTTATTTTCTTTCGTTTTTTTTTTGCTTGTCAGCAGACGCAGCACATAACAAAATGGTGAATGAAATTCGATTTTGAGAGCACGAATGCAGAAAACTTTCAAGTTGTGAAGGGATAGGCTGGGCATACACGAGACGACGACTGTCGCAAAAGTTAAACGGCAAGTGACGACAGAACGGCGTAGTCAAGTGACTGTGGAACCGACAAAAAGACAAAGAGACCAAAAACACAAGAAATACAAAAAAGAGAGGAAAAAACTTGAACTATAAGCTCAGACAAAGAAGACATTTACAATGGGAAAACGATGCCAGGGGAGCAGCTAGAGAGAAAGGCGAATGGCGGTTGAGAATGCCAAGTATCTGTCAGTCAAGTGCTGTGAAGCATGTAAATTTCCGTCAATTTGAGTTTTATTAAATTGTTTGTGTCGCCTTGCAGCAAATTTTATTTCCATGATGATTTGCATGATCTGTGTTCGGGTTTTCGTTTTATGGGACACTCGGTCTGTTTTTTTTTTGTGTTTTTGGCGAATGCCACCACGAAGCACCTACAAATTTTGATGATCATTTTGTACCATTTTTTATAGCCGTACGTGTCGAGCGTGAGGCCAAAGAATGCGCTACCCTAAATCCTTTTTGTGCATGCTCTTCAATATTTATTTTGCGCTTCTTAAAGTCTGTGCTTGCAATTTATAATAGCTTTGCCAACCCTATGGAAATGTACAATTTAAGTGACTTAAATAAATTAAGCTCTTGCAAAAAGCTATTGGCCTTTTTGACTTTCTGGTTTATATTTAGCAATTAGGCATAATTTCAAAGCTCAAGATTCCATCAAGATTTTAGCAAATTTTTCCCCTGAGTTGTTTTGTATGTAAATTGCAAATATTGCGGAATCTATTTATACATAATTGAGGGAGAAGTAGGCGAGTCAGACGCCTGAAAGCTTGTATATTTTTTATCAGAATTAAAAACCCACGTTTTCTGCACCCACGTTGTGCGCCATAGTTTTCCCACGTGGCGACCAACGTGGACTTAAAGATTTTAATAAAAAACACACATTTTAATCAATCATTTTAATTTAACTTTTTGTTAAATACCATAATGTATTGAATATCTGTTTTAAATTACTTTTAAGCTACAAAAAACCCGATGTAGATTTTAAGATTCTGTTGTTGATGTGATGTCTTGTTTTTAATTGTCAGACATGGTTTCAGAATGCTGCTCTTTTTAATTTTTGCTGAAAAGTATGACACATAAACATGTCATTTGCGTCAGTTGCACGTTGTGTTGGGTGTCGGGCGCGTGACGAGCTCAGCAAAACACTTCTGTCTCTTCTCCCATGTACGTGTGGGTTTAGCTCAGTATGTGGTTCACACAAATTCACTGGCAATGCCATAAATCTAGGCTCGATGTGTGTGTGTGTATGTGTGTGTGTGGGTGAGTATCGTCTTGCGGTTAACTCACGTGACACTATCCAGAACAGAAACCTTTTTCAAGTGTCAAATGTAAGTTACTTTATACCCACATTGAGAGTTGAGCATAGTCCAGATTGGGCAGCGCTCTTTAATACGAGATGCGATTTGTTGTTTTGGGGCAGAATTAAATTGGCCATCTCGATACCATTTGCTTGTATATATTTCGTATAGCATGCTTTTTGGGGCAACATTAAGTTGGCAATCTCAGGCTTTAATAAATTGGTCCACGAATGAGAATAATTGTTGGATATGATTTCTGGCAAAAGTTTACTCTTTAATACAATTTTCCCTATGCTATTGTTATTATTTTGTGATTTATTTATTTTTCTTAAAATGGGCAATATATTATTTCTAATTAAATCTTTGCATATAAAATAAATAAAATGGTTTCAAACTAACAAAAATGCCTTCAAAATAATATGCAGGTTATCCAACCCATGTAAATATTAACAGAGAGCGAGCATACAGCTGACTTCGAGAGCGTCAAAATACTAAACATAGAGCGAAAAGAGAAGACAAGAATGACGCTCGAGAGCCTACGAATACAAGAAAAGGGAAATAGAACTGTCAACCACAAAGAAGACATAGACAAGACGAACTTAATTTACGCGGCAACAATTACAGTAGAGAAAAGAAAGTCAACACAGCAACACTGACGACGGACAAAAATAATTATATTAAGCATATAATTATTTAACACAACTTGACGATACTATGGAAATTAATATTTAATCAATAAGAAAAACTGTATGTATTTTTAAAATTGTTTGTATTTATTTGTGTGCTGGAAAAATTTTGTTAATTTAATAAACAGACTCCCTGAAGAAGGCATTAAATATGCCGAAACGCGTAGGAGGAAAATGAAAGAATAAGCAAAACCAAATGTTATTCTTGTCATAGGACAAAACGGCCGGAAGAACCCACCCAACAGAGGGAAAGCAACAACAATATTATTAATACTATTAGACTATCTTATCGGTTGGCTGAACACCGCATAATAAAACCCTTGATGTTGCAGGTTTAATTTGTATCTATTCACAAAAGTCAGCAACCGTGCATAGGAATAATCCGTAGCATTATAATAATTCCCTTTAATCCATATATATCATCTGTCTGGTGTAGTCTACAATCAAAATTCATAGCTTAATTCAAAAAACTTGAACTGAAAATAGTTACAATTTGCACTTGCTGGCTGGACTTTAATCCGTAACACGGCTTCCAGAAGAGCTCTTGGCAAAATGCTTTCAGTTTCATAAACGACTCAATTTATGTGTGAATGGAGCTGGAGTCCACTTTGGCATTCATTTTCACTCACAAGGCCAAATGCAAATTGCGTTATTCTCTATTTGTTCTATGTTGTATTTTGGGAGTCTTTAACAAAAACGAAAGTTTTAGTCAAATTAATGTTCACTTATAGCCATTAAATCCGACTAAAAAGACAAATTATGTTATGATTACCTTTAAAGCAATTATGCTACACACATGTGTCTCTCTCTCAACCAAAGTGCGTGCATAAATCACATAAATGTAGATTTTCTCCAACTCAATTTGTGTGGATGTGTGTGTGTGTGTGATGTGTGTGTGTGTGAAACGTACAAAACCTAAAACAGACCTTGTCTCATGGCAAAAGGCCAACTACGGGTTAGTCGTCCATCTCTTTACGGCATCTGCGACACGCGCTCAGTTACTTAACCTTACGTGGCCTGCATACGAGCATACGAGCATAGGAGCATATCAGGTGCATAAATTTTGCCAATGCTGACATATTAAGCCCTAAAGCGAGTATACCGTAGCTGGCTAATATCCCATTTCCGTCTGCAAAATTAGGCCTCAAATGTGCGCCTAAATCTAATCGCCCATCTCAAGGCACGAGCACCTGTCACAGGTTCTAGGAGAGATTTCCAAATGAACCTGGTAGTATCACAGATAAGACCAGTATTTGCATGTACAAATATTCATTTAGTTTTCCAAATTGCGTGATTATAATTTAAGAAATTATAGTGTATTAATATTTGATATTTTATTTAAATTAATTAAAATCTAGAAGGGATTTCTAAAGTATTTGCATTTTCATTTATATTAATTTTACACTACAAATTTAATTGTTAATTTTGACGAAATTATATTGTATTAATGTTTTCTATTTTATTAAAATGAATTTGTCAATATATTAAACAAAAATATAAAAATATGTTTGGGAGATGTTCGAAGGAAGAAAGAATGAATATTTAGCTGTGCATTTATATAAAGTTTTTATTTAAAACTTCTTTATTATTTGTGTTTAGTTTAAAGAAATTATTAGCAGTTAGAATTTTATCGATTTGTAAATAATTGATTTGTAATTTAACAAAACTGTGAAAGAAACACTAATCTGTTTTTTATTGAGCAAATGAATATTGAGAATATTGTTTTTCCTCTGAAAGTATCAAAGGTTAATATTTAGATTTATTTTCAAACATATTTAAAGCAATTAAAACTCTACTTACACTGTGTAGTATCTCTTGTCTGCTGAAACTAATCACAAAGACTTCTGTGTGTTATTGTGTGCACATCTGTAATCATATGTGCATAATATTTCACAATATTAGGCTCAGTGCAAATTAAATTTGTTGTATTTGCATAATCTCGCTCTAGCAAGACACTGTATCTGTGTACACACATATGCATATGCAAATGGAGCACAGTACGATGCTAATTACATTACGCATACGCCATGTCTGCCGCATGCCACGTGACAAAAGGTACGCAAGACGTAAGACTGTATATTGATCAAAGCAAGTAAACAATATCTGCAGTTTGCTCTGGGCTTGTTTGTCTGTTTGCCAAATTAAAGTAGGGTAAAACGGATTGTGTTCAAGGCTTTAATAATAGATAGAGCAATAGCTTGACTTCTAGCTTGGTTTGTTTGCAATTCAATTCTATAAATGATAAATTAGTCGATTATGCTCGAGTATAACAATGGCTACATTAAATTGACACGTAAATTAGAGCATTCTCAGCTTACTTGATGCTATTTATAGCACTTTAATATCCCAGCTTGCAGTGAAATTGTACTTTTTTTTTGACATTTTGCTCGCTGCGCAGAGAAGGGCAATGATTTTTTATTGCTGGCTATACAATTGCCATTTGTCTGCACTTTGGAGGATTGTGAAGCGTGTAATGCAAAATGCCAACAGTCAAACAATAGACAAAACTGCGCAAAAGGACATCAAGTATGCAACTCAGGGAACAAAAGGATCCATAAATATGGTCTTAAAGGACATGCTCGTTTGCAAGGCACAGTATTAATATTATTATCTTTGAATAATTTTGCAAATCCAAAAAAGTATGCCAACTTATACTTCGAATGAGCAGGGATTGAAATTATTATAGTTTGTAAAATTAATGCTATAAAGTAAAGTAAAAATTTAATAGAATTAGAACAAAAATTTAAAATAATTTAAAAAGAATAATATTTTAAATTGTAATACTTTTTTAATTATTATTTGCGACCTCTGCTACTGAATCAATTGGTTTCAAAAACATTTAAATTCTCAGTTCTGAGGTAGCTTTGCCATTTTATTTAGTGATTAAATTTATACCCTTTACAGCAGCTGCACATGCCATTTTCACGTAATCTTTGGGCCTATTTCCTTTCGTTCGGTTGGCGCGTTTTATTGCCTTTCGTTGAGTGCGGTCTTCGCTTTTTTTTTTTCGTCATTTTGTGCCGCATAATTAAAACACAATTAATTTGCGGAATGAACTCGTGGCTATTTTCAGCTTTCTTGTATCATCTTTCAGACTGCCAGTTTTCGGCAGCTCCTGGATGGCAATGACTTTTTAATAGACCTTAGCTTATTTTGTCTTGTGCCTTTTGATAATTGTATCTTTACTTCTTCTTGTTGAGTGGAACGAACGCCAGCTAGCATCATAAATTTATTTTGCCGCGACTTTAATTAGTTTCCTTTTGCAGCCATTTGTTGCCATGGAGTTTATTTAACATCCATAAACCGCTTGGACAATGCGTAAAGCGAGCACAGCTAATGGTCGTTTATACTGTTGTTGTTTTTAACAATTTAAAACGATAAAGTCATCTTGGTTTTTCTAGAATTTGTGCAAATTTTAGCTTATTTTTTTTCTTGCATTTTGGCAATATTTGAACATTTTTTATTGGGCAACATAGCAAAAGTTGCTGTTCCATGGTTCCCTTGTTGTTGCAGACAAAACAGAAAATGTCAACATAGCTTTTGCTTGTTAAGTATCTGCATGAACGGGGCATGAGGGCTAGATGAAAAATGTGTAACGATGCATAAAAAATATTTTGCTTATTGAAATTTCATTCAACAGAATGAATTGCAGATAACATAAAAAATTTAGTTCTATTTAAACAGAAAAATTTAGTATAAGGAATTATAAGATAGGAATATAATTCTAATAAATTTAATAGTGGCTTTATTTGATTTATTGATTTAGCACACATCGAAAATTAACCTATTCATTTATTTATTGCCAACTTAAACCAGTCGACATAAAATATAAAAATACAAATTATAGTAAAATTTAAAATTAAATTAAAAAATTTAACTAAACTAAGTCTTAAAGATTAAGTTAATTCGCTTTAAAAAAATTTAAATGAAAAATTTTAATTAATTTAAAAAGCAAATAAGGTCCAGCATATGCTGTATGGATTGTGGAAAATCCATACTAAAATGCAACTTTGTGTTTGGGCTATGTTGTTCAATAATAAATAAGAGAACTGCTACGAACCCGCGTTGGGCGCCCAATAAACAAATATGGCGCCCAACTTGGGAATGTAACACAATTAAAAACACGCTGAGGTCATAATAAAGATAGTTCAAACAAGCCCGCTTGTTTTGCTCGCCTACCAATCTCCACTCAGTCGTACGCACTCGACTGTGTAAGACCCTGAATTTGTCATTTCTAGTTATCAACGTTTCAGAGATCATGTTTGAGATACAGATATACAAATGCGAAGCTCATTTTGCAGAACAAGATGGCAATTTAAAAGTTACAACCCATATTCTTTTTCAACCATTTTCCATGGATGCTGGGTATAAAAACTGCTTCGTCTAACTACTCAAAACTGTCACCAAGCACGTAGCCTCTAACAAATTGCTATCTGCGCCTTTGTGTGTGTTTATTGTGTTTGTGTGTAGTGTGTTGCGTGTTGTGTGTTGTGCATTGTGTGTGCAGTGGGCACGTGGGTTAAATATCGTCTGTGGCGGTTTATTTGGTTTTGCTTGGAATCACATACGCTATACTATATTTGCACTGCACTTCGACGTTTGCAAATATTTTTGTTTTGCATTTTTGCGTTGCTTTGTTGCTTTGCTGTTCTCTGTTTTCAGTTTTCTGTTTTCTGTTCTTTGCACTCTTCAATTTTGCTATTGTCGCTGAAATAACAGATTCATAGCTATAAGTTTTGTTTCACTTTCTAAGCAAGCCAGCCATGTGCAGCCTTTGGCTACGCAACCTGGCTTTAAACAAAGAAATGCCACACGCATCCCTAAACAAACTGTTAACTCGCATGCTGGCTTTGAGTTTGTAGCATGATAGAATATTTAGAGTTTAGCTTTAGTGAAAATGAAAAATAGGAATGCTAATTTGCTTTAATATTTTGCAAAAACGAAGTTCACAGAGTCAATAGAGAAAGCCATAAACTAGTTAAATACCAAATTACCTCCAACTATACGGTATCATGCCTAATAGGTACTTCAAGAACATGATTTTTGGCCCTGCCAGATTTTGATTTCAAACGATTTGTCTTGAAAAATAATAATATTATGTGAAATTATGCCAAGCTGCTAAGCCTTGTCTTAGATATATTCCATGATTTATAATGTGAAAATTGCATTTAAATATTTGCACTAGGATTGGTTTTTGGCAAATAAAGTGCTCGTATGTGAACTTTTCATTGGCTGCATCGTTTATCAATTTCAGCAAAAAGTTTTCAAATTAAGCGTAAGCTACTTGTTTGTTATTTTTGTGGGCCAAATTGAAAATCCATCAGTGGCACTCGATAAATGGCATCCGCAAACCCAATTCGATGAGCTTGAAATTGATTTGGATTTTTGGCTGCCATGACAGTTCGCAATAGTCTATCAAAGTCGGCCATTTTGTAGCACTTTAAAACACGCCATGATAAATGCGCTGTGGCTAAATGCATTTTATTTCTATTTCAATTCGAAAACATATGGATTGTGTGTTAATTGTTGGACAAAAATTTTTATACCTTGGAAAAACATGTTTTTAATTCCATAAAAATATTTTTAGACCCTTTACTTTAAAAAAGTAAAAAGGGTCCTTTAGTTTAGTGCAAAGAGGAAATGTGTGTAACACCCAGAAGGAGGCATGGCAGACCCCATAAAGTATATATTCTTGATCAGGACGACAAGACGAGTCGATATAGCCATGTCCGTCTGTCCGTCTGTCTGTCTGTCCGTCTGTCCGTCTGTCTGTCCGTCCGTATGAACACCTAGATCTCAGCAACTATGAGAGCTAGAGACACCATATTCGGGATTTAGATTCTCCTATTTCGCGAGCAACACGAGTTTGTTTTAGATTTTGGATACCTCTTCCCTTTCCCCCGCAAACCGAAAAAGCTACTGCAGTCACAGCTTTAAAGTTATTAACTTGTAATTTGGTACGTAACTAGCTTATGGCATTCTCTATTGACCCTGTGAATTTCGTTTCGATCGGATAAGAAACAGCGAAAATACGGAACGGACAATTTGCCGCACTTGGCAGAGGGGTGGTGGTGTGCCTTGCATACGCGGGTATGTTAGTGCGTGCCTTTGACTGTGTTTGCAAATGCATGAAGTTAAAGTAAAGGGTCTCCTACTGTCGGTTACGTCCGACTGTAGCCTCCGTCCCACTGATCTGCCCCGTCCATATATTTCTAAATTACTTTGTCTTTTTATTGATATAATCCATTAAAAATGGCTTACGTATACAATATATAGAGCTCCAATGACTGAATTACTTTAGAGCGAGTACTCAATTTTAAATTTTAAATAAAAAACAAAACAAAAAATGTAAAGTAAATTCGTTTACCCTTCAGTTATATCTAGTGTAAATGTCGAAAGTCAAATCAATGCATTCAACGTCAGCGGCAGCTGAAAAAAATTGCCATTTAAAAACAAGTAAAGTTTTTAATTGATTTATTTTTAAATGCTCCATTTGTGAATAATATATTTAAACCGCCGTAAAACTGGGTTCAATTGTCCATAAAAATTCAATTTATTCAACCCAGTAAAGTTTTTGGTTAAGTTCAACTTAACTGGCATTTGAAACTTTTTTTAATATCTGCCATTGTGTGCACTGTGTGCAAGCGACACGCTATTGAATACCAAAACAGTTTCAACTTTGGCCAACACCAAATCTCACACGTACCTCTTTCTGACACCCAATTTGGCCCACATCGATTTCCAGAGTGCGCTGCGAGCCTACAAAAGCCTGACTTGTTGGCTTTTCCATTGTTGGCTTGAATTGGGAAACTGCAACGGACAAGTGCAGTGTATCAACTGTTGTACAAAATGCAACACTGTCAATTTGAGTGCTCTAGGCCCGATGTAATATCACGTGTAAAACTTGGAAACAAATATTTTCCAACAACATGCAAAAGGCAACAAGGTCAAGTGAATTCTATAAAACTGAAGAGCAAAAAGCAAAGTCAAGAGACAAGTTCTATTGAACTGCAGTGGCACTTGTCTTGAGCAGTTAATTATATTTTTTCTTTAGAAAGTGAGATTGAAACTTAAAGTGACTTGAAGTCGATAAAGCCATCTATGTTTTGATAGAACTTGAGAGAGGACGCTGAGTGCAGCAGTTGCAACTCTTGATAAAAGAGAACAAAGATTTGTGGAAAAATATGCGAATTGCTTGAAAGGAAGAACATAAATTGCAGTAATACTAGAATATGATGAGATTCAAATTTGTGCCCTCTTAGAGATCCCTTAGCTCAGACGCAAACCAAAACGTTGTTTACTGGTTCAATGCAGCTATCGAACTCATACATTTCGCATTTCATACTGGTTTATTTCAATTCATCAATAGATTATTGTAAATTACAAATTAAAGAAATGGGTATTTTAATGGCTATGAATGATTAAAGTGTTGCCAGGATTTGATTTTAAACTGCTGACTTTTAATTTGACGGGATGATTTCGAATCCTTTGCTGTCTGCCAGTTGCTATTTGGCTATTATACTCGTTTTATGGCTGCTGCATGAACCAATTTGTCAATATAATGTGCCTCCAATTGAGGCAACTGCCAGGGGTTTTTTTTTTCCTTTTTTGTGATTTTTGGGATTTTATGTTGTTGAATTTAGCAGAGTGCTAAGTTGGCAAAATGAAATCAGACAATGGCTGCTTGCCAGATTTTGCTGGGAGAGAGTCTGTGTACATTATCATAGTAATTGGCGGTTCTGCATGGCTGCTTTGTCAACTCGAAACTCAGTCAATCAAAAATAAGCAGCCAGGCAATGGGCAGGCATAACAAAACGGAAGCTTATCTAACAGTGAGCGTTGCCGTACTTAAATGCAATGTGTACGTATGGCCCGAAAGAAACTCTTAAATATATATATAAATATATACATATACTATATAGGTGTACACATTTGCATGTTTAGAGCCTAGACGAAAGATGAATGCTGTGTGAAAAGTCGGGCGACCATGGGCATAATTTCGACATCGTATCAATATGAGCCCATAAAAGTCAAAACACGTCATTGATATAGAAATATGTGAGCCATTTTAGCATTAAAGCGTTGTTGTAGTTGTGTAAAATGCTGCATACAAAAGTCTTACACATGAGCGCCTGCGTTACCAATTGGTGTGTGTGTGTGTGTCGATGTGTGTGTGTGTGTCGATGTGTATGTGTGTGTGTGTGTGTATATGTAGTCTATTCATGCCTGCAGTCGACAGTTAAACATCGTCGTTAGTTATGCCGTTTTATTTACGACTACAGTCATAACTCTTGATAATAATATATATTATGGTACACAATTGCATCTTTAAGACTAGTTTAAGCGTCTTTAAAACTGCATTCGATAAAAACTCGTATTTGAATTAAAAATTTATTAATGTCTCTTAACTTAAAAATATATAAAGTCAGCTTCTGAAACTATACTGTGGAGTTTCTTTGTAGTAATCTATTGTTATTTACATTTTATATATTTATGTATTTAAATACAATCTTAGTTATCGATTGCAACCCGAAATAATTACTCAACACTATAAGATATGTTTAGTTGAGTTAGGCGTAGTGGTCGGCCAATAGAATTGACAATGGAAATAATTGCATTTTTAAGACTAAAATAAATAATTACTAGAACAATTATGTAGAGTAGAAAGAGATAGAGAGTAATCTACAGTTATTTCAATTTTATATAAATCGATTGCAACCGAAAATACTTGCTGTAATGTGTAATGGACTAGTTGAGTAGAGTTCACTTTTCTGTTTAATTATTACTAAAACGCACAATTTCCAATAAATAAATAAATTTCCAATAAGTAAAACCTCCAAAATACTGATACACTTTTTTGTTTAAATAATTGGGAAATTTAATATATTACTGTTTGGTAATTAAGCTATACGTTTTCAAGCATATTTGTTGCTACAAATTGCCCATAAATAAAACGAATTTATTTTTAATTGCACGCTTTTGCCATTATTTATTTGTTTGTTTATAATTTGGCTCCCTTGTGTTTTTGACTGTAAAATGCACATGATAGAATTAAATTGTAAAATGTATTCAGCTTTGTTCTCTAATATCTGCTGTAATAAATAAAATAAATTTTGCCATGCAATGATAACGCAAATTGCCAGACGCGTATCTTTTTTTCATATGCTTTTACTGGCTATAAATAATAAATTATAAATAAAAGCTAGGCGGGCATTACGATTTCATACGAGGTCTTTATTCATCTAATTTCGGCTTATGGGTACAAGGGCAGGTTGGGTAGCCTGATTTGTGAGGTTGGGCTTTCTACTGGCCATTGTGTTTTTTGGCTTTATTCAATTCTGCTTGACATACAAGCATTTTATGCTAATTTTGCCGGTAATCGTTAAAATATAAATGGCACATTTGTACGCTTACATGTAATATAATATATGTTTGTGAAATGAAATTAATTCTTAATACTATTGATGGATTATGCCTTCAGTTGTTGGGTACTGCTGATTTATGGGCAGCCGTAAATATAAAATTTTATTCAAACGGATAATTAGCTCTATCTTCAAATACTATGCGACTGTTTGCTTTTATTTTAAATTGGATATTAAATATTTGTTAATAATTGAAATATGCGTATTCATTGAAGCTTTTATTTCTATAGTAATAAGCAGGGTTTTTGCGTGATGAGAAGGTCATAAATTTAAAAATTATTGTCTGGTTTAAGTCCTGCAACGATTTCATTCATTTATTGTCTCAAGCTTCAATTTGATTTTTCGTATTTCTCATTTAAATCTCCTGGTCGGGGTGTGAGATTTACATACATATTTTTTATGGTAATGGCAAATTTTCACTCGGAGCAGCAGTAAAAGTTAATTAAACACAGACAGAGTTCGCCTGAAAAATCCCAAGACTAATAGAAAGTAAAAAGACAATTTGTTTCGATAAATTGGTTGTCAATTTGCTTGGCACACAAAGCTGATTCTCATGACTGCTCTCTGTCCGAAATGCCAATTCAGTGAAAAGCAATTAAAATCATAACAAAGTGTGCAAGTTTTTCATTAAATATATGTGTTTTCATAATTTTTAAAATAAACTGCAATACGATAACTACGTAGGCAAATTTGTGAAATTGATTTCGTATTCAATTTTATTTGCGCATGTAAAACCTTGCCACATACATTTCCTGAGATAAAATCTAGCATATTGAGTTGAGCTGGCGGCAAGGAGAAATTATAAATGATATTTTCTGGCATCATCAGCAAAAAGAGAAGCAACTGCTGTTGGGCACACGCTGACAGTTGGCCAAACAGATTTTTCATGTTGAAGACAGCAGCAAAGCCAAGACAATCTGAAGGCGAACTGCCCTTTTTTTGTTATTTATTATTTTATTTTATTTTTCTTTTTCATTTGATTTTATTTCAGCGCTGTTGCTTGACACGTTTTACATGTAGTCTAATCCTCACTGCTTTGCCCCCCATGAATCAGTCATCAATTCACTTTGACATGGCAGCAAACCCACATCTGTCGATTGGCGGTTTGTCCGGGCCACACAAAAACAAATTGGCCCTTTGATATTGCCCCTCAGAGTTGGCGCCAACAGGTGCTTGCTGATACATATCCATATGCAAAAAGAGTTCATCAATCAGCGCAGCCTTGTTGACCTTCGATTTTTCATACAGCATTTTGCTTGTTTATTCCATTTGCATAGTTCTATCGGTATCCGAATTTTGTACAGAAACTTTTCCAATCACGACTGTAATGGCATCTGCAGCATTTCTGCAATGGTATTTGTGAAATAGCTCAGCAGACTCGCCATTGTGTTGAATGCACATGCCTTAACAGTTGCCAATGGCGACTTGCCGACCATCATGTTTGCCATATACATATTAGCTGAAGTGAAAACTCTTATTTATGGCACTTAAATTTGAATAGTTTAAGGTGCTCCAGAATGGTAAATAGCATATAAATGGCAGTAAAAGTTGTATTTAATTTATTTGTAAATTTATTATTTAATTATAAATTAATAAACAATAATTATTATATTTACAATTCCGTATGAATTTAATTTAATATACATATTTACAAATATTGCTTTAATTTATTTATACGGCAAGTATTTAATTAATTATAAATTAATAAGCAATAATTATTATATTGTAAATATTCCGTATGAATTTAATTTAATATACATATTTACAAATATTGCTTTAATTTATGTATACATCATGTTAATATTGAATAGAATTTTTTTTAATTTCCCACAATATATGTTTTTAAATTAAGAATAAATATATAACGAATTATATATACAAATGATATATAAAATGTTTAGATTCGCGAAGATTGCAATCTTCAGTTTAGTAATGTCTGCTTTTCACTCCAAATAGTCTATTAATTATAAATTTTTCTTAATGTTGGATAAGTTCTCAGTTCATATTGACAAATTAGAGAAAGGATTCCACTAAACATACAAACGTTCTTTATAAAAAGACATTTTCTTTAACATACTTTTCTAGCGTAATAGTAGATACAAATCGAAATATTTAATAAAAAAGAAGAATGTTTGGCAACCAGGAGTACTTGAAGCCTTATCAAACATGCTGAAATACCAATTTCTCGTCCTTTTAAATATTTGATGCTCTATGCGACATTAATTTGGCTGACTTCTGACTTTTGCCAATCGAGATGGTGAGCGAGCTGTCAATACGCTTTCGCTTTGCACTGGGCAACAGGCCAAATAGTATTTTGAAAATGCACTTGGGCCAGCTGCCAAGGAGTCTAACCATGACATAGGTCAAATGGTAGTTAGGTGTCGATGGGTCGCTCCAATGTCGCATGCGATAATGCAACTCTCACGTTAAAGCCGCATGCAACTCGCTTTGCAGCTCATGTTGTGCTTTCCACACGCCCAATGCTACATGTGTGGGATTACACTGTTGCTGTGTTTGTGAAATATTACAGCGCCAAGTGCAATTGTGTCATGGCCGCACATAATCCCGAACACAACTGTAAAATCGCCCCCCATTGCCCCACTAAGTGCTGGTCGCTTAAGACTAAACGGTTGACACGCCACCAATGTTGTCGCCTGATTAATAGCAAACAGCTGCCATGAACTTGCCCCTTGGTCTGATAACAGCAACAATTGTTGCTCTCACATAGTTGAATTTATGGATTGAAGCCGCGCTGCTCTGCTCCGCTCGATATGATTGCAAAAGCCAATCTAATGGAAAATTCCATTTTCAAAGTATCGCACAACACATGCATGTAACTGGTGGAAAAGCGCTTTCCGGCATGTCTATGACAGCTTCAGTTCGTGATGCATTATGCAAGGCGGACGCCATTACACATACTCGTACCCTAGTAGTTTATGCAGTGCTACATGCGAGCACACTGCATTATGCGTGAAATGCAAATTCACAACTAAACATAGCTGGGGAACATCTTAGAAAGAGCTTGATCTGAATACAAAATCTGCGAATTTTAAGATACATAAATACTAGCGAACTCACGTGGCGCTCTTGTCAGATATTTAAACCCATTGAATTTCGAAGAAATTCTTTGTATGGTAGAGTAACAGAACTGAAAGTATATATTTTTACATTTATGCTGGGAACCTTGAAAAAAGATATATACCTTCGATTTCTGACCTCTATTCAAATGGCAAAGTAACTCAACCGTATCAATAATCAGGGACAATTCGCACAACGAGAGTTCGGCCAACGATAGTTGGGGCAACGAGAGTGAGAGTTCGACCAGCGATAATTGGACCGGCGAGAGTTGGGAAAATGAGAGTTCGGCCATCGAAAACTTGGCCAGCGAGTGTTCGGCCAGCAATAGTTAGACAGCGAGAGTTTTAAATATTATATATTGCCAATCTGGACTTTTCCGGCAACGCTCCCAACTCCCATTCTACTCAGTGGGTGCATGTGTGTGTGTTCAACCGAGTGCAGATCGAAATTACAGTTACAGTGAGTAGCTTGAGCTCTGTTTTGAGAGCTAATAAGAGCGCGCAAAGAAGAGAGCGTCTAAGCGCTTATCAGCGATGAGTCATCGCAGTAGGAGCGCAAAAATTAGGGCCCTCTCTTTTTAGCATCGCCTGATCAAGAGACAATGGGAGACCAAACTGCAAGCATTATAAAAGCTGATGCGTGCAGTTCTGTTGATCAGTGAGGTGGCAGTTAGGCAGCAGGAAAGAAGTCCTTGTGAAGTATTTAATGCTATTCACTTGTTTCCTATAATGGTTACATATTTTAGAAAATGTCTCAATTAATTACAATGAATTAAAGCTAGTTTATTATTTTCTGTTTTATAGTCCTAAGTACTACAATGATAAAATAAACTTTTTTATCTTTCCATTAAAATTTTGATTTCAATGAAAATTTACAGAGAAAGCATTAAATCAACATAGCTAATAATGAACATATAGAACATCTTAAAGAGAGCTTGATCTGAATACATTATCAATCATACAATCTGCGGAAATGCGGAAATGTATGAAAATATGGCGCCAAACATTGGCTGGATAAATTGAAAGACAAGATCGAGTTTGAAATCTTATGTTGAATGGCAAATTAAATTGAATATTCTTTTAAATTGTAACCATTAAAATTCATTTAAAATAAATGTAAAAAGCAGTAAACAGCGTGTAGATAAAGAAACTTACAATTTGCTCTGCTTGTCTAATGAAATCAAACTTCACAGGCTTCCCCTCTTCCGTCTCCCCTTTTTACACAGGTTAAAGCTTGGTATTCAGCAGACGCTTCACAGCACGGACAATACGTCCAGAGTTTTTTCATATAGCCCCCTATATATCTGGAAGCGGACTTCGCATATTAAGTAGCCGCCACCAGGTCCCATTGAGAGGGAAGTGTATGAAAAAGTGGAGCATACGAGGCGAAACGACGGCGCTGGCTTGTTGAATCCGCCTTTATTCATTGCTGACAGGCAACTCCCGTCGGCGACAGTGTGGACATACCAAATTTATGCAAACAAACAATGTACATATCATGCCAAATGAGTGCCAGAAGACAAATGCATGGGACACGCTGTGTTCCCTCTAGGGGCGACAACAAGTTGTTCCTTCAACGAGGTGTCATGCAGCACCGCAGAATGCACTTCAGCTGCTCATTAGGAATATTTTCGCAATATTTTATGCTTCCCCTAGAGCAGCCTCGACTAGTCAGCTGCATACAATAGTTTATTTCGCACATGTGAAAAAGCTTGTTTCGTACATTACTTCGTTAAATTTCTTGACAAAGTTACTTTGCTTGCGGAAATTATAAAACGCCTTTGACAAAGTTTTTTGCTGTTGACGAGTACAGACTTCTGGGCTATACATATTTCAGCTAATTACTTCTGAAACTGGTAACCATAGCTATGCGCTTTGTAAAAGTCTCAGTTTAAACGCACTGCACTAAGGGCTTAACTTTTTCACGTCTCCAGAACTTCATCGGAGCTTTAAAGAAATTGACGTCGCCGTATGACAAGATTAGTTTGCAACCATGAGGGGCGGTTTGCTCTTTACACTGATGTCGAAAGCATTTCTTGACGGGTTCCTAAAGTTTTTATTACACACGCTAACAGCATACTGAAATCAAGTTGAACAGTAAATGCAATTCATTTAGATCTTTTTTATGCAACTTTTAGTTCTTCTTTTTAAATGGATCACTCTCAGTTTTAGCTATAACAATACGTACTGTAATCAACAAAATAAAATATTCTAATTATATATAAATTGAACGATTCAAAGTTAATTGTACTTCTCAGTCTTTAACCCAACAAAATTCTGACTAACTTTTCTCATTATTTATTTATTTACAGAATCACATCATGTGCAATATTCGTAAAAAACACAAGTTCTGTAAGTCATCATTTGTTTGTTTCCATTGTATTTAAATGATTATTATTTTTGCTCTAGTATTAGATTTGAGAGGCAAGATTTGATCAGCTCTGATTTTCTATGCCTAATACGGAATGATAATCTAGCTGGGGAGATGTCTCGTAACTACATCTGTGATTTTCCCATTAATATTTATGCTATTTCTCACAACTGCAAAACGGAATCAGCGCTCTTTGTTAAAACTGCTGCAATTAGCCTAGTGATAAACATTTTCAATTCAATTATGCTACGAAGCGTTTGCCTGGTATAATGACGTCGGGGAAATTGTAAAATTGAGCTAGAGTTGCAAGTCAGAGGAACACGGAGGAGTTATTGCGTTCATCAATCATGAAACGTTGGAATTGAGTACTAAAAAACCGAACTTTGTGGCTAGGTGTATAGGGCTGGTAGCGACGCGTAGGTTAAATATGCAAAGGTCATGCAGTGAAAACAGTGAAATATTCTTTTTTAGATTTTATGAGTAGCATGAAATATGATTTGAAATTCGCCTATAAAATGTAACCCTAAAAACCAAACTGGAAGTTGATTAAATTAGAAATTTAATGCGAACGGCACAAGACAACATGGGAAAGTTTTTACAACTGCGACGGACAACCTTGAAAGTTGATAAATTGTTGCAAAAAGTGGCAGACAGAAGCAAACAGCCAGAAGCTAACAGCTAACAGCCAACAGCCAACAGGCAGCAAAAACCCAGCCAAGCAGTAGCCATAAAACGAAATCTTTAATCATTTGAGTGACACAGACACGTTCTGGCCGGACCGGACCGAACCGGAGCGGATCCAAAACGCTCCATTCTCGTACCCCCATTGCCGTTTCAAGTTTCCACAAAACCAACAATGACTGCATAATGTCGAAAGTTTGTGGACGGGCGTGCCGTAAACAGGAAAGAGCTCAAGCGAATTTCATTAGGCGCTGTCACTAAACCACACTAAACTCTACCAGGTCCAATTCTGGACCCAAACCCGTACCCGATCTTAATTCCAGCACTTTGGGTAGAGGAAAGTTTTTGTTGTGTGGTTGGTCGGGTTAGCCAAAGTGTTGGCTCGTAAGGCGAAATGCAAACCAAGAAAGTTTTAACGGCAAACGTAAGAACAATTAATTCAAATTAATTTGCAAAAGAAAGTTTTGTATTTTTGATTAGGTAAATGTATTGAATAAATAAACGTAATTTGATTTTAATTCCATTAAATTTCTGCTTATATTTAATAGAGGAGATTTGCAGAATGTTTTTAGTTAAAAATGTTTGATATGTAACCTCAATTTTATTTCAATTTATATAAATCAACTAAAGGCATTGAATATATAATTTGCTTTAAATTCTTCTAAATTAGTTCTATTAAATTAGTTATTTAAATAAACCTTTGTACCTTGAATTTATTAAAAGATTTATTTTTATTTACATACATACATAAAGCTAAAGACATATTAAATGAACGTAATTGATTTAATTTCTATTAAATTTCTAATTATGTTTAAAAAGAAGGTAGACTATTTGCTATCATTTGTTATTTAAATATATCCTGTAGTTAATCTAAGATTTACTCTTATTTCTATACATTAAACGAAATGTAACTTGATTTAAATTCAATTAAATTTCTGCTCCAATAGTGGAATTAATATTTAACAGATTCTTTATTTAAATGTCTTAGATTTTATAAAAGTTCTGATTTAATTTACATATTGAAAACTAAAAATATTGTATGAATATATAAACGTGATTGATTTAAATTCCATTACATCTGTGACATTATTTAAGCTAACGAAACTTTATTTGATATATTCTGTTATTTGAATATGATTTGAATTTAATCTTCTGATTTGTGTACATAAGTCCAATGTCAATTTCCATACAAGTTTATTTTTTATTAAACAACTGAAGTGGAATTGTTGTGTATTTCAGTTATTTAAGCATGAGAGCCAGATTTTTGGCCATTTAAAAATGCTTTCGCTCTCATATAACATTCACAATTAAGGGCATATTTCAGTTTTAGAAATATGCAAATTTTGCTGTGCTAAGCAAATCTGTGAACCGTACACAGATTTTGCCTTTTTGTGTCTGCCACGAGCTGACAGTTTTATGACAACTTACTGCTATTTGCCAGTTCAAGAAACTACGAGGACTTTGCCCTCTCACTTTCCATGGTGACACTGTCATGTCCGACTGAGAAAAAAAAATAGAAATGGAAACTTTAAGCCGACGGCGCCATGTGTTTGTATATATATATATTTTTTCTGTATATTCTGATTTGGGTTATCCATGACGAGCCAAGAGCTAAGCATCGGTCAGTGCGCTGACCTCTTCCTGTTTTATCTCAGTGTCCCCTTGCCGGCGGCTATTTATGCAAATGGCAAATGGCAACAAGTCCACAAAAATTCCAAAGGTGCCATTGTAACGTTCAGTTAAATTTATGGAATCAGTTAAGCTTTGCACAAATTAGAAATTGAACAATACAATTTGTAGCATGTGTACGCATTTGCATAAAAGAGCAGACAAAAGGCAAAGCCACAGCAAACACTGCAAACTATTTTGCATTCGAGTGCATTTCAACGAGTTGCAAAAATCACAATGCCTCAGTGGGGATTACAACTTTATAGGGTTTTATCGTGTAACATTGAAAACACAAATGCCAGCTGGCAAACATGAATTTCAACTGAATTCAATATCTATTTTAATTTGAAATGTCGAATGATTTCGCAGAAATTCGCAAGTGTCAATCTGACACAAAGCTCATAGCTCTCGCTGCTTGGCTGACTAAATTAAATTGTTAATTAGTTATTACCCAGCCAACTAATTGCATTTCAACATAATTTCCGCTGCCGCTCTTTTGACTAGCTCAAAATTAGCGGCGTTTTCTATCACATGTCACTGCCATTCAACCGCACACGATATGGTTTCTGCTCCACAACTTTCTCTCTTCTGCTGACTAATTGCATACGATTTGGCCGGGTCAGAGGCAAAACTTTGAGGCAGTTGCAGCAGCAAACTCACAACATCATTTTAATCTGGCTATACCAAAGACACTGTTCATGTGTGTGTAGATAATTTGGAATTATTTCGACCTCGACCTTTATTTGGTGGGCGTGTCAGCAGCAGAACAGCCACAGCCCATGGGTATCATTATGTTCATGAGACTGGTATAATGATTATTGCTAGCCAACTCGGCTAAAGTTCAACTCCACTTTGCTCTCTACTCTACACTCTACACTTTGTACTCTGCGTAGAGCCCACTCAGTTTCAGTCACTGCTCGATTGCTGACTTATATACCATATACTCATTACAGATGCGTAAATACTGAGTAAAAACCTATGTACAAATGTAAGCGGGAGGAGGCGTGGCCGAACCAACTATATATAGTTTTGCAAAACTCAGTCGATGAAATAAAAATCATATGACAAGCGTAATATTAAACGTAAGTAGTAGGTATTCGGAATTTACATTTTCTAACATTATATTTATCAATTCTGGAAAGCGCATTAAAATCTGTAAATTAACACAGAAGATATTAAGGAAACAATATTGCAAGCTTTGCCTCGTTCGCTGACTGGCAATTTAAGCATGGTACGTAAGAACAAGCATTGCTGGTCCGTTTCGTATAACATTATTGTAATTTAATTATTTGTATATATTATTTTATATATATTTTACCGTCGAGCGTGTCCGACTGATCTGCTTCGCCCATTCTGGTTGGCAGTGTGCGTTTGCTGTAGTTGGGTTTACATAACCAGTCTCTTGTCAAATAAAGTATTCGCTTTTTTCAGTTTTTTTGCTCCATTTTTTTGGGTTTCTTTGTTATTTGATCACTGACCACCGAAGCAAATTTTGCTACTGTTTTTATACTGTGCAATGTGAATTGAGAATGTAGTATAGTCTGTGAGTAAATATGGCTTGACTTGGACTCCAGAGAAGGCTAACACAGGTAACTGTTTAAATATACATGTGTAAGTAACTGTTCATGTGTTTTGCGAGATTTACTTCTGCCGTCTTTTTTCTGTGGATACTGCAAATTGAGCAGAAGGAAAGAAAATTAAATTGGTTCTAAGGTTGCAGCTGGCAGAGATGTAGGTTAGCAAAACAGTTGCCCTATACGATTTCTCAAATGTTTGTTTTCGAGCGAATAGTAAAGGGCTTGATTGGCGACATTTTGGGAGACAACGCAATTTTACACTTGTCATTATAAAAATATTTAAATACTATGAACTAGTTGAATTTGAAATGCAGCCAAGAAATGCATATATGAAATATTTAGTGCAGAATATTATTTATTTTTCTTAAAAAAAAATTATAAAATAGTTGAAGAACAATTAATGTTTTAAGTAAATAAATCCTAATAAGCTTACAATTTCATAGATATTTTTGAAGGCAATAATTCATTTAAACAGTTGGGTTTGGTATTTAATATTGATACTATTCGATCATTAAATGCAGCTGAGAAGTATGCTATACAAATTATCTATTTACGGTTTCCCCCTCAACAAAATGAGTTTATTTAAATTTTTTAAACCATAATTTCAATGCACTATAGAGACGTTAAAAATGTTGACAAAATACATTTAAATCTGTATATTCAATCATAAATTAGAGAATGAGTGGGAAAATAAATTATAATTGTATTTTTTATATGTGGTTGTAGATTATTTATTTTTCGCATTTTCAATGGGTGCACAGCAAGTTTATTCCAACCATCTCAGTTGAGTACATTCCATAGAAATTTACATGAAATTCAAGCGGAAGTGGCATTGAGCTGCAATGGAGAGAAGTATATTAAGCAACAGCCTTCAAGACATTCTCGAACCTGTGCCGTTTCTCTATAAATAGCCATCAATAGAGCACATTGCCATAATGATGACTGACCGCAAGAGCACCTGCGTGCCATTAGCAAGTGACACACAAGAGGCCAGAGCCGTTGCGGGGTTACTTAGAGGCGATGCCTGCAAATGGCCGAAGAGTTGAGGTCGCTGTTCATGTCTGTGTTTGCTTGTCTGAGACTCATGCTCATCGGATGGTTGGATGGTTGGATGGTTAGATGGCTGGATGGCGGCTGGCATCAACGTAATTATGCTGTCAACAAAAAGCACATCATGGATGGACAATCAACATGGCGAGAGAGTCGTAGGAGAATGGAGTAGGCGAAGGGTCGAGTTGCCTTCCAGGCATCGCACAATGGGCAAAAATGCCTGATTCTGTGGCATTAATTAATATCAAGAGAACAAAGCCAACTTATTATGAGTCTTAATAAAATTTGTTAAGGAATAATAATACCAATATTCTGCATGGAAATCTAATTTGCTATCAGCTTGAGATTATCGATAACTGTTGGCTTAACAGCTGCTAACTTAACAGTGGCGTGCAATGTTTAGTTTTGTCTTATGGTAGATAACAGTTTAATGTTATCCTGATATTTTTCTTCCAAAAGAAAGTAGTTTTATAGACTTAAAAAAAATGAATAAATTTAAAAAAATCTAGTTATTTTGACCATAGTCCAGTTTGAAGCATCTCGTTTTGTTGAGTTCTACTTCTACGTGCAAAAGTATTTAACGCCCTGCACGTTCTCGCTGTTGACTGCTTGTCTATCGGCTTGTCTCTCTGGCTGTCTCTTGGCCTCTCTGCCTGTCGGTTTCTCTGTTTCTCTGTCTATCGCTGTCGCTGTCGCTGTCTCCAACTCTGGCACGCCTTGGGATAATATTTATTTAATGTTTATTGGCACGCACTTTACCCGGGCAGCCTGCTTAATTGTGCGTTAAGCATTTAACTTCTTCTTTTTATTTAATTTTCAGTTGACAAGTGGAAAGTGAAAATTGTAATGACGTTATCATTAAAAAGGTAAATCAATGATTCAAGCTGTGAATAGCTGGCAAATTACTTATTCACAATTATCACGAACTGCAGAATTTCCCATTTATAAAGTGTTTACAAGCGGCAATTAATTATAAATATTTTTCTTTAAGAATGGGACTCTAATAGGCTTTTGTGCCAACCCAAGTTAAAACAAAATAATATTGAACACTTAAAAGAATATATATAAAAGTATTCTATTTCTATTAACATCTACGATTGTTATCGCTTTTGTCTTTAGTATTTATAAAGTATTTTGCGCTCAACCAAGTTTCTCACTTAGCAGAAATGAGTATTTGTGGTCTGAAACCTTTTAGGAGTTTGTCAGATTCGCTGCAGTTTAAGGCAATCATGAGCAGCCCATGTGGTCGGAAATTGAGTTAGCAGCAAGGGGAAAACCAAATCACGATAAGTTTGTCATAGGTTGCAATAAGTTTTCAACAGCATTCGGCAAAAACAGACCAGAAATATGATTTATATGGAGCGCTACAGTCCGAAAGAGGGAGAGATGAGAGATAGACAGAGAGAAATATATAGAGAAAGAGAAGGAGAGCATTACAGCCTTTTCCATGTTAGATGTTTACAGGCGGGCGTAAAAGTTTCCGGTACAAAATGATGAATGGGTCGCACGTAAATGCCATGTGATTATCTCGATCCCATCAATTATGCGTATGTTTATCTAGCTGGAAGTATGAATTTGGCTACATTTAAATTAAATGCGTTGCATTCAAGTTTGCTGGAAACACGCGCACGCTGCGTATACTTGATGTAGCATAGAAAACAAGTAAAACTCTTTGAAAATTAGAAAATCTGCAGTCCAGCTCAACAGATACTTTTGAGCAACGAGACGACTAAATTGCTAATTAATTGTAAGTTTGGAATACAGTAAGAATTATTTAAGGTGTTTACCAGAAATTATTGTATTACTTAAATCTAAAATAATATAGGCAAATATACAACAGAATTTATTTAATAAAAATAATGCCGCGTTTAAAAATAGTCTAAACTATATATAGGAAAATAAAAAACAGAATTAATTTAAACAAAACAAATGCATTTAAACTTAAACTACACATTAAAATAAGATAATATAGATTAGAATTAATTCAATTAAAACAGAAGCCTCATTTGAAATTAAATCAGAAATTAATATAGGAAAATTTGAAACAGAATAAGTTTAATTAGAAAAGAAGCTTTATTTTTTACCAAGCTATTTTTAAATAATTTTATTTAATTTCTCGAGGTCCAATAAACTGTTTCAAACTTGTCGCAATCGAACAACAGCCTCTTGCTCGCTGTGATTTTGGCTGTTAGGGCTAGCAGATTCTGCTATCGCCTTATGCGTTTTAATAGCTGAACGAACCGAGCGCTGTTAAATAATCCCATAACAAAAGTTTACAGAATCTCATCGTCGGCAGCTGCTGCTTGTTTCATCTAACAGACGCCCGACAGTTTGAACTGCGATTCGGAGGCGAACGGTGCTTGGGATGCTGGGCTCGGCATCGAAATCGAAATTTGTGAATAACCGTCGTGAAATTCGCTAGTTTGAATTCGAATACGACATTTTCGAGTGATATGCGCAAATACTAAAATAGAACAAAAATTAAAAAATCAATCAACTAAAAAATTATATAAAATTGAAAGTAATTAAATGCTCTTCAAATGAAGCATTGTTCTAGTGCAATATCCGTGTGCAATAATACTAATTAAAAATCTCGCAGCATGTAAACAAAGATTGCATTATTGGGCGAGTAATTACATTTGAATGCGCGAAAAAATACAGTTCGATTACATTTCAATGGTAATAAGTGCAAAAAGTATGAAAAAAAATTATTTTCATGTTCATAAAATTATTGGCAAATTTTTGCTTTGAATTGAATTTAATGGAAATGTTTTAATGAATCAAATGAGTTATAAATGTGCAATAATATTGCGAATTCGGTTGAGTGAGAAGAGCGAGAACGGCGACAGTCGACAATATTTACACACAATTGCCTGGGTTGTCAAGCAAAATAAATTCAAATCTATTAATTTCAGCCTGCCCCCGTGGACTCCAACATCATTGCAATCTTTTCGCTTTTGCTTGTGGTGCCTGAAGATAAATGCAACTGAACTGATTTATCGCCATTTCGGTCCAGTGCTCAAGCAAGAAGGGAAAAGGTGGCATGGAATAGAAGGGGGTATGGAGGAGGAAAACAAATAAAAATCAGAATCATTGTCTGTGCGAAATACTATTTGGTATGCAGATCGGTTCGAGAATGGAAGCACATTCCAAAATAATTGTTTAATAGGAAAGAGTTTAATTTGTGTTTTGTGAAATTCATGATTGATGACGTGATAAATATTTGCAGCTCGCTTTAAGGCTCCACTGAATTTAAGGCCCGTTGGAGCCCGTTAGAGTGTGCGGCAACCCTCTTCAAAATATGAGGCATATTTTGCTCATTAAGTGCGCCTTTGTTAATAGAAAGCAAGAAATATGCTGATTTTGACTAGAGCGGTATTTGGGGTTAACGAGCCTACTATTCACACTCACCAAACAGACAGACCGACAGACAGACAGAGAGACAGAGAGACAGAGAGAGAGAGAGCCTAGTAGGCGCTGTGGCCGCATAGTCAGTTCTAATGAGTTGTCATGAGCAAGTTAGTGAAATTTATTACAAGCCATTTCCATCATGCGAACAAAGTGAAAGCCAAAGCCAAAGTCAGGCTTTCCACATCACTGGCTGTCCGTCCCAATGCACTATGCCATTTTTCATCGGTTTCAGCGCTTCTTGAATTTGTTGTTTCATTTATTTTTTCGCCTTTTGTATTATCAGCCTGCACTGGGTCACGGCTGTAACCCGGCGGATTGACAGCCCATTAGTATTGGACCATTGGGCAGTTCCCATTCGTTTAGCGCAAGAAAAAACAAGCATCAATGGACACTAAATGGGAATTGCTAAAAAGGTGCAAATGCTCTCTTGCTCTTTTAACCCTTTTCACGTAATCGCAAACACCCAGACTCGCCCACACAGCTACTCACAAGATTAAGTCGGCTTTCAGTGGGCTTAAAACGGGGCATAATTAAAGCTAAAAGGTAAAACTCTTTGTAATAACTCTCAACGTGGGCTTCGAAACTTTCAGTAAGCCATATTCTTGCAGCTGGGCTCATGACCAGACAAAGTTTGTTTGTAAATACTCAGCTGAAAAGTATGCTTTAATTTTTTAGTTTATTGGAATTTGCTAATCTGTTGGCTTATGTGTGTGTAAGTTCCGTCTGCATCTGAATGCTTTAATGTAATTATGATTTATTTATTCATGGCACTTCCACTGGACAATATTTGGCACGTATGTGGAGTTACGTGATCAAATGCAGCAATAGATGGATGTGTTGTGTGAATAAGTTATAAAATACTTCATAAATGAAGCAAGTCAGCGGTTTATTGTCGAGACATGGGCTAGAATTTATTGTTATTCTGCTGGCATGGAAGTAATGAAGCCCCATTAGACCCCACATGGTAATCCTTTCATCTACAAAATAACAAAATCCCATATAATACATTGTACAAAGTAATTTAACTAAATTGTTGAGTTTATGAAATTTTCGCTTTGGCAAATTTCAGCCACAAGCAAAGTATTTTTTGCTCTTCATGCGATTAGCCTGAATTTATACAGGACTTTTGAACTCAAAGGAATTCCGCTACAGCAAAAGATTTTCAAGCTCTTCAAATTTCATTTATGTTCTAATTTGAGTTTCGTATCTATTAGCGTGCTACATAAATAAATGAAACTCGTAACAATTTTGTAATAAAAGTAAATACTGTTAATGTTGATGGCGTGTTGATCTTAATGCACGCGTATATTTTCAATTAACTTTTAAATGAAAATTAAAAGAAAGTTACAGGCAAAAACGCTACAGACTTACCTCTGATTAAAGTCTGCTGGCGACTTTCGGCATTGGCCCTTTCATTACCAAAAATTTCAGTTAATTAAGAAGCCTTTGGCGCAGAACCTTGTGCAATTTTGTGATATTTCTATTCATTCATATTTAGGTTAAAGCATATCGCAAGGGTGCGCTTGGCAGCTAGCCGTAAGGTCTTCCAGTATTTAATGTCAAAATAATAAAATTTAATCCGCTTGGGCGCTCGTTTGGCCAGTGAATGCGATACAACAGCAGCTATTCTTAGTGCTCACAGCACCTCTGGGGCTTCTCCACTCTGTCTGTGTGTGTGTGGGCTTACGTGAGTGTGTGTTGCCAAAATCACTTTCGATGGCATTTTGCAAACAATTCTGTTGCCAAGAAGTAATCAAGTACTTATTTAAAAGCAGGCAACAAAAAACGAAGCAACGTTACGAATTAATTTGCACTTTGCATCCCTTTTGCCTTCTCTCTCTCTCTCTCTCTCTCTCTCTCTCTCTCTCTGTCCTTGCCTCTTCAGCTGTATCTTTTTATTGTTAGGCTTGGTCACACTGCGCGTTCGGTGGGCCCGCCATGATGCGAGCTGTCGGAAATTGAATTGAATTATGGCGGGCCATCGCCTTAATTAAATTCTCTATGCGAGTGCAAAAAGATTAACAACAATGAAAGTGTTTGAATGCAAATGATGCCCCTGGCGCGCATTTTTGTTTGCTGCGCAAATAAATAAATATTTTACGGCAAATGTAAACAAAAAGCTGTAACCGCCCCCACTGAGGTTTGCCATTTTGCCGCATTCGCTTGCCATTGGGACGCGCTGCCGACCTAAGAGACCGGAACCGGAAACGGAAACGTACATTTGGCAGCCTTATGCGGCTGTTAGTTTAGCAGACCCAGACCTTAGGCACCGCGCCAGCCGCAGCCATTAATATGTATTTTGGCATCCGTTTTTATGGCACTTTAAAGCTGCCCGGCATCGGCATTAAACGGCAACTTGTGTCGACTTAAGCCAACAGGCGGCAGCCATGTTTTAATGAGGTGAAAATCTGATTTTCATATTTTCGAATATATAGTCACGGCTGCGCAAATACATTTTAAATTATGAATGGACCTCAGTGCAAACAATTTGGGCTTCACTTGAAAACGCATTAAACGCATTTGCTTTTAGCCTTTTTTTTTTGCAGCTGCCCACATAATAAACGGATTAATTATGTATTTAATTTGTTCACTGTTTGTCATTGGAAGTATTATATTCACTGACCAATTTGTATGTGTGGTTTTAACACATTTCGAAATGAAGAATCAATTTCAGAGTGGTTAATATGGTATTTATACTACAATTATTATTATTTCATTAACTGCACTTCGATTTGTGGCTTGACTGCAGCACAATTAAAACCTTAAGCGTTCTGTTTATTTTTTTTTTAGAATAAACTGCGCTTGGTTTTATCTGGGGAATAGTATAATTGGTAAATGCAAACAAACTACAAGAGCCTTCACCGAGTTTCTAACTTGATACTTAGTTTTGTTCTGTAGCTTTTCACCTGAAGCCACTTTCGCTCAAAGTTTCCCTATCGCCCAACGGTGCTGGTGAAAATGGCAAAAGTTGCACTTAAAACACACTCAAAAATTACGCAATTAGACTTAGTAATTTCCTTTACAAATTTTGCGGACTTTTTGCATAATGGTTATAGCAGCAGAAGCATTAAACGAGGGGAAATCCAGGAAACAGCGCTACCAGATCAAGTACTTAAATATTCATCTAAAGACAACATGGCATAAGCTTCGCTTAAGCCGCCCGCAAGCCAACCGGCTATCAAGTGGCGCCATCTACTTAACTGCATTTGCATTTCCATGTAATTGAATTAGTTGGATTTAGTTTTTCCTCACTTTTGCGGGCATTTGTAAGAATAAAGTAGCTATGCAAACAACGAAATAGTACAAATTTCCATTATCCTACTTGCAAAATGGACCCGACATTATTATTTATTGAAATGGCAAACTTAAGATTAAAGTTTGTATAAGGCATAATATATTGGGGCTTATAAATAATAATTTTATTCAGATTATGCAGCAGATATTAGCTGCTCGTATTAGAAATCTTGCTTAAATGGAACCGAAATCAAATTCCCATTTAATCTGTTATCGAGACTCTGCCTTACAAAAGCTTCGATGTCTATTTATTTTGTGGGTCTATAAATATGATGGCTTAGAGGAAATACTTAATGTTCATCCTTAAATAAATTTTCAGTTTTAAACACTTTATGAAATTTAAAAGAAAGAAAAGAATCACTAATATCTCACTAATGGCGCTCAACGTTCTTCCTTAGTATTTGCTTCTGAGTCTAAAAATGCTTGAAAATAATTAATATACGTATTTCCTAGTCGTAGAAGACGCTTTTGTCCTCTCAATTGCATCCGACTGTAGTCTCTTCGAATGGCTTAGCTTATGTTCTTATGAATAATAATGTTGATTTATGGTCTACGCGTAGGCAAACGGAACTTAAGAATGGTTATCCAAGTTTACGCCACAACATGCATATTTATAAGGAAAGCCATACATATTCCTATATATACGCGTATTAGAGCGCCTTAGCCAGCTCATAAATAGATCATCCGCAAAGCCTCTGCAACGGAAGTACGCAAAGTGCTCCTCTCAAGTGGCTCCATATTTGTTTTGTACTTGCCTAAGCGTATTGAGTGTGGTATGTTTGTTTGCCTGTCAAACCGAGCCTGAAAAATGACTGAGTTTGTTATTCGAATTAAACTTGATAGACTTGAATAATGCGGTTAATTATGCCGCAGGCGAATACTCGAATACCCGAATACTGGAATACTCGAATGCGTCGAATGCGTGTGGCATAGCAAACAAGCATCAAGTAGATTACAAATCCTGCCGCTCCGTGTGGGCGTTTAAGGTCAAAAGGCGGTCATACGGTCGTGACTTACGATAGGTAATTATCCAACTGAAAAGCGATCGATTGCACACCAGACTCTTGGCTCTAAACACACAAATTAAGTAGATGTAAGTCGATTGCTGTGTGGTATGCAAACTCAGCATTCTCTCTATTGAACTACTGGCAGCTTAACGCAAAATTGTTGCCCTGATGACACACTCGAGCTGGCGAATGGTGCCACAGGTGGCAGGTTGTCGCTTTTGGAGACTATCTGCATAATATCATGGGACTGCTGAGTGCTTACCACCTTAATGTAATCAGCAGCAACAATAACCATAACAATAAGAGCAGAACAGAGCAGAGCGGAGGCAGACCGCAAGTATGTGCTCAGTTGAGAAACTTTGCTTCCTAATTTATTATTACAAGCCTGGCGGAGGCAAACTGATGAGCTGCCCGGGTACGGAGCATATCAGCAATTACAGCAACTGGCACGCACACTCTGCGAGCCCACCAATTTCAAGCACAATCAACTTTGGCCTCCATTTGAAGTCGTGAACGCAAACCAAATAACAAATGGTGACGACAAACCCGTACAACTCAACGCCAACAGCAACAGCAACAGCAACAGCAACAACCGCAACAACATGGCACAGAAGACAAATAAAAACGACTCCCGCGTGTGTAATCCATGTTTGCCAGTGTTGCTCAACGTGAGCAGAGCGTCGAGCCTCAGCTTCAGCTATCAGCTGTACGCATCATTTGCCAGGCATACGTACAAGTGACAACATTAAATAATCCATTTAATGTGGCGTGTATATCATTCCAATGTTATCAGTGCCAATCTGCGCGTACATCGACTTTGGCGCCTCTTCAGGCTCAAGTAAATCAATAAGTGCCAACGGCAACGGCAAAACTTCTCAACGGCGCTCAAACAAAGTGAAAAGCAAACATACTTAATACTGCCAGCCAGACAGACGGGCAGACACGTTCCACATCCAGCAATCCACAGCCCACAGCCCACAATCTACAACTCACACTCCACAACTTACAACTTGTTGTGCTTGCTGTGCAAATTTAAAAGTTTATAATACGACTAACATATCCTGTACTTATTGATCGTACGATATTCGACAGCTGCAAATGTTTATCGTATTTAATTTTAATTTTGCAGTTAAAGTTTTTTGTTCATTTTTAGATATTATATTCTAAAACAGTATTTTTAATACAGATTATTTTCAAAATTAATTTCATTATTATTCGATTTGATGCTTTGGTACATGCGTTACGTGATCGCGGCGAAAACAAGCGCAAGAGGAAAGAAAAAGAGAGAGAGAGAGAGAGAGAGAGATAAGAAGAAACAGTTAAAGAGAGCTTTCAGCCGCTTGTGGTTCGAGCTAAGCTTACAGAGAGCTTTTAGCCGCTTGTGGTTTAAGCTAAGCCTACAGAGAGCGCGCTTTGCTTTTCGCCCAAAGCTTGCAAATAACTGTAAACCGTTTTTGTCTTTGCCCTGGATAATATTTTTTTCTCATTGTCGTTTTTTTTTCGGTTGAGTGTACGTAAAAAGAAACGGGTAAAAGGAACTGTTATTGTTACTCTCTTTCAATAACAACTAGCATGTAAAAAGAGATTTAATTGAGAGCAAAAATAAATAACTTAGCGCAAACGCTATTTATTACTTTGCTGCTAATATTAAATTCAATTTATTAATCTATAGATTTATTTTTTAATATTATTCCAAATAGCTTTTAGGTCACTCTTCAATTTAATTGAATTTAATTATTATTTTATTTAATTGATTTTGCACTAATAGTTTTTTATATTCAAACATTATTTATTTTATAATTATCAATATATTATTTATAGTGTTATTCTAATTCTTATTATTGTTATTGTTTTTAGAGTATTAATGTTCTTCAAATAATTACAATAATATTATTATTTAATAAATAATTACCATTTTTACTTATTTTGTTTATTTAACATTATAGACTTATTATTATTATTATTATTAAATACACATTTTACACATTGAAGAAGACAGCTTTACATAAAAGTCGAAATAACGTCTTATCACTCCAATGTTTGATTGTCAATTTAGCAGTAATGGTAAGCCATTGCTTGGCATAATGTGCTGTGCAGATACTCAAACTGTTTTAGTTGTTGGCTCAAATGAATTCCCAACTGTTAGCGCCATCAGTGTCCTACCAGACACTAATTGCCAGGCAGAGGAGCCAAGTTGCTTCTGGTGCTTGCAGTTGGCTGGAATGTGTGATTATTTGGCGGCGTTAGTTGGGGCTGACTTCAATAAGCATATCACTTGTGGGTAGATCTTCGTATTGCCCATCAGCAGCGGCAACGAACTGCGAATGTTTGTTTCCTAATGGCAAGAGTTCCCTCCTCGGCACGCGATGCCTGCTCTGTAAAGTAATTTCCGTAATGAGTTCCTTGCGCTCTTTACGTACGGCGGCATCCACTTAAAAGTGTTTGAAATTTCAATTGAGTTCGTGCCTTGGCAAAAAGCAATCATATGACGTGTACATATGTCAAGCTGGGACCGGGGCAAACGTATACCTCGTCTTACTGATGAATGGGTATTTTGATTTTCGGATAAAGCACAAAGCACAGATTGCTTGCAGTGTTTTTTCCAGCTAACAAATTTGGGAATACAGCGTATCAGCTAGCAGAGGGGATTTCTTTTTACTGCTCCTTTTGTCTGTTTATGTAATGCGATTAATATTGATTAATTTTGTGTCTTTTATGCTCTCCCATTTTAATTTTGCTGCTCCTCGTCTGTGGAGGGTTTATTTGTTTCTAGGACTTTTGTTTGGTTTGTCTTTAATCCACTTATGAGATCGCAATGCTTTAAAAACTCGCAGCAAAGTTTAATGTTGTTTATAAACAAATCAATCACGACACACATGCTGCACACTGGGCAGAAATTAGGCGAACTTTACGCCGAAAACAACAACAATTTAATTAGCAAAATATGCGCACTTAAACACTAAATAAACGCTTTGACACAGCATCAATTATCAAAGTGGGACAGGACCATCCTGCCCCGTAACTCATTCCAGTGCCATTACCAATCTCATGCTATCCCAACTCAGTTAATTACTTAATTTATGCCTGAAGCGACTTGGCTCTTGGCTCTCAGTTCCAATGGAATTGAGTCTCATTCGCAGCTTTCACAAAATTGGATTAATTTGTTTACTACATAGCCAAGTGGAGGGGACCCCCGACCCTGGATCAACCACCAGCCCTGATTGCTGGGTACTTTATGGTGTGTAGACGGCTCATAGGGAACAAGCCTAGGGAGAACAAACAGGGGGAGACAGAAAGAAATTGCTGGGTCCACACACTTTCAAATTTATTGCCACGCATTCGCCTTCAATGGGAAATCGTATGGGATCGCAATTAGCATTACCATTTCTGGAAATATACTTGCTGGAAATATACTCTTACCAAATATTTAGGTTAAGTATGTGTTTTTAAGGAACTTGACAGTAATATATTTGCTTAAAGGGAGTTTATAAAGTAAAAACATAATCAAATTTAGAGTTAGCTGAATATGGGCCCACGTTGGGCGCCAGATATGGAATATGGGGTCAAAGCCCTATACGCTATAGGCCATTACAAAATATACATAGGGTATAAAAAAATTTACTTTATTGATAGTAGAAATAAACATAGATTTTAAAGCCATTTGTTGTTATTAAATTGGCAAAAGCTTATCTGATATTTGAAGAGTAGCATTACACATTGCTAGAACTGTATAGCGACCTCTTACCCTCAAACCATGATCTATATAACTTTAGATAGACTTAAGCCAAGTAAGAGTCTTAGCTTGATTAATTGAATATTTAAATTGCGAAGCAATCGATTTTACTCGTCTTATAAGTTGAAGATGCCAACTTTCATTAGCTTGTCTGGCATGTTTCTTGGTGGCATTTGTTTCTGATTTTCAGACATTTTCATTATTTCCATGCATTGAAAATTATGTAGGTGAATGTTTTTCTTTCCCGCAGGTGATTCCTTGTCCTATGTGTTTCTGTTTTTTGTACTTGGTTTATATTCCCCTTGGGATTTTCGCATAAAACCAATGAAGGTTGTGCTTTCCCCAATGGCCGCCGCTAATTAAAACTTTTTGCGCAACATTTTTCTGCGACGAGTTGTGTTGGAATTTTGTCAACGAAACTTTTCTTAAATTTGTTGGCACGAAAATTGTACTTTAAATCTGTGCAGACGCAAATCACAAATGAATACAACGGCTGGCGAAACTTTTTAATTGATGAAACAATAAAAATGTTAATAAATTGAAATGACAAAACAAATGAAAAACAATATATGGCAATATATATAAAGTTTTTGCCGAAATGCAAAAGTTTTTAAGTTGTGCAGATAGTTGGAGGCCCTATGAATCATACTTAAATGGCTAAATAACAACAAATAAATATTTCAGAGGTCGTACTGACTAAAGTCTGGTCGACTGGGTATACTATGGGCCTTGATAACGTTTTCAATTTGTGCATGACAAACAAACATGAACTTTTGAATCGTGATTTACAAGTCAAAAAACTCACACTTATCTGAGTACATACATATACTTTAAACAGATTACAGTCATAAATATATTTATTCACTCAAATATTTCTTATAAATTCCATTATTTTTGTTGTCTGAACATAATTGATTATGCCACATTTATTCTATATAAAACATTTTAGACTTGTGCATTTGACCTCATTTCACTTCAATCATTTTAAAAATGATAAATTACGGAACATTAGAAATATTTTATATGCATTTTATGGGTTTGAATTCGCAAGCGAAAGTCTTTTGTGCTCATTGCATATTCATTAGAGATAATCATGCATTAAGTGGTCAATGTCCTAACGGGAGATGCTCCGACACTCTCGAGATTCCGGCGTATTCCCCAGTCACGTGCCACGCATTACGCCGCGTATACGGCACATCAACTGACCAAGGGGCAAACCTTTTTTCACAGTCTCATATGGAGGCTGAAGAGGGTTTGGTTTATGTATGTGATATGTGTCTTATAAATAATATTCTAATAATTGAGCTGGCTTCGTGTTCAGGTAATGATGATGTCTGTGCTGCTGGCTTTATAGGATGTTCCAACGCCGCTTTTAATGGAGTTGCCACATTAATTTTGCATTTGTTTCAACCTTTTTCAGCAGCTACGGCTCAAGATCTGTGCCTGCTCTTGTACCTTTTGTCGGCTCACTAAACTTTTTGCATAAATTGCACATAAAAACGTGGCCGAAACTGTTATGGCTACATTACTTGGCCCTGTCTGTACATGTTTCGTTTCGCCATATTATTTTTCATAACACGAAAAGTTCTGCACCCTCAAAGTATGCACTGCTAATTTTACGCTTAGTAGCTAAAAGGATTGCAGAAATCGATATAATTTATTTGCTCAATTTTAAATTGGCTGTGGAGTTTGTAATGCTGATATAAGTACAATGATAAGCTTAACGTATGGTTATAAAATACCATTTAGATTTGTAGATTGCTTTAAATTTACCTTTAAAGATTTTTGTACCATAGAAAATTATGAAAATGATTATTGAAATATGTTTTATTCTATAACAAGAATAAATTATATAAGCTTTTGTAAGTGCGCGACACAACTTTAGGTGGAATTGTTAGAAATATTCAGCGACTACTGCATAATGAAAAATTAATTATAAATGTTTTAAATAAATTTATGGTAAGCTTAAACAAATAAATTCTGAAACCGGCTGAGTTAGCACAGCTGGTCAGCACAATAAGCTTGGAATCTAGCTTGGAGAGCCAGCCAGAGCGCGCAAATAGGAGAGCGCCTAAGCGCTCATCTGTGATGGGTCATCGGAGTCAGTGTTGCTACATTGGGAGCCGAACAATCGTAATCCGAACTCTCGTTAGCCCAACGTTTGTTGGTCGAACTCTCGCTACTTGCTACTAGTCTTGCTTGTTTAACATTTGCCGACTCTCGATGGCCGAACTCTTGCTGGCCGAAATCTCTCACGCCCAACACTTGCTGCCTAGCTCTCGCTGACTAGCTGTTGCTTGTCCAACATTCGCTGGCGGACGTATCGCTGGCCGAACTCCCACTGCACAGCACTTTTAGAGTGCTTGCAGTCTGCTCCCTACTGCCTCTTGATCAGACGGCAACCCGCCCCAAGTTATGCGCTCCTTCTGTGATGACTCATCACTGATGAAAGCTTAGGCGCTCTTCCATTTTGCGCGTTCTTAACCAGTTTCAGAATTTATGCTTATCATAAACATGGTTTATTTAAAAAATTTATAATAATTTGTAATATTTTACAGTGATTATAATTTTGTTAGTTATTTTTATTTTAATATTTTATTATGTTTATTTAATGTTATTTTGTATATATTTTGTATAACAAATCTAGACCTTTCTAACAATTCTCCCAGCTCCCACTGCGCAAGCTTCTGCTCAGTGTTGATGTGCGTGTGTGTATGTGTGCAATTGAGCACAGATCCGAACTACAGTTAGAGAGGCGTAAGCTCTTGCTTAGAGAGCCAACAAGAGCGAGTTGCCGTGGCGCTCTCTTTTTGGTATCGCCTGATCAAGAGACAAAGAGAGCGCAGTCAGCAAGCACTATAAAAGCTGCTGCGTGCAGTTCTGCTGGTCAGTGCAACGGCTGCTGTCGGGTGGTGTGGTGGGTGTGTAGGTGTGGTGAGTGTGGAAGTGTGGTGAGTGTGTGCTATGGGCTGAAAGCTCCGTGTGCTAACGAGCTTACTCTGAACAAGAGAGTGTTGCCATAACGGAATTGAAGGTACTGTAAGAGGCAGTTAATCTGAACAGCAGATCAGTAGAAGGGATTGCTACAGTCCGACGCAACCGACAGTTGAAGACCCTTTATACATGGCACATCATCCTCTGTCTCTAGTTCTTTTTAGTTGTATAGATCTTTTTGTTCATACAGACAGACAGACAGACACACATTTTTATAGCAAGTCTTATAGTTAAATTAGAATAAATATTCTACGACAAATAAATAAAAGAAATTATTTGAAATGAAATATTTTTTGTAGTCACAAAAGTTAAATCCATACCGTTTGGTATTATGCCCCTGCAATGCGGAACGACAGCTGGATATAATTAAAAAGCATTTTTATAGCAAGTTTTATAGCTGGAGTTATATGAGTTAAGTCGACACATTGTTGGATTATGGCTGGGAATAAAACGTCAAATGATATCAATGGATTAAGCACAGCTGCAGAAGATACTTAATTATTATTCCGTTGCTTTATTGTCAGCATTCTGTCAGCCTCCCAGGCTCCCAGGCTCCCTGGCTGTGGGCATTCCAGCATTTGCTGTGCCAGGCATTTACACTTGAATGGCAACAGCGATGGCCTGCAGGCATCGTTGGCCATATGTCATGTTGTGCCATATATCATATTGCCTGCGCTCCGAGTCGGACAATGGCCAATGGCCAATGGCCAACAGCTGTCAATTGTTTGACTTGCGGCTGATGCATAGCGTAGCGAAAATTGATAAGTTTAATTAAATTTACATGGGCGATAAGCAGCATACATGGCATGCCACTGACTAACTGACAGACGGATAGACGGATGGACGGATAGACGGATAAGCGGACAGACAGATAGACGGACAGAAGGACAGACAGGCGGATAACAGTCAGGCAGGCTTCATTACTTCGGATTTCATTAGTTGCCTCCACTGTGCAGCCCGCATTTATGTTCCAGCCACACACGCCAACGACCTTGCCAGCCAACCTGCCCAATATCGTTTCGATAAAAAGAATATTAGGGAGAGCGCAAACAACAACAAGCCCGAGAACAATAAACAAAGAGAAAAAGAAAAAAAGAGCAAACTCAAAACACCCAAAACAAACTGGGAATGCACAGCCAGCGGCTATTTGTTGGCTGTGTGGTTGCAAAATAAACAAATAATCGCAGGATGAAAATCCTTGGCAGTTTGAGGGGGGTGGTGTATCAGTGCTGCCGTATTCTTTGTTTCCCGCCAAATCTGCCGTTTTTTTTTTAGAAAAATTGTGAAACTGCGTGCAGAGGGTTTTCGGTTTAATCTGAAAACTCGGCTGTGGTATATTCCGCAAAATAGACAAAAAAACATTAAATTTTTCAAACGTTCTTCCGTCAAAAAACTCTGATGAATAAAATCTCTCGGGGTTCTGTGCAGCCCAAGTTTCGGTTTTAAAAAAAAATAAACTAACATTTAATAAAGTGAATTTGAAATTTAGATCTTCATTGTTATTGAAAAGCATAGAAAAATTAAGAATAACAGCATTTTTTTTGTAATAAATTTATGGTTTATTTGGTTGTTTATTTCCTTAAAAATTTCTCTAATAAATAAAAACAAAATGGCAACACTGGACGGCATTGCCATATTGCCACATTGGCGCATTGGCATGCCAGGTATTTGAGATAAGCGAGCATTCAGAGAGGCGCCTAGGTGCCGTTAGGCGTATTAAAGATTATGTCACAGCAACGGAGCCAAAAATATGCGTTCATGGTATTTTTATATTGTGTGCCCAAAAATATTTGCTGGCAATCGTTGGGGGACGAAGCCGCAGTTAATCGCAGCCATTTGAGTATTTTTAAAGTTCCCCGGATACCTAAAAAGTTCACATCATATTTTATCCGATTATCGATTAACTTTATGGCAAAGCAATTGACCCTTGAAGGTAACTGCACGAAACTAATATTATAGCATACTTTATGGCTTTAAAACTTTACCGTATGCCCCTATAGCAAACGAGTTTTTGGCCAGTTCATTGCTAGGCAATATTCATAATTTGTAGTGTTATTGACTCACTTGGACCCCATTGGATGTGTCATAAGACTAAGCTAATTAAGTAGCTGTTAACTAGACAAAACTAAGCATAATAAAGGCGACATAAGCGCCTAATTGGGTTTTCCCCCAGCAACGAAAACGCAAAATCCTCAGCCTACCTCCTAATTAATTAGCAGCCTCTGTGCTAATGCCTAATGAGCATAACGTGTTTCAATTGGCAACTAACTCAATTTCCGGCATATCGACGGCATTTCCATGAATCCCCAGGCTCACAAACACTCCTGGCTCCTACTAGGGTCTGTCTATTTTCGGCTGGGTTCAGCTGCTTTTAAACTGCTCTGAAGTGAAAGTGAAATTATGGATGTTGCCTTTATGACATTTCCGGTGTGCTTGCTGCCAACGGCATTTGTGCAGTTGTTGTGTCCATTTTGTTGCCTCTGGCTGTCTGGCAGTCTGGCACTCTGGCACTCTGGCAGTCTATTAAGCTCCCATACCATTTTGAAATCTATTTTATTATTTATTTACCCAACTAGCCCGGGACAGTCGCCTGCTCATTTGCCTACACAGAGCTCTGCACAGTCAGCACTTTGTTTACGAGTGTGTATTTATTCGACATACTCGTAATGTGGCAACATTACTCTGGACTCTCCGACTGAAGCATAATAAACCGAAATTACTGCAATTTCAAATTGATGTGCTGTGTGTAGACATCTTCCTGTCCCTCCGACATGCGATTGTCATTTGTTTTATACGCACTCTTAACTCGCAGAGTGCAAGCATAATAATGCATGTTTAAATATCGTAAATGAGCCTCAACAACTGCATCATTAATTCAGATAAGCCTAATTAAATTCTCCGAAATTTGTCTCATAATTTGATATGTTCCAATAAACTATTTTACAGCTAAATCGTCAAGTCAGCTTCTAGCGAAAATTGTATAGAATTCCTCTGAAATTCTGTTTATTCAATGAATGCTTACTCAATTCATATAATGTTTATTAAATTCATTAATGCCTTTTTTCTTAATTTAAATAATAATAAGAATTCAATGTCTTAAATAAATATTCAATAGATAAATCGTCAAGTCAGCTTTAAGTGGAAATTGTATAGAAATCTTCCGAATGAATGATTCTTAAATTCATATAATGTCAATTTTACTCTTTAATTCCTTTTTCCTAATTTATATAATAACATGAATTCAATATCTTGAATAAATATTCTATAGCTAAGTAAGCTTTAAGAATAGAATTTCTCTATATTAAATTCATATAATATTTATTTAATTCTTATAAGTATAATTTTTCGTAATTTAAATAATAATAAGAATTCAATGTCTTAAATAAATATTCTATAGCTAAATCGTTAAGTCAGCTTCTAGAGACAATTTTATATAATTCCTCTGAAATTCTGTATATTCAATGATTGCTTATTTAATTCATATAATTCCTTTTTCTAATTTAAATAATAATATGAATTTAATTTCTTAAATAAATATTCTATAAGTCTGCTTTGAGTGGATATTGTATAAATTCCTCTGAAATTCTGTATATACAATGAATGATTATTAAATTAAATTAAATGTTAATTTAATTCTTTAATTCCTTTTTCCTAATTTAAATAATAATAACAACTGACTTACCAAACAGACGAATATAACTATAACTTAATATTTGTAAAAACCCTATTTTTTAGGAGTAAATATATACAATTGTATATATAAATTGAAATATTACACATCACTATGGTATAAATTACTACACATAACAGTAATAGTATACCATAAAATAAAGTAAATAAATTTTTATATTTTCACAAAAAAAAAAAAAAAAAAAATAACAGTTCTATTTCTTCAATAAATATTCTATAGCTAAGTAAGCTTTGAGCTAAAATTGTATAAAATTCCTCTGAAATTCTGACAATTTTAATCATAACCAAATTCAATATCTTAAATAAATATTTTAGTTTGCTTTTCGCATTATATTATTGATTTTTATAATAAATAAATAATTAATTAATAATTGCTCAAAATGACAGCAAAATCCTTCAAAATTCTCTTAAACTTTAGCTACAAAAGAAAAATGTTTGCTTAGAGCCTGTCAAATTAGAGCTGATATAATTGATGAGTCCTACTTAATGCCACATAAAAACCAGAATGGGCGGAGCAGATCAGTCGGACGGGCCCGACTGTTTTATACCCTGTGCCACAGCTCGCGCTGCGCGCTCGCAAATACAGTATACAATATTGTAAATATAATTTTGTAAAGTTGTCATACAAAACGTAGCAGCAATTCTTCTTCTTACTGCCGCGCTGCTAGAGAGCGAGCGAGTTGCCGCCTGCAATATTGTTTCGCTAATAACTCCTGTGTTCGGTTTTTATCGATTAAGGCGTAAAGGGGGCGTGGCATCCAAAATTTTAACAAAGCTTCATCTGCGTATGATATAGACCTACCAACTACTGAAAACAGAATTTATGTAAATAGCTTAGTGTCTCTACAATAGGTGAATGTATTTTATTTCATTCATTGTGGGCGGCAGGGGCATGGCATCCAAGATTTGAAATAAACTTGATCTGCGTATGGTACACACCTTTCAAAAGAGACCAAAACGGCTTCTCTAGCTTCTATAGTTTAGAAAATCTCAGCGTTCATACAGACAGACAGACAGACAGACAGACAGACGGACGGACAGACAGACAGACGGACAGGGCTAAATCGACTCAGCTCGTCTCCCTGATCAAGAATATATATACTTTGTGGGGTCGGCCACGCCTCCTTCTGCCTGTTACATACATTCTGACAAAGTTATTAACCCTGTTTTTCCCATTTTTCAAATGGGCACAGGGTATAATAATTCCATTTGCAGCAGATTTATTTTTCATTTTTCCAAAGCTGCCATAAACCATTAGCAAGTTTTATCCATTAATAACTAAATGCCTAATACATAGTAAATGCTTTATGTTGTTATAAACTTTACAAAAAATTGCTGTTTTTTTTTTGTGCCTAGCTCAACAGTTGCTCAGCATTATGGCTTTAATTGTCAGGGCATAAATGGAATGAAATAAAACATTTTGGCAGGCAGTAAAGTGGGCGAAAGCAAAACAAACAAATGTCCGAGCGTTTTTACAGTTCATTAAATTTGCTTAAGTGCTCAACATTTATAATTCGCCTTATACTTATTTATATAAGTAACTTGTGCTGTTTTTGTGCCCTGTACTCACAAAACGAGTAAAATCTGGGCTAATTGCTTTGTGCAAAAGTATGCAGCAGCCGGAAGGGGCGTGGCAGACCACATAAAGTGTATTTGTGCTTAATCAAAACGATGAGTTAAGTCGATCTCAGCAACTAGAAAAGCTAGAGGGGACTAATTTAGAATGTAGATAGATGTCTGGTACAAACTAATAAAATTAATTTCAAATGTTCGTTGACACGCCCCATTCACGCCTTAATTGATATAAACCGAATAACAAGCGTAGCTAGAAGATTGTTTTTTAATACTATAAACAGCCATCATTATACACTGAACTGTATTGAAATTCGCATTGAAAGTTATTACAAACAATAAACAGAGACAGACGAAGTAAGAAGATGCATTGCTGCAGCAACTTGCATGATGTTTAAAACTAGGGTGCTGGTGCTTAAATGTCGGTTGGGTTCTACTGTAGCCTTTCCGAATTTTTATATTTGTGGCTTAACGAGTTTCACTCTTGTGTTTTATTTGCAGAGTCAACAGCAACAACAGCAACAACAACAGCAACAACAGCCACAACAACAGCAACAATATGCAAGAAGAACAAGTCCAAGGGAAATTAGCTGGGACATCAATTAGGGCTGGCAGGCAACTTAATTAAAACGCGAAAAGTTGCTGCTGCCCAGCGCCGAAAACATCAGCAACAGCAACAACATCAGCAACAGCAACAACAGCAACTTGGAGCTGTTGAAATTAATTGAAATTTATTTACTCCCTGGCCGAAAACAAATTCGGTCACATTTCTTGTTAATGCTGTCACACTGAGCAGACAAACACACACACAAAATGGCGTCCTGCGGAGCCAAAGGGTTCTTCTATTGCATGTTGCTGCGGCTGCTGTTGCTGCTAGTGTCTTGCAGCGCACAAGAGCAATTATTGCAGCTGCAGCAGGAGCCCAGCGCCAAAACAGCGCAACAATTGACATTGTTGCCAGCTGCAGGTGAAGCCAAGCCGGAGGTCCGACAAAGGTTAGTGTTGACAGTGGCAGAAGAGCATAATGCCAAGCTGCAGGCGACGACAGCAGCAACTTTAAAGTCAACAAAATGGCAGCCATTGGCAGCGGCAGCAGCAACAACTACAGCAACAGCTGCAACACATGCAAAACATATGTATGACAAAGTCATGCCCAGAAAAACTAAACGTATTGCTGCAACAGCAGCAGCAACAACGGCAACAACAGCAACAGCATCAGCAACAACAGCTGCAACAACATCCACAACAGCAGCAACAACATCCACAACAGCAACAATGCCCAACGACAAATTGAATGCCAAACAAAGCGTCCCAACAGCAGCTACATTGCTGCCGGCCTGGTCAACAACAAAAGCGCATAATAAAAGTAATTGGCCCACGGCAACAGCAGCAGCAACAGCAGCAGCAACAACGACAGCAACATCCACATCGACAGCAGCAACAACTGGCAAAACGCTGCCTACGCTGCGCTGGCTGGATGCCACAGTCGAGGCGCATTTGCATCCATTGGACGCATTCAGCAATCCCATCATGCCAATGGCGATAAGCCGCGATGTTGCTGCCTCAGGTGTCTCAGGTGCCTCCAGTGCCTCCAGTGTGTGGCCTGTGAAGCATGCCGCTGTGCTGGAGGGCGACGTGATACTTGGTGGCCTGATGATGGTGCATTCGCGGGAGGACAGCATCACCTGCGGCCCGATCATGCCCCAGGGTGGCATACAGGCGCTGGAGGCGATGCTGTACACGCTGGATCAGGTGAACAAGCTGCAACTGCTGCCGAACGTGACGCTGGGTGCGCATTTGCTGGACGACTGCGACAAGGATACGTATGGTCTGGAGATGGCAGTCGATTTCATAAAGGGTGAGTGATGCTCTTCTTCTCTCTCCTGACAATTGGCTGCAACATGAATGCACATGTCGCTGGCACTTGATGCACTTTATGTACATATTTATGAGGCGTTCAGGCGTCCGGTTGTCGCTGGCACTTCAGAAAAAACGCATCAACGACCATAAAAATTCCTTTGTTATTGCTATGTGAAATTTCGCGTAACACGTCAGAAAACTTTCGGCCATTAAAAGGGCACAAAAGCGAAATGCCATTAAAACTGAAATGCTGCTTTCCTTTTTCCTCTTTCCTCTTTCCTCTTTCCTCTTTCCTCTTTCCTCTTTGCTCACTCCTTCCGCTTCAGTCTGTTGCATTTAATTAGCATGCAACAACACGCAGCAACAGCGACAGTGTAATGTTATTAAGCGCATGTTGCATGCATTCATTTAGCTCTTGGCTTTGCTGCAGTCCAAAAGCACTTCAATTAGTGCCATGCATTAGATTACAAGTTCTAACATTAATTAGAGAAATGTCTCTGCAAACAAAACAATTTCAACAATTTCAAATAAATATATTATAATTTAAATAACACTTTTTTCGCAGATCACTGCTAATTGTGTGTACATTTTGCTCTAAATTACATTCGCATTATTCTAAATTAATAATGTAACGCATTAAAGTATGCTACGTTTTCCTTCGCCTGCATTTTACTCCGATTAAAAGCACATATATTTGTTCCTTGTTGAATATTTCAGTTATTACGCTCACCATTAGCTCTGGCCATATTATAGTTGTCCTTTGGACTAAGCTGGCATAATAACAATCCACAGTTTACTTGACTGCATAACAGTTAAGCTATAAATCTGCAAATGTTTGGTCAACAGTTGCATTTGGAGTAAATAAAAATTTATGTCACTTGCAACTTTGTTTGCATTCCAGATTTATGTTCAGTTTTGTGAACACCGGCAGGAGCAATTTTTATAATTACATGCCATAATTTTAAATTAAATTTGCAAACATCGTCTGACACCTCTTTCAGTTTATACGACACGAAATAAAAGACTTTCTCTATTTATTTAGTTCTTTAGTGTGGGTGAAGTTGTGTCATTGAAAATAAATAAAAGCACAACTCCATAAAAATGTCAAGCGCAGAGATATATTTATGGTGTACAGTCATGTCCACGGCGGCATTTACAAAATGTTGACACGCAAAATGTTGACATGCAGTTAGTTTTGTAGCTAAAAATGAAATCTATTACGAGTTACACAAGAAATTGCAGTTGCAAATGCAGCTAAATACGTGAAATTCGCTGTTTCAATCACAGATTTCATGCATAGCAAAAAAGGCAAGGTTTAAATTTTGCTGCATTCAATTAATGATTTGTTGGCTTATTGTAAGCTTGTATAAATTGAAAACAAAATAATTGTTTTTATTTTATGTACATGACATGCAAAGTATATTATTTAGTAACATTCTGGCATTGTTTTCATCCACAATTTCTGTTGAATTCGCCATTTTGTTGATAAAAATAAAATATGGTATAAGTTATGCCAGAAAATAGCGTGGAATATTTGAAATTCTTTTGTTTCAATCGTAGATTTCAGTCATAACTAACAACGGAAAGGCATACATTTAAGTTTGGTTTGTGACAATGCAAGAATTTTTGATTGTTTGACTTGTTGTAAGCTCGTTTAAAAGGAATTGAAATTATTGTTTTGATAATAATAGGATGCAGCTAAGCAGATTATTCAATACTTTTCTGGCTTTGCTTCGGATTACAATTTCTGTTGAATTTCAATGCTAAGCCCTGTTGTTAGCAGTCAACTGCATTTGACAAAGGAATTCAAATGGCAGTGTTTAGACAAGCCCGAAACGTACTGTAAATGCGATATAAGCGCAAATGGCCTTAAGCCTATTATCGTACCTAAAATGGCTGACAAATTTACAGCTGCTCTTTCGGCGTAAGCCCTTTTGCTTGGCTCGTGTGTTTGGCAACTAACACCAGCATAACTTCGTTAGAATTCAATTTGCCAGGCCAATGAGACCACCCCAGTAGCAACTGCATCGATATTGCCGTTGACTTTTATCGTGCATCGTATACATATATATGTATATATATGCACATGTGTTGGATCTTTGTAATGCTGTCAATTTGCATAAATGCACACAGATAAACATTCTGCTTCTTGCCACATGCCTCTGCGTCTGTCAGCCACAATGCATTCCGGTTTTCTGTTGCATGTTCCGTGTTGTTCTCTTTGCCATACGTCGCTTGTAATTTGTCAGCCAGAACTGTCTTTGTGTTCTTTCCAAGCAGCACTTGGCCATAATTAGCAATTTGCTTCCCAATCGTGGCTGACTTTGCTGAACTAATTGGCATACACTCGGTTGGGATGCATTCGGTTCCAACTTGAGTTTGTTTTCCACTTTAGAAGTTAGCGAAATGTTAATAAATAAATGTATTAATAACAAAAGCTAAAACTGTTTTTAATATATAAGCAAAAAATATTTGTTTTTCAATAAATTCTTAAATATATTTATTAAGCCAACTCAATTACAAGTTTTGCAGCCTGCAACTCTAACCGTTAAATTCGCTTAACATTGCTGTGGATGCTATGTAGTAAAGTCATAGACCAAAGCTTTCCAGCTCGGTTTGTGTCTTGGCTACAGCTATCCCTAAATTAACATAAGGCAAGCTATGCGAAATGTTAAGTTCTGCTTAGAGTTTAATGCCTAACTTCTCTCTAAATTGCAAAATAAATTGGCATATTTTATTTTATTATTTTTATTTCTTATGTTGCTAAAGAATTTGCATTTTATTTGTGCATTTTATTTCTTAGCATATATATGTTACATTAGCCATGTTAAAAGCTGCTGTTAACATACCATTTTGGGACACATTTTGCTGTTAACGCTGCTTGGGATTTTCTAAATGCCTTTTGAAATGTATTATGATTAAATTTTGTGTAAGTTTGAGAATAAGTGCAATTTAAAAAAGATATACGTGAATATGGGAAATTCGGGCTCGACGTCGAGCAATGGGAGATTTTTAATGGAAAAATTTATGGCAGTGGTCAGATAGTACTATTTCGAATAGTGCCAACTATTCTCATCAGTGACCTTAGAAATGAAAAATGTCAAACTTGTCTGTATATGTGAGTAAGTCGTAAGTCGGGTTCGAACCTTGAACCTGTGGTTAGTGAGGCGAATGCCTTAACCAGAACGCCAGTCCTGTCCGAGCCCAGCCGCCGCTTAACTGCATTCATCAAGAGATCTTCATCTGACTATTTCTAAGACTAGCTGTTTACCCCCAAGCTTTTTTACCGTCTCCATCTATTGCTCATTTTTGTTGCTTTCATTTTAAACTCAACGGTTTAATCTTTATGAAGGCGGGTTTTAACTAGAGGAAATCTAGAATAAATCGGCGTGCTGTCCGTTTATAATTTTTTATGTTTTTAAATTTTACAATTGTAAAGCGACGTATAATTTGATAACTGAATATGGGAAATTCGGGCTCGACGTCGAGCAATGGGAGATTTTTAATGGAAAAATTTATGGCAGTGGTCAGATAGTACTATTTCGAATAGTGCCAACTATTCTCATCAGTGACCTTAGAAATGAAAAATGTCAAACTTGTCTGTATATGTGAGTAAGTCGTAAGTCGGGTTCGAACCTTGAACCTGTGGTTAGTGAGGCGAATGCCTTAACCAGAACGCCAGTAAATTGTAAAATTTAAAAACATAAAAAAATAAAAAAGATATATATATAATTTATATTTAAATTTACTACAATAAAATTAAATGGTTTGCAGATACATATTTATCATTACCAAAAACTATTAATTTAATATTAATAATTTAAAAGCATATAATACAAGCTTTGAAAATAATTAGTTAATTGTAATTTAAAGCTAACTTTGAATATTTGCTAAATATAAAATATTTCTATACCCTTCACTATGAAATGGGTAAAAACAGGGTTAATAACTATGTTTGTTTTATTGGAATGCATTTTGTCTGGTCTGTCGACAGAATTGCAGCCAAATCAAAGTCTTCGACTAAACAAGTTCTATTTGTAAATTGAAATTTTATTTTGTTGTTCCGCATACACGCCATACACACACACACACACACACACACACGCATACTCACACACACACACAACACAGCCTTAAGCATAGAGTCCCACGTGCACCCTCATCAAAAGGCATATAAAAAAGTTTATTTGCCATGACGCAGCGACAACTTTCTCTCTCTCTCTCTCTCTCTCTTTCTCTCTCTCTCTCGCTCTGTTCGCCATCATTTTAATTTGGCTCTCCATACGTCCTGCTGGTAACTGGTTCTGGTTCTGCTTCTGGTTCTGCTTCTGGTTCTGGTTGTTGCTGCTTTGCCACTTAATGGAATTTGCCGCTTATGCGTTACGCATGCCGGGCATTATCCTTTCCACCGCTGTCTTCCGTTTCCTGTGAAATTTGAGACGGCTGCTAGGTTGTGCTGCTTGTATCGTCTATCAACATTCGTCTGCTTTGGCCGCCTTCGCCAGGAGCAGTTTGTTAGCCCAGAGTTGACATGTTGCTTGAGTGAAAGTTTTTGCCACTTTCCTTTTGTTTTGCGTTTCTTCGATTTAACCAGCGTCTAACAAGCATATGTCTTTCTGGCTTGCTTCTTTTGGTTTGTCTGCCTGCATTGCCTTTGCTTGCTAACAAGATTTTATTGGGCTGGCTGCTTGCGAGTAGTTTCTTTCACAATTTCTAATTTGAATGCCTTTTCTCTGCTCGCAAACTTAATTTATGCATGCAAATCGCCTTGACTCTCGAATCGGCTCAACTCTACACTAAGCACTACGCAAAAGCACAAATCACTAAGCTGCTTAGCCAATTTAAAGTGCTATACTCGACTGCTTCTGTTATTTGATAACTCAAGTGACTCCTGCGACAAATACAAATTCTGCCTCAAATTTAACAAATTTCTTAGCAATTCAACCAACTTACTTACACACACATACAATTCCAATTGAAAATATCGTTTTCAGCTGGCGCCTAAGAGTATGCAATGCGAAACTTGAAGCAATCGAGAAGCAGCAGACCGAACACATGTTTCGGTTATCCCTTCCCCAGCTTCATTCTACTCAAATATGTATATTTTTGCTTAGCCATGCCATTTGCTCTGAATCATGCGTGTCTGGCACTTTAATACCATCTATGGAGAAGGAGAAAAAGAGATTCGATTACAAAGTGAAGCGCTTTAGGCAATTACCTGGCATACCCTAGAAAAGTACAAATAACTTACATCATACATTATACATTTTCTGAAAAGAACTTTAAGAAAATTCCATATACTATTACATAAACAATATTATTAAATTTATATATGATTTGACATTTTATTTGATATTTAATTCAATATTAAAGCTGCCTCTCCAAGTAGTAGAAAATGTATTAAAAATATTGTCAATATTAAATATAAAATAGTTCCATACCATGCATAAATAATATTAAGATATTAGCACGATACGATCTACACTTGAACATTTTCTCTCTATGCTACTTTCCTCAACGGAATGCACTTTATGCGAACTCTGTTTACCGTTGTTATGACCAAATGTTAAACTGCCGGCGGCCTTAAGTCGTTTAAGCTGACTTTACAGGCTGGCCAACAGAATTGACTTCTTGCCGAGTTTGCTCCATCCTGCTGTGCTTTTTCTCCTTATTCTTGTGGCCAGAATGTTTACATTGTATGCGTTTCACCTTAAGCTGTTTTCACTGCAGCTGTCAATAATCACAGCTTGCTGCATTTTAATGGAGTCTCCGGGAAACTGTTGCAAATTGAGTCCGACTGAAAGCCATGCAGGAATATCTTTATATGTGCTTTAATAGCAAGCATATGAAATATAATTAGATTAGCAATGTTTAAACTTAGAAATGTTGAGAAGTTGGCCCAAGATCTTGAGAAATCTGACAATTTTACAGGCATTCGGCCCTTGAGCAATTGTCACTGAATAAGTAAATAGATTTGATTAAACATTCATAAAATATGTAGAAATTGTGCCGACAAGAATTGCTCTTAATGCAGCTAAAAATTCGAGCTAAAAACAAAAATGTGTGTGCACTTCAAATATTTTATTTATTTATTTTTATTTGCTATTAATTTTTTACTTAGGAACATTTTCAGGGTTGTTTGCAGCATAACATATTTGTATATGCCACAGAATAATTAAATTTCTGGATGCAAAAATTAGTTATACACAGCTTCAGTGTGAACTTGTTTTGCAATTTTGCTCACGTACGATTTGGTTAGAAAGCATTTCCTCTGACAAACACTTGGCCAAAATGACTAAAAAACACTTGTTTACCTTTTTGCTAGCTTTTTATGCGTTTATGTTTACATTCTGCTGCTTGTCTGAGATGCTTAGCAAAAAGAAAACATAAAGAACATAAAAAATAAGAAATATAATAATATACACTTTATAGATAATGTTATGTCCTGCCAGAAGTATAACAGCAAAAGAGGGCGCTTGCTTGCCCCTCTAACGGCACAAGTGTCATACGATTTCCCCTTTTTCGCAGTATGACAGTTGACTGTACAACTGTTATACGCCTGCGCCAGTGCACGCTAACAAGTGTTTGTTCCATTCATAAATTGCCGCTTAGCCGACTAACCCACTGCCCCCAAAATGCCAATATTCCCCTGCGAACTGTGCTACTGTCATACTGTGCTACAGGCGACAGTTGGTTTTAGCACATGCCCCGACAGGCGCTCGTGCCCGAATCGCACGCTCGGCACCGAGATTGTAATGGGGCGTGGAATCCTCGTTGGCTGCCTATCAGTTCAACGCCGGCCATTCAACGATGCGGACGCAGCTTCGGCAGCTCGGCATAAATTAATCGTAGACGCTGTGCAATTGGCAGTAGTTAGATGTAATGATTAACGGTTATTTAAACGGCGCCCAAATGGCGATTTAAACAAGTGAACTGTGCACTCAAAAGCAAAACAAAACCGCATAAAATACTACGTACTCAAAAGTGCATAAAAAGTTAATACAATTTTTATAACTATTGTGAACCTATATTAAATGATTATTACAACTTTAAGTGGGAAAAATTAAACAAAAAGAAGAAAAACAAATAATAATAAAATAATTTATAATTTTTAAATAAAATCACTAACATACAGAAAATATTGATGTTGCTGTAAACTATTCTAAAGTGTAACAATAAAATGTATATATTAAAATACAAATTTTTTTAATAATATTTATATCAAATCTCCGAGTAATATTATATTTACATTTGAAAATGTTGCAGTTTGTATAATTAACAGTTGTTGTCTATAAATTGATTTGAATAACATTTAATTAAATAATAATCTTTAGTAACTTTTTTCAATACAACACAAAATCCTTAAAAATATATGAAATATAATAAATAATAATATAAATTTTAACATCTCTATTATATTACCATTTGAAAATGATGCAGATTGTATACATTTAATTAAATAATATTCTTCAGTAACCTTTTTCAATAATACACAAAATTCTTAAATATATAATATATAATAATAACATAAATATTAACATCTCTATCCAAAAATGTTGCAGTTTCTATAATTTTAAGGATCAGCAGAGCCAATAAATTAGATATTTAAATGCATATTTATATAGCTTCGCATCGACTAACTTGATAAATCCTTTAATTTTATTTGCTGAAGTGCCACGAAACCCCTCTGAGGAGGGAGCAACTTCATCCGAAAGGGACAACATCACAAATATTAATTAATATAAATCTGAATAATTCTGTGTGCTTTGGCTAAGCAACTCGGACTTAAGAATGAGTAAAGCAAGGCATAGCAAAGCAAAAGTCAAAGAAAGTTTGCGCATTGCTTTATGTTGTACCTTTAATTATAAGTTGTTTTTTAATTTTTAATTTGTTTCGGGGAGTATTTTACCGCTGAGTTGGGTGGCTTCATCATCTTTCCGTTTCTGTTTTTGCTGCTATTGTTGGAGTGAGTGGACACTTTCTTGTTGTTTCAAATTGAAAATAGAAAAAGTTCCATGGCCAAAAGAGAAGCGTTGAAGTATTTTAATTAAAGTGCTGACAGGACAACAGCACATCAGAGTCGAGTTGACTTCTAGTTGTGTTAGCAACGAGGCTTTTACTTTTGCTTCTACTCTGCTATATTCGTTATTAAGTTTTGCTATAGTTGCTGAGTAATTTGTTAATTGTTGTGGACATTTTTATGCAATTCAATTCAAGCGAATGACCAATTGAAATGACAATGAAAATTCGCTTTTCTTTTAGATGAATGTGCAACAACTTTTATACCATACAAACCAGCTTCTATTTGTTTAATTTAAAAAACCATTTGTGTGGTGTTGAGTTGAAATAAAAGGGCGCAAGAATTAAATGAATCCCAAATGGTCACATATTATGCAAAGCCGCTGGTTATGGCTCCTTCCTCGAGTTTGTCACGTAAGCGAGGAGCGTGTTTTCTGCGAGCTCTGATAAACTTTGACGCCATTCTGCAGCAAATGAACAAAAGTCGGCCGTCTCTCAGGCAATTAAAGTCGTTTTAAACTAATTACAGCATTATGCAAAAATGTTGTAGCCTGTCTGCCTCTGCCACATGTGTGTAAAACGAGCATCAGACAGCAAAAAATCACAGCGAGTTGAGTCAGCAGTAAGCGCCAGTGCTGCCAGACCCAATAAAAATAAAAATAAAATTACACCGAGTGTTTGGGAGTGTGTGGAAGCTACAGCCACATATCCCCTAGCACACGGCACCTACAGGATATTTAATTTCCTTCCCTCCTCGTTGTCCGTTCTTTGGCAAATTATATTCTCAGTTTAAGCGCATTAACTGAAGCTCAGATTCTCCGAATTTCTGGTTCGTCCACACACTTGAACACAGGCTCAGTTCGCTCTAATAATTACAAAGACTTTAAACTCTAGTTGAGCTTCACCTCGGGTCGGATGTGCAGAGTTTGGGCATAGTTTGGATTTCCGTTTGGGTCACGTACTCTGATAAATGCGTCACAGGCTCCCAATGGGTCAGTCTTTGGCACATTGTCGTCTGAACTCGCCTCGAACTCGACCTGTCCTTTGTTTAATTATAAAAAGGTCTATTAATGAACGGGGGCCCAGGCGTATCCCGTATGCCATATCAACTGTCCTTTCGGGATTCATTACCTTTGTTGTCTGCCAGTCGACGCCGACTGAAGTGCTGGTGGTGTCTGTAGTTTGTTCATAAATTGCACAGTATGTGACAAAAGTTGATATCGCAGCGCCAATAACAAATGGCTTTAATAATAAATGCTCTCCCATACACAGAGAGCAATAATCCAGAATTCTGCTCTTTGAACCAGGCGTTTGAGACATGAGATCGAAAATGGCAGGGTTGGGTAATAAGTGTTTGAAATCAAATAAAATATAATGTAAATTTTGTTAGTGTATTTATTTGTTAATTATACAAAACTATTTTCTTTTAAATCAAGTTTTTGTTATTTTTCCGCGGGGATTCGAACCCACGACTTCGATAAGACATCGATTCAAAGTTAAAATACAACTTGATCACCTCGTCCACAAAAAATTAACTTGCAGTTGGCGCCATTCATTATTTTTTAATAAGTTAATAATAATTAGTAATTTCTAAAAATTTTTGTTTTTATTTTATAAGCTTATTAATACTTTTTTCTAACTATAAAATACTGGTATATATATATATATATTTATTTTTTTTTTTAAATTTATTTTGAGAAACTGGTTCTAATTGCTAGACTTTTAATAAGACTAATTTCTAAATGGTGTATATTCGAATTAAATTTTAGAACACAATTTTTCGCTCTGTGTATGGCGTTGCAATAGTTATAATATTCATGTAGATACATACGAGTATATTTTAATAGCCAGCTTGAAATATTAATCGCTGGAGAGTTGCCTTGTTATCGCACCTATGGGATAAATAGAAACGGAAATCCGGTGTGTGCAAGCACTTGAAACTTAAAACTGCGAAGCACTTGAATAGTTTCCGGTTTCCCTTTGACAGCAAAGCCGTGCATGTAATTGATTTGGAATGTAGGGAAATTAATTACCAAGCCTTCTAAAACCCATTAGCTATGCATGCCAATCGGAATTGAAAGCTTTGCTGCTTTTTTCCCGACACTGAGTAAATGAATTCTCTTTTTTTAGTTGGATAAACTTGGTGCTAATCGCTAATTGGCAATAAGAGGTTGAAAATGTCAAGCTGTCAGCACACACGTAGCACAGATTCCGACTAATTTGCGAAAAATGTTCGTTGAGTCGTGAATTTATTTCCATTTCGTATGATTGAATATCGAATTGCGTGTCGAACTCGAGGCGTAAACTTTGAATGCTGGCGGCAGAAAGTGAATTTATTATGCCCCCTGCAGCTAGGGCCAATAAGCAAAATAAACAAATGCGCCTAATAAGCCAACGCTCCAAGGTGAAAGCGGAGCAGACGGAGCGGAAAGCGTTAATTTATTTATGGTCGAGCTGTGGCCATTTAAGTCCATTTACAATATGCCCTTGCGGTTGGTTACCTGTTGCCTCAGACACGCTATAAATTCTCATGAGTAAAATAATTAGAAAATCAAATAAGCCAGTTGACTTGCCAAACAGCCGGAAACGGAAATGGGAATGGCAAAGGCAGTGGCAATGGCGCTGCTGAAGCTCAACTTTAACGTGGAAAACCTTTCACTGTCACCAGCTGCCAGCGAGTGAACAAATAAGCCTCTTGCAACAGCTCAAATCCCCTGACTTTTTATGAGTTTTTAAACTAATTGAGTAATAACTCAGCTGCTCCTATCAGCATGGCTAACAAACTAAAAGACCCTCGGCAAACTAAAACACGCACAACTAATATATGTTTAAACATGGCTCGAATGTGAGCCACCAAAGTTAGTCTAACGTGGCCATGATTCATGCTGCAGCAGAAATATTTTCTTTTATAGTATGCATATTCCTTTTGCATATTTTGTTCGCCAACTTTCAGCGGCAAAAAGTATTTGAATGTTGGCGAAAAACACGCCAAAGTTTTCCAAGTTTTGTGATTAAGTCAATCTGATGCGGCGGCCAGAAGATGCCGCCGCCATTTTCAATTTGCCCCCCTTAAAAAAGTGTTATGTTGCCACTAGCCACTTCTGCTGGTTTTTGTTTTCAGCGGTTTCTTCTCAGTTTGTTAAAATACCATTGCGATTTATTTGCATTTAATGCAAGCGCTCCACTAACATCCCACTCTGCGCAGATAAGCACACTAATTATGCAATTAATTTATGCGGTTTCTGTGCTTTTTCATATATTTTTTCTTCTTTTCTGTGGTTTCTCATGTAGCCGTTTAACGACCCGCTTTTTAATGGACTCTGCGTAAATTCAGCTGACACTGGGAGCGTCGTTTTTATAGCGTCGAGCAGCGCTTAAACTCAAATTGGTTTCAGATAAGATTCAAATGCGTTGCCCAAAACGCAAGTTAAGCGTGCTGGCGAGTGTATGAATCACAAATTAAAGTGGAATAATTTTAAAGCATATTCCTTTCTGCTTAGCAAGTGTTGGGAACAAAAATTAAATACATAGATTAATACAAATTGCGAGCCACATGAAAATCTAATTTCCACAGCCAAAATGTGAATGCAAAATAGTATGGACGTATTAAATCAAATTGAAACATTGTCATAAAACAGCCCTCGATTCTTGGCTATTCAAATTAAAGCAACTTTCGGGCGCAAAATTAAATGCGAGTGGCAAATGGTATATATTTCTTTTGTTGTGCCAGCGGCTACATCAGCAAGCATGCCGCATTCTCAGTTATTAGTGTGTTGCGTGGAAAACTAGGGACAACAACAAAAAAGAGAAGAAAGAAAGAATACACGAATATATGTGCGTACTACATACCATATATGGGCTATAAAATATTTAGTACTTAGTTTTGTGCAACGCAGCTTGTGAGTGTGTGCGCGTGTGTGCGGTCGCAAATAAAAGCCTGGCAAAATGCTAAGCATTCTTGAAACTGCCAGACAATAGACACACGGCCGTAATGATCATTTGGGTGTTGGCGGGGCGAAGAGGGGGGCGAAGGCAACCCGAGAAGCGCACACCGAAAACCCCACAAGCGAAATAAGTGTAAACAAAGCCTCACACAAAGCATGAAATACGCACACTCACACATGTTTACATACATATATAAATAAGTACAAACACAGCTACAGTTTTTTCGCTGCTTGCGCTTTTGGAGCGCAGAGAAATCGCGCATACGTTGGGGTGGCTAAAGGTAAACCAAGCACATTATTAGATTGTTGGGTTCAAAGTGGTGTAAGTTGTAGTTCTAGCAGCTGTTCAAGACCAAGGTCCGTCCGTCCCCTTGTCTGTCCTAATGCCAATTTGTTGTCGTCGTTGTTTATGTAGTTCATTTTGGGCAAAAGGTGGCAGAGTTTAAAAAATGGCACAATGCAAATTTAAATATTTGAAAAATTACCCCATTAGGCAAACTGCCTTGGCTTGGGGATTTAGGATTTGGAATTTAGAATTCGGGATTTCGAATTTTTGCCAGGCGCCTATAAAATATACTTGTGGCCACATTACATTACAAATACCCGCCGCTGTAAGTAGGCGATGAATTTGTTGTTTTCAATTTTCCCTGCTCGGCGATTGTTATTCCAGTCACGTGCCCGCATAAAGCAGGCCGTCTATATATATTTTATAAGCTAGAGCTAACCAATATGTCATGTCGAATGGGCGGTAGGTGGAGCTGGCTAAAAACTGCACTCGCCGCCAGGGGGCGCCACTTGCGCGCTTGTATGTGATTTATGCGACATTCCCTTGCTCACTTTCTCTCTCTCTCTCTCTCTGTCTCTATTCTCACACACACTTACACATACACATATTTGACTACCATTAACATTTTGCTTTGTTTCCCATGTCCCATGTTGTTGATGTTTCCGCCATCGCCATCGCCATCGCCATCGTAGCTGTAGTTGTTGCCTGCTGTTTGACTATTTGGCTATACGAGTATTACTCTATTTCTCTATTTTTCTACTTGTGCTGTCAGCAGCCTGCCCGCTGTCTGCCGGCGAACGTAAGTTTATTTTCCTGCTCTCTACTCTCATGCCATGTCCAAATGCGACAGGGCTTTTACTTTATTTGCTTTTGCCAATTGTTGCCTAATTAGCCGTCAACTCGGCACACAATGCGCTACAGTGGCTCACGTAAATATGTGCACAGCTAGCTTATATTTGATTTATAACTGAAACCGTTCCATACATGTAGGACAGGCCATAAATTCCACTAGCGTCGAATATTATTTTTACCTTTCTAGTCTGTCCCTTAAAATAGCAACTGCTGCGCAATATTTCAGCTCAAGTTGCTTTTGTAATCAGTCAAAAAAGAAGGAGGGGCTTATATATGGGGGTAAAATGTTTACGACATTGTTATAGGTTTGTTCAAATCCCTTATTAATCAAATATGTAATACTTATATCAAAGTATGTCACTGCAAGCAGCATTTATTAAAAATAACTGCCTTTTATCCATTAGAGATTTCAAGCTTGGAACTATCTGAATATAAAAACTCATTTCAGTTATCGAAATAAGCGTCACTTATACATGTTATTATTATTTATATTCTATTTATATTTACATATTTTTATTGCTATTGCAATCTATTTTTACATATTCATATAAATTACAATTGCAATTAAATTCAACTTGTGTAATTGAAAAAACTTTAAGCAAAGTACCGTCAACTTAATGGCAAATAAAATAAATACTTTCAGCTTACATATTCGTATTTATTAAACTATAACAATTGTAACTTTGTGTAATTTACAAACGCTTATTTTTTTTCAATTAAGAGTATCATATTGTGTTTTTAATACGTTTTTTTGTTTACTGGTTAGTTTCAATTTAAACGGTTTTTGTTGGCTTTTAATTGCAGACTGTAAGCCTTGAGAGCAAGTATTCATTAACCCGAATTAAGCTCGATGAATACTCACTTTGCTGTCTGCAGATAAATGAAATAATAATTACAAAGTTTAAGTGCAGCTTTCGAGCAGACGAATTTATAACAATCATTGCAATCTGCAATCGCTGGTCATTAAAATTGTAGGATGGTTTAGGCAGGAAATTGCAAAAACTGTTGGCCCATGCTGGGCACGTGACATTTGGCCTTTAAGCCCCAAATTTATGCACTCTCCAAGTGTCGTTAATTTGGCAAGTGCTATGACAGCTTTAACAAGATCTAAAAGAAGGTCAACTCAGCCGAGGCAGAGCGCACAATTAAACGCAGCCATCCATAAAATACCAAAATATAACCAGCTAAATTTATGTGGGCGGACTAGCAGATACTGTGGAATATAAATGAAAGTTTTACAGAACAAAAATCAATTTGTTTGCAATAAATATAAGCATGATAAAAAACCAAAAGTCAATCAAAAGTTTACAGGTTTTATTAAAAAAGAGCTATGGCCAAAGTTCAACCAAATGGAAGGCAAAATAAAACAAACTTTGCTACTAATAAAAAAGGCAACAGGCTCATTGTGGCAGCGATTGTTCATATTGTGAGCAATTAGTCGAATGAACACCTGAATTGTGTGGAACAACAGCCGATAAATTTATCGATAGTGTACGTCATGAAGAAGTAGTCAGAATTTAAATACAAAAAGTAATAAAAATAACTTTGAATAAATGTAATTCATAAATGAAAAACAGAAGTTTTAAAATTTAAATAAATAAATAACATATTCTTGAAAAATATTTATATAGGTTTTTATCAATAAATTTGTAATATGCAAGGAGTTATGAAATCAGCTAAATTTATTAAGAGAATGAGCGCCGTATTTTATTTGTAAATATGAATTTAATTAATCCATTAAAATATAAAGTTTAACTGAAGGCATCAGATGCTCTGACTTATACTACTGTGGGCTAGAATTTTATTCTTTAGTACAAAAAATAAATAATAAATAAATGCATACAACTAAATAAAAAATAAACAATAAAAAAATTCTATAATTTAATTCTTTAATACAATTAAATAAATAAAAAACAATTATTTAATACAATTAAAAAAATAAATAAATAAACTGACATAAACTTAACATAGAGTTAGATAAATGTTTCCACACTATAATTGCTCACTTGGCATGAATTCCTGTGCTAAATCAAAATGCCTTGATTCTCGTACAGGGTAGCTCAGCGTCGGCTATGCTCTGTCAGCGATAGCTCGAGGCTTGTCTGTACTTACGAGCGTAAGCCTGGCATATGAGAACGCCTGTTTCTGTGCGTAAGTAGCTGTCTAAGTGGGTGCCAGTCTGCAGCCTCGAGTCGTATATGCCGCTGCCATTTTGGCAACAATATTTACGCAATGGCCGTCTGAGTTTGCATCTGTGTGTGTGTCTGCGTCTGAGTCTGAGTCTGAGATGAAACTTACAGCGAGCACCGTGAGCTACATCAAAGACCGCTGCCTGCCGAACTGTGCAGCCAAGCAACAAAAATAGGTGGAAGACCAAAGACCTTTCGGGGCCTGCTCTCATCAGGCTGGCATGAATCTGATGAGATGATGGCGGGCGGGTCGATGTATCTAAATAAAAGAGAAAAAGAGGCGAAAAATTGAAATTTATATTTATGCAGCACATAAATTTCGACTTTTCGGCTTGTGCTATGTTTGTGTTAGTGTTTATAGTGCGTACGTGTGCGTGCGCTTCTTATGAAATATGTATGTGGCTGAAACTGTATGTGCGTATGTGCGTATGTGTGAGAGTGTGTGGGTGTGTGGGTGTGCGATGGCAGCTGACATGGCCAAGGCACGTCATATTCCATACTTTGGCCGTGTGATATGTGAGACACGTGTGTGCGAAAGAGTCTTTGCGTGTCTGTGGCATGTAATCAAATTAAAAGTTGTGCGAAGCAAGCAATAGCTTTTAGAGGCATTAAAATGTAACAGACAAACACCGTTGCCACTTTCCAAATTAGAAATGCATCGAAACTCTATAGAAATGTGATCAAAATATAATCAACGCGTTTCTTTGGAGAATAACAAGCTCAAATGTAATTAATTGTAGTTTGTATTAAAGGTTATTTTAACAATTATAATTTAATATTTATTAGTCTGCAATTTTGCTTATGTTGCTTTTCATATTTTAATATTAATTGTTTCTAATATTTTTCATTTATACAATAATAATAAAATAATAATTTAGTAATGATAATATTATAGTTTATATTATTGTGAATTTTAATAAGAATAATAAGAATTGTTTGGATTATACCTTGAGAATTACCACACAATACCTATTGTGCTCAATAAGGTAACCCTGTAGTTCAGCATCCAAATAATTGAATCCCAAAACCTCACTTAGTAGCTCCTTGAATCTAAATTTCGCTCTCTCAGCTAGTAAACGGGGAAGTCACTGCCAGATTCGGGCATGAAACGATTTGTTCTCTGATCGAACGATTCGTTCGCTTAACGACTCTTTCAAAGATTCGTTTACTGAGCGGCTCTCTGAACCACAAGTTGAACCTTTAATCCAAGTCCTCGAGCTGGAGACTAAAGCACAACTGTACTCTGCACTTGATACGCAACACTGGAAATGCGACAAGTATCTGCGAATGTGGCGTCTGTTTTAGCTGGGTCAAAGCGCCTCATTAAGTGCAGTTGGCAGCCATCTTTACACGCTTTGCAATTTGCGCTTATTGACAGCGCCCGAAAGTATGCTAGAGAAACTGCTGGTGCGTGTGTATTGGATTGCTGGCCATGCGATGCTGACACGCAATCAGCCAGTTGCCAGAAACTAAAACATTGCAGGTGTGCAGACGTCGGCCTAGGCGCAAAACTGTGGCAACTGAGATAATAACTTAATTACATTTTTATGCGTATGCCCCACACACACACACACACACACACACACCGAACACAACACACATTTCAGAATGTTCTTCTTTTTGGCAATTAAGCTGCATGCTGAGCACCTGTCGAAATCAGCCAGGCAGCCAGAAACATGTGTATTATCAAATGCCAGTCATTAGGAGTGCCCATTCTCCCCTACTATATCCCTACACATGCAAAAGATACTGAGCTTCGCCCATTTAGTTGTCGTTATTTATCTCAAATATGCCGCGGTCTACACGTGTACACAGGCACTTGAGAGCTGACTGAAGGCAGAGGGAAGTCGGGGGGAGTTGGAGGGACTAAGCGAAAATAATTAAGCGCTGTTATGCGAGCTACAAGTCCATATTTTTGGGCATGGCTCAGTAGACTTACTTTCGCTAGAGATGGCAATCTGCTTTTAATTGAGTTGGGAAGCAGCCGATCTTTTTTATATTCAATAAATTAATGATATTTGTAGATTTAACACGCTATTTCCAAGTTCAGTTTATCTTTAGGTTGTATATTAGCCAAGATGGTTATAAAACCACGGCAGCGTCTTTTTAATATTATCGATACATCAATCTATCGATATAGTATTTCGGTACTGTTTCCCTACATTGTTTTGTATTTCTTCCATTCATATTCATAAATATATTTTAAGGATATGCCATCTACATAAGCCAATTTGGCATTTGACGTTATGCAACTATAGATGGACCACGCCCCCGTACATCGTTAACGATGTATAAACCTATCGATATATACTCAAAATTAATTCTTTTTGCAGCTACAGTGTTGTACAAAAAGTCGTACACTCGAACACATTTATCTATATATAGAGTATTTTTGTTTCAATACTTGCAATTTATTTTTCCCGTGTTCACATATTTATTTTAAAGTGTCATCTCTAGCAACCACAAGCTAGTCTCAAAGCGACACCTGGCGGGCTTTAATTGCCAGTCGAGCGTCACGTTTATGACTTTGCCTGGCTTGCACTTTCGCCCGACGCCATTAGAGCCAAGTTAACTAAATGTTGTCTGCCTTCTTCACCTGTCGTCAGAGCACACCTTTGCTTAACCAGTTCTGCGCCCTCGTTGTGGGGCTGTTTTGGTTGGGTTTTTTTTCCCCTTTTGGTTTATTATGATTCGCCCTTTTTGCTGTCATGCATTGGGTAGAATACCTTTTACGCTTAGTCAAGTATATTATGATTATTATGCATAATATTAAGAGGCGTCTAATTGAATATGCACAGGAGAGTTATGCGTGACGAGAACTTCGTACATTAAGTGTAGGTGTTCAGCCCGAAATATCATTAAATTAATTAGCTTTCGAATCAGATACTCTGTCTGAAAAACCACAGACCCCCATCAAAATGTATGCCTATTCAGTTGGAGCTTTTAAGATTTTGCTGAATTTGCACAAACTGCACAGGCAACCGATATTACCGGCCATCCTTTGCAGCCTTTTCCCAAATTCTCTGGAATTTATAGTAATATTGCAAAATACTATAACAGAAATTACTTTATTCGGTTTTTTTTTTTTGGGCATTTGTCGTTTAACGTGTACTTTTATTAACATTTTTGCTTCACTCGTTAGCCCGAAACAATTTCACAATATGGCCAAAAACTATGCAGAAATCCCTTTGATTTTGTTCAATTTGATGTTGTAACGCACCTCAAGCATGAGTGCGTAGATTTAATATGAAAATGTTGAACGCAAATACAATTGAAGAGCTTCTTTTTGGGGGAAATAAATTTAAATACTCATTTCCCTAATCTGATAAAGGGACATAATGCGCATAAAGATGCGTAGCTGCTAATTAGGACGCCTCGAATTCAACGAAGCGCAGTTGTAAACCTCTTTGGGACTTTTCGACCTTTAATTAAGCAGCAGCAGGACCCTCGCAACGATGCGTTTCTCTTCAGTTCTGTCTTTTGTCATTGTTGCCATTGTATAAACGAGAAGCGTATTTAATCCATAAAGTTCAATTTGTGTGCAGAACGAATCGAAGCTGACAGTCATATAAACGCCGAAGCACATATATGATATGATACACAGCCAGAGAAATACGCATAGGAAGCGCAAAGAAAACATAATACACTCGGAAAAATGAGGAGTGAGTTGTTCTACCCCATAAAACTCTTAAATTAATCTAGGTTTGTTGTAGAACTCATCTGCAAATCGTGATAATATTGTTAATGTATCCAAATAAATTAGGCCAAAATAAAAAATTAATTTAAGTTTCCATTAGAATTCTACTTCAAATTCTAATAGAATTGTGAATATATTTAAATTAATAAAGTCAACAAAAATACATTATACAAAACTCCATTTCTAAATTATTTTGGGTTTGATCTAGAATTAAACTATAAATCGATTCCACCTAAATTAATGAAGGACAAAGCAAACACCTTTTACAAAATAAAACTTTTTAATTCATTTAGAATTAGGCTTTCAGAATTTTAAAATAAATCATGGACAAATTGTGCGTGAATTCAAAATAATTGAGAAAAAAAAATCTAGATTGGTTAAAGAGAAAAGAAACAAGCACATGTATCTCGGTTATATATTAAAAGTTTTTGATAAAGAAAGTTATGTATACTAAATCAAATCATATCCAACTGGGTTTTTGAGTACAAATTTTCACTATTGTCTTAAAAACAGAACTTCTTACTTAGATGCAAGCTAAGCTCTTGGTTTTCTTTCAGTGTATAGACCACATTTGACCCTTTTCTTTTGCATATTATCAATATGTGCACGCACATGCAGCCACTGTACTCCTTTCTCTCTGTGGCAGTCGATGGCGTTGTCTTTGTTGGGTTCATATCGAAATGGCTGTCAAACGGTGTGAAAAAGGCTGTCGATTTGCTTCTTTATTGACCTTTGCTGTTATCTGGCTAGGACGGGGTTTTCAGCTGAGTTTTATGTAGCATATTTGCTGCAGCATTAAATTTAAAGGGCAAACTTAACTGTTTCAAAAAGCACAAATATTGGCTCAATTGATTAAGTAGTATTACAAAATATAATCTAATAAAACGTTGGGTGAAAAGTGAGCGAAACTTCCATTGTTGTGCGTATTTAAGAATTTAATGTGCTTAAAGCATTTTGACACAATTTTCGCAATCAAATCGAATTGTGGGACCCAAGTTTGACCCTTTTTTACTCTTTGTACCCATTATTATGCGTTGTCAGCGTCAAATGTGAAGCTTAGCAGCAGCTTGACCGCATTTGCCATGGGTTTTTCCCAGGTCCAGGGTTCGAAAGTCCCCCCTTTCGCCTCAGGGCCCTGCCTCACACAGTGGAGTCTTGTACCCTGCCAATTATACAACATTTTTGGGGGCATACGTAAGCTGCGCTTAATATTACGCCACGCCTGCTTTTTGTTTTTGGGAGATTTTTTCCTCTTTTTTTTGTGTTTTTTTGTTTGGTAGAACAGTACGGAGCTGCGTTCTTTTATGGCACCATTAACGACTTCAACTATTTGCAGCTGTGCATAAAAAACACCAGAAATCATTGCTCAGGATTTTTGTTGGTTGCTTTGTAAGTGTGTGTTTTTCTCTCGTTTTTACAATCTCTTTTTTGCTTTTTGTTTTTGTTATCTGAGCGCGCGGCATCGTAAAAATAGAAATAAAAATAAAAATATTTATGCAGCTCTACGGCTGCCATGGTCGGCGTTTTATGTGCGCTCTCCCCATTTCGGCGTTTCGGCGTTTCGGCAGCATTGGCTATTAAAGGGCGAACAAAACACAAAAAATATATAACAAAACCAAAAAATATTTGAAAATTGGCTGCCAAGCACAAGAATCTGCCGCAGCAAGGCCAAAACACACAGAGATTTGAGACGGCATACGCACGTTTCTCTTGGCCGAACCGGGCAACAACAAAAACCGGGCCATTCTGTCCCTTTATTAATTCCAATACATTGAATTTTGTATAGACAATGGCGTGTTTTGCATGGAAATCCGATTAAAATGCCGCACACGTGCCTTCCGCTGCGCGAGCAATGCCGAATTTAAAGCTGAAAATAACTTAAAGCCTTTGAAGCATCAAGTGCATAATGATTTCCAGCTCGGTAATATAGAACAAAGAATAATCAATAATTCGTGAAGGGTCGAGGAAATTGTCGGCGGCATATCTCAGCTGTTTCTGTGGTTCCTGTGGAGATTGTAGTTTCTATATAGATTCTAAAACAAACTTTACCAGCGTACGTCGTAAGAGAACTTACTTTCAATGGTGTCTCGTGTTCTTGTTGTTTGTTTTCTTTCTCTTTCATACACCCTTTTGAACTTTTTTAAACAGGATCTAAAAAAATTGACAAGCACCAAAACATTGAGGCAGTAACTGGCATAATGGGTAATTAAACCGAGTCAAACTGAGCTGTAGTTGAACATAGTTCTGCTGCAGCAGCTAAAGCAATTACGAATATGTAAAGCAGATCAATAACAGGCCAATCAGGCCTTGCTTAATGGCCAATTAAACTGTCTATCGGGGAGGGTTAAATTACTGGCACTGCCCAGTAACAAATTTAATGTACCCCGAATTTATAGTTCCTGCAATTTACGATTTACAGCAGAGGGGCCAGCGGGGGTCAGACATAGCTCAATTGGCTTTCAACCAGTACGCCAGAGCACAGTGGATCCGCTTGTATGGAGCCGCGGCCATAAATACTTCTGGTAGAGATATCGTTATGAAATTTGCACCAAAAATCTAAAAAAATAATCTAAATATATTATAAAAAAATTGGCAACATCGGCTGACTATATCCTATAGCTCCCATAGAACCCTATAACGCGCAAACTCGAAATAATGGTCGTACGAAGTTGGGATTTTGTTTGGAAGTAAATATGGTTTACAAAAGCTAAACTTTAAAATTGCATCTCAAAATATTAATTAAAACGCTTGCCAGGTGAAAAAAACTTTTGACCGCCAGCAAAGGGTCATGCCGGGCTGAGCGTAAACAAATCGCGAATCCGTTGCTTGCATGTGTTGATCAATTAAAAGGGAAACTGCCGAATATTTTTATATTTTGTTATTTTTTTTGGTAGTATTATTAAAAACAAATTGAAAGCTTAATTTATAAACAAATATTTTTGCAAAAACACAAACCACGAAAGACGAAGACAAAGCAACAGCACAACACTACAATTGGCAAAAAGTCAGCTTTGACTGCGTTAGTATATTGACAAGTAAGCACACATCTGCAAATTTCTGCAGCTAATTTTATAACATTTAACAAGTTAAAGTCAGACAAACACAATGACATACAAACCATTTTCCGCTTTTACTAGCAACATAACTAAAACTTTAACTAAACATAAAATAGACATTCAAAAAATACACAAAAAAGGGTTATTCGACAAAATTAGTTTTATGAAAAAACTTAAACAGGAAAGTTAATTATTCATAACTCGATTTAAAGTAAATTCCTTCAATTTCAAAATGCATTTTAAATAATTAAATTCGGAGCACTGTAGCCAACGTGTGATCTCTTTAAAGAGCGACTTGCTAAGAGAAAAAACGTTCTGAGCGCAGTTGCGTTGCAAAATTGAACACTTGTTCATGTTTGCAATGCTATTTTTTGAAAGTACCGTTAGATTTTCAGAAAAATCCGGTATGCCATTGAGAAGTTTGGACTTTTAAGAGACAATTTGTTTACATTTTGTTTAAATCCTACGACATCAATTTTTTGATTTTTGGCCTCTGACGGATCCACTGTGCAGAGGTTTGAAATGCGCTTTCGACTGGCCCTGAATAATATTATTTATGAGCTGGCAAATTGTGCGGCATCAAAAGATAATTCAGAGCAGACTGACAATTAGACCCCAAATTGTTGTGCTGTCATAATTTGCTGGATTTGTTGGCGGAAGTTTCGCAAATAAATTTCGGCATGCTTTCAAAGATGTGGCCTAATTTCAGAAGGCAGCCGCAATGCTCGGCTTACTTAATAAGAGGGAAAAATGAAAGTATATCATTTGGAAAATACACGCATACCCAGTTTTGAAGGGTTGAGGCATTTTAAATAAACTAAGCCGTTTATGCTGTTAATGTAATCCACAAAGTTACGTCGCCCTTTCCGTGTATTAACAAAAAACTCCTGTGCCCTTTGTGAAGCATCAAGCAGCAAGGGGTTTTATATCATCCCTAAAAGCATGCTTTAGAAATTTTTGTGGAATTGCATTAGCTGCAGAATTTGGCACAAAGTTGTTTGTTACACATCATCTGTCAACACTGCAAACTGTGTCAACTATTTACCCATAAAACTTTTATGGAAACTCTTCCTTAACTTTATGCGGTTCCGCCGCAGAAACTCTGACAACGCGCAGCTATCCATACTTTACGATGCACAAAGTTAACAACATAACGGAGTAGCGCATGAAACCAAATATGAAAATATCGCCAGGAGGTAGAAGTATGCTCCATTTGAATGTCCATCAGCGTCCAAGTGACATGGGCTAAATTAATATAGTTTTAGCTATTTTAAAGTTGAGCGGAAGCCACAAGCAACAAACTCTGCCGGATCGCCAAATTCGTATAAAAACTGCAGCATGCTTCTGGGCTGTTTTAAAAATTAATTGGTTAGTTAAACGAAAGTTAACTGAGTTAAATAAATAAGTTATGCTGCCTGCACCCAAAACTAAAATTCGGTTAGTTGAATTTATTATTTTAGAACTACTGTTGAATTCTGCTGCACTTTAACTTGTTTAGTTTCATAAGAACAACACATGTGTGTGATATCCTGACTTTTTGTCATAATAATAAAAATGTCAATTTGTTTTATGGCTGACAAGTCGAGCTTTGCCCGCTTTGCTCGCTTTGATGTTGATTTTTATATCGTTTGCTTGTTTTGCTCTTGTTCCCCTTTCGCATTTTGTTGTCGCTTCCGTTGTTTTCTTTGTCTTTGCCTTCGTTTATTTGCTTGTGAGCTGGCTGTATAAATCGTATCAGTTTCATGTGTGCCAGGCACCAGATAAGAACACGACCAGTCGCTTAAACCTTGATATGTGAATGGGAGTTCAATTGGGTTGTGGGGCATTTTAACTGTATTTTTATAGGCAAAATCGATAACACGTCAAATCTATTTAAATATACAAAATAGATTATCTGGATGAACAGTGTAATCATAAGCAAAGATCTGCTACTGCCCAAGTACCTTGATTTATATTATTTATGGTTTTAAATAAACATTACCCAAGAATCACCATATCATAGGGCAAATAATGGGTTAACAATAATCTACCAACCCATTCATTCTATTTACGTGCATGTTCTCAATATATTCATTTCGCCCAACAGAAGAATTCTAGCTATTTCACACCAACACCAAAACTATAAATCAGCATTTGTACATATCCCTGATAGAGCATTCCATTCCCAGTTCGATTTCCTATCATATTTTATGCTGCCCACTCTTAGGCTGTGATTTATGGAGCTCTGTTAACTGACGAGATGGGTGTTTATTTGTTTTTTGTTGGCTTTTTGAATAATATATTATAGGTATTTTTTGTGTCTATTATTTGTTGTTTTGTTGGCAGTTCGTCCTGTTGCTTATGCATAATTTTTTGTAGTTTAAATTCAGTCACTAAAATGTATTTGTTTTTAGGTAAAAGTTTACATAATTTACTCAAAATTAACGCAAAATGTCTTTGCATTTTTGGGGGATTTAAATTGGTTTGTGGACTTAAAAATACGCATAGTTAAAATATGAAAATTGGGTTCATGCTCGGTCATATTTCTATACCTAAAATAATAAAAACTCGAGCAGAAATTACAAAGGCCAAGAAGAAAAGTTGCTGATGTTAAATAAACATAAATATGTATTGCCGAGTGACAAGTTCAAGTTTATTTTGCTTTACATGCAAATTAATGCGTCGCTTTGCTTGGCGTGTCAATTGTTTTGCCCCACTGTGGCACTGTAACATGCGCCTTCGCTGAAACCAAACATAATTTGAATTATTGATTGGCAAGTCAACCAAGCATAGTGCGCTCCGAAAAGGCAACCCAAACAATGTCTAAATTTGTGTCAAGCCACAAGGATGCCACGCCCATCGCAAGCCAAAGCTCCAGCCGCACCTACAGATTCGAATGAACTTTTATGCAAAAATTGCTTTTCAGCCAATTTCGTTTTATAAAATTTTCGCCTTGTCACAAAAAATTGTTTTCCTCCCGGGGCCAAAAAAACCGAAAGCAAGTCAGTACCAAAAACCGTAGCCAAAGGCAGAGGCAGCAGCAAAGGAAGAGGCAGAGGCAGAAGCAGAGAACCAAAGTCAGTGTCAGTACCAAAGTCGCGGCATTGTCTTTTGAGTTCTGCCGTTAGTGTTTTCCATACCCTGTACCTGAAATGGATAAAAGCAGGATTAAAAACTTCATGCGAATGTATGTGGCAGGTAAAACGACCCAAAAAAATACATATTTTCTCGATCAGGGTGATGAACTGGGTCCATTTGGCCCTCTCCGTCTGTCCATCTGTCTGTATAAATGCTTGGATCTTGGAGTATCCATTTTCGGTAGTTCAAATTATATATAATATGATTTTATACGCCCCCTTTCACACCTAATCGATGAAAATTGAAAAGCGAGAATATTGTTAAACATAGAAAATTGTTATTCAGGATACAACTCTCTTCTTTTATATTAAATAATCTTGAAAAGCACATATATTTATATTTAAAAAATAAAATACAGGGCATTCTACAGTCGGTTACGTCCGACTGATTGTATCTGCCCATTCTTGTTTGTTATTGTTGTTATTGCCGTACTTCGCTTCCGGCTGTTATCAGCAATCGACACTCTGCTGGGCTTCCTACGCGCTCATTTGTATACGCGCTGTGTTGTCTCTCTGTTCTGTTCTGTTCTATGTGTGCCCAGTTGCCACGCTGTTCCCAGTTCCCAGTTCGCTGTTCGCTGTTCTCTGTTCCCACTTCCCACAGATCCCCCTCTCCGCTCTGCGGGCTCTCTGTGTGACTTGGGTGCGGTGTTAATGTAATTTGCAGAGGACGCCAAAAATATTTTCAGCGTTCTGTTTGAACTTCAACTCAGCTGAGCCGCAGGGCGCTGCCACGCCCACCACGCCACCTGCCCTATGGCTTTGTGTGTATTGCGTGTATTGTGTGTACGTGAGTGTGTGTTGACTTTATTGAACCATTTCAGTAAACTTGATTGACTTATTGTTGTTGTGCTGCTCGGCGCTTTGTTTTATGCTATACTTTTCACAGTTGTTACCGCCATTGTTGCTGCTGTTGTTGTTATTACTGTGCTTATTTATCGCTTCCTTTGGCTCAATTCGTTTGCAGCGTTCCCATTGAATGGCCAGCAGGCAAACACTTAAGCCCAGCCGGGCCAATGACGCGCACTCTTCTTCTTCGCGCCTGATATAAGTCAATTTCGAATGTCAATAAAATGGAAATTTTATAATTTTCGCATAAGCAGCACACACACTTTCCCTGAGCAGAGCGAGCTTTAAGAGACACTCTGCTCTGCGGCTTCAACTTAATGAGATTTTGTTTATTGGTTTTTGATAGCAGTTAGGTGAGCAGAGCTACACAAAGAGAAAAATATCAAGGGTTTCCCTCTTAAAACTATGCACATCAAACGAAAAAAGGAGAAAGTTTAAGTGGCTAATGCATATAAATTAAAACAAATTAATTAATAAACATACCATTTACCATAATTTAATTATATATGTTTTATAATTTAAAATTATTTTTTAATTAGAATATTTTAATCCGATATCTTCATCTTAAACAATCCCATTTTTATTTGTGCTGTTGTTTTGTATTTTTAATTTGTTAGTAGACTGCAAAAGTTGACTTTAAATAAATAAATTATCTTAATTAACTAAATTGCCAAATTACATATTAATGTAATCAATATATTAATATTTATAAATGTTTCGGCAATATGGGAAGCTCTTAAATAAAGTTCACAAGCATCTGATTCTACAAAATAATTTTTTTCCTCAGTGTACAGCCACAACGATGGCGACTGAGTGTTTTATTAATGCTTTTTATGAGCGCTTAGGTAAATGTCGCTGACGTCAGCAAATGCTACACACACTTATGTATTATGTATGTATTATATATAGATATAGATATCAATCTGACGTGCTTAAGTGGCGCTGTTAATAGATCGTTGCCACTTCTTTTAAATCAGTTCTCTCTCATCAGCCAAGCGAATTACGCTTCAACTTAAAGTTGATGAACAGCATACAAACTCTAAGTAATTTGAGTGAAAAGCAGCTCCAGCCTTAGTGAAGTTTCCTTGCCTCTCCTTAAATGAGTAATATAACTAGCTACGTATAATTTGACTTGGCGATTTCCAAGTATATTTTGGTTGCTAAGTTAACTACTTATGTCTATAATTTAATTATTTCACACTACAAACCTTGCAAGTGAATTTTAATTCAAAAAAATAAATACATTTTCATGTAAAGATTCAATTCTTGCAAATAATAATTTAAAATTTTTAAACAACAGCTTAATAAAGCATTTATAACAGAAGCTTAGCTATTATTCATTTGCCAGCTGGAATTATTTGCTAGGGTTCAGTGTGACCAGACTCACTGATTGCCTGATGCGGTTGTCTGTGCATGGGTTTTTATTTATTGAATTTGATAGTGGTAGAGCTGTTGATGTCGAAAGTTTTTTGTCAACTCTCCCTTGATGGATTGATATTTATGAGTCTGCCCTTGCGTCTGGATTGGGTTGCGCTCGACCTCTGTGTGTTTTTCGTCAGCTTTAGGGGGCCAACCTTTTGGCATCGATTAGTTTGACTTTGACATATTTGCTAAGGGGTAAAGGCAAAGGCAAATAGCACGAAAAATGGCAAAAATGTGCAAACAACGCTGTAGTTATAGCACCAAGCACAGCCCCAGCGCAACGCTTTGAAGTCAAAGCGTTTACATTATTTTTATACATGAATTTGCATTTATTTTATTTGTTCTGCTTTTTATACACTATTTCATCGCTTTGATATTTTGTCCACTAATAGTCAGCAGTTTTCTCAACCGCTTATTTGCCAGTTGCTGCCTAAGTTTTAATTTTGTCACAGCTCACGTACCAAACACATGCTGCCAGCGTTGCGTATACGCAACGTGTGCCCTGCTTTTGCCACAACCATGTGAATGGTGTGTGTATCTCATTATTACTAAGCGCATGTGGCAACAGCAAAGCAGCACAAATGAGTTTCAATTAAAGCCAGCGTTAAGCGAACGCATTTTAGCCATTTTCAATGCGTGCAGCGTTGATGACATTAATTAAAAGCGCAAAGCGTTAGAATTATGTATTGTTGCCATATTTCATTATAAAGCCGCGTTCTTTCTTTGCAAATACACAAAAGATATGTGTAAGTATTACAACAGAATATATTTGCATAGCTTGTGCATCATCCAAGTAGCAAATTGAATAATTCCAAGTGATAAGCAAACATGTTTTCATAGTGTTGCATAATAAATAAATTAATACAAAATATTTTAATATATAATTCATATCGATTAATCGGCATGCAGAAGTAAATGTCATACTGCAGTAATTATTGCAAGCGCGTTTTAAAAAAATATGAATATTGTGGGCGTTGAAAAAAGTGAACTCTAGTGAAAAAATGTATTTAAAAATGTAAGCACCAAAATCCATTTTAATTGCACAAGTTTTTATCAAGTGCAACAGATTTTACCGAATGATTGCTCAATTTAACAAAAATAATATTGAAATGTCCTTGTTTGTGTTTTTTTGTTGCCACTTGGTGTACATTTATTTCAATTCAATGTTTACCTGCCGTTTAAAATTCCCAGGGGATCTGCTGCAAAGATACCCTGCAATATAATTGTATATATATATATGAACGTTTATATAATTGTATTACATTAAATAAAAAACTAATTTTACTTTATTTATTTTATTGTGAGCAGGCAGATTTATTTTTGCAGAATATTTTCTTGCATATCATTTGATAAACAATCGCTGCTTTTTTCCGTTACTGAAGCTTTTTATACCACTTGAACAGCTGTGCAAATTTCTTTTTCAATTCCGGCTTATGTTATGTTTTTTTTTGTGCAGCGATTTTTCCAGCTCCCGCATTTTGAATACGCAAAAACTCATTTGCTTAACTGTAGCAGTAACAGTTACTATAACTGTAAATGGAATTCAATTGGGCAAAAACAAAAATTGCCAGTTGAGTATCTTTAAATTGCCCCAAAGAATGTACATATGTTTGTATGCGTTTTTTACGTAGGGGATTTGATTTTGACTTCATCGAGAGAACTTCTCGACTTTCTTGGCAAACTGCAACAATTATCAGCAATTTTCGAGCCAACGATTGAGAAACTAATTTTCTAAAGCGCCTTCAAATGAGCAGCATTAAAAAGTTTGCCAAGCAGACATTTTTATGTATCTTTCGCTTAAAACTTTTCGCCAAGTTCCTGCTTAAAACGGCAATTTCACATTTGTCCGCAGTACACGCAATTTGCTGTTAAATAAATGAGAATAAAAACGCATAAATTTGTATACCCTGCTTTTATTTATAAATGTACCAAGCACCTGTCCTTTTAAATATCTAAATTTCTGCTGCTATTGATCTAGTAGGAAACAGCTATCGCAGAGCTGGCCATTAAAGCATATAAGATGAACATTAATAAGTTCTACTTTTAACAAATATTATCACTCACACAACAACATACAACTTAAGCAGTGAACAGCAGCTTTTGTTGTGCTTGCAGTATGCTCCCCACTGCCCCTTGATCAGGCGATGCCAAGAAGAGAGCGATGAGTACTCTGCTATTTGCGCACTCTTGCTGGTTATCTAAGCAAGAGTCCAATCTCCAAGCTCTGGTTTAAGAATTTATTTATTTATTCTTATCATATATTTATTTAATAAATTTATAATTATTTTTAATATTGTATATTGATTATATTTGTATTTTATTTTATTTTATTTTTTGTTTATTTAATGCTAGCTTGTGCATATTTCAACTTTTGCCTTTTCTGGCAACCCTCAAAGCTCTCAGATCGAAATTACAGTTAAAATGAGTGGCTTGGACTCTTGCTTAGCGAGCCAGCAAGAGAGCGCTAATGGGAGAGCATCTGAGCGCTTATCAGCGATGAGTCATCGCAGTAGGAGCGCATATCTTAGGGCGCTCTCTTTTAGCATCGCGTGATCAGAGGCAGTGGGAGAGCAGACTGCAAGCACTATAAAAGCTGCTGCGTGCAGTTCTGCTGGTCAGTGCAACGGCTGCTGTCGGCTGATGTGGTGGTGTGGTGGTGAGGTGAGTGTGGAAGTGTGGTGAGTGTGTGCTATGGGCTGAAAGCTCAGTGTGCTCACGTGCTTGATCCCTCAAGAAGGTAGTAAGTGTGTAGTTGTTTGAGTACATAACGGAATTATAGGTTCAGAGTTAGAGGCAGTTGGGGTTGTTAGCTAATATAATATAAAATATTATTATATTATTATATGTAATATATATTATATATTATATTAAAAAAATTTATATTATTTTTTCAAAGTACAGGGTATAAAACCGCTTCTAGCGGCTTTTTGAGCTCATGCATTTGACACTATTCTTGTGAGATATCTCAGTTCCTTAAGTTTAATATGTTAATTTTAAAATTAAATAATCCTATCGATTCAACTTATATATGTTTTGGTTTGCTGGCAATCCTGCCAACAACCCTTAAAACAGTTTAGCCCTACGTATGAGGTTTAGTTTAAATGCGGTTTTCAAGTGTTTTTATGCGTAAGCCGAAGGGTACTTGAAATTAAACTCGTTTTGACTTTTGACTTTTGACTTTTCACATTTGCAGCGTGCTCAATTTGCAGTAAAAAGGCATAACAATAAAATAATTTAAATTATAAAAGTCTGCAAAATGGCGTTACGAAGTTACGAGTTCTAGTTGGGGTTTGTTTAAGGCCAACCACTTGATATGCTTCCCACTGCCAGAGGCATGCATCGCGGTCATAAACTTGATTTTATTATGCAAAATTCGACACAAGCGTCGACAAGAAATATCTTGTCACTTGCCAATGGCGCGACGAGAGCGTTTTATGTCAAATGACTAACAAAAAGCAGCACTAATTATTTACGATCTCAAAGAAAGGTATTACATTGTTATCGTAAAAAGCAAATATGGCATTTACGTGCACTCACACACACTCACACATACACACATACAGTTGGCGTGTGAAATTTATGCCTGTATGTCTGGCAAACATACAAAATACATACACTTAGAGCAACATAACATTTTATTATTTCCAACATTTTCCGGCGCCAACACTTTGCACCTAATTTCATCAGCTTCCGCTGGGGAATGAGTTGTACTCCTACACACATACATACTTACATGCTTACACACAAACATACACACATACCTACATGAGTTTGGTTATGTGGAATGCGACCTCGTGGATTCCATAGTCATGTCCTGACCGACCCGACGCAATTACATCGTCCGCTTGGGGCGGGAGACACTTCAAAAATTTATGGCCATTGATACATGCTACACAATCCCATTCCCGTTCCCTCTTCGGGTCCCAGACCCTATCCCATTTCCACTTACAGTCCCAGTGCTTCCAGCCAAAATCCCCGAAGCACTCTGGCGGTTTTGTTTGGATGGTCATTCTGGCATGCTCTCCGGTGTGCATGGAAAGCCGTTAAGAGGTTTTCTCCGAAATGCTTATAAACCGAATTTTCTGCTTTCAAATTTATAAATAAGCAAAAGATTTCTATTAAATAACAATATAGTCTTTCAGCCAACACACAGCGCTGTTGTGTACACTTTCAAAAAACCTTTTAAAATTATTGATTCAATTGTATGGCAAACATTCCTCGAAGAAGTCAATAGCAAACAAATTTATTTAACTTGTCGACTTTAATTTCAATAAATATATATAATTTATGCCTTAACACTAGTATAAGCATAGAATATAATGCACTAACATGCCCATTATTATTCAAAATACTTTATTGCGCAGTGCAAAATTCATGCAAATATCCAAATTTCAATTCCGAATTCTGTTGACATTACAAAATAAATACAGAACATTTTATGTAGGGATTTTGGAAAGATTTTATTGAATTAAATAGATATTTTATGAAGCTAAAATAAAGTCCGCAGTATAGTATTTATTTATAAATGAACTCCAATCAACGTTGTCTAATATATTCTCAATTTAACTGAAAAATGTTATTATAAACAAATTAATACAGAATATTTATTTGTGTATTATAATTTATTTTATTATCGAATTCTTTATGAAGCAAACTAAATATTTTTTCATAGGTATGTGTAAACACACTCTTACACACATTAGTTTGAACAGTGTATAGTTTTAAAAAATTCTTTAGGATTAGCAGCTGAAATACAACTTTATAAAATAAATCTCTTGATTGAATATGTTAAACGTATGTTTGAATAAAAACCTGTTTCGAATTTTAATGGATTTATCATTTATTAGGTAATTTAAAACTTGCAAAAAATTGGCAAGGGTTAAAGTTCAAATTTGCTAAATGCCAGTACATATAAAATGTGCATAAATAATATCAACCACGCCACATACATATTAAATTCTTGGGCACTCTCATCAGTGAAATTTAAATACATCTTGGGGTGGGCAAAATGGTTTGTCCCCTATCGGAAGGTGTGTTGCAACACGAGTATACACAAGTGGTTTCCGTTTCCTGTTGCTGCTGTGCGGGAAATGTAGTACACTAGCATGTTCTTAGCCCCCCGAGTGGTCAGTGAACCATGGTTCACATTCAGTTAGCACCCATTTAAAGAACGAGAGAAGAGAGAGAGAGAGAGAGAGAGGGAGAGAGAGAGAGAACACGAGTCCTTTGCCTTGTTGGCATTTTGTTGCATGTCGAGAGCCATTAAATTATCCGGCTGCTTTTGAGTTATGTTAACTGTCTAAAATCAGCGCACATGTTGCCTTTAATTATGGCTTGCCAGCACTGCAACTACTACCAAAACAATGATTCAATTTCCGCCAACGGAACTTGGCCAACAGCTTCGTTAACAGGTTTCACTTGCATGTTGTGTTTTACTGCTCGAAATTTGCATAGAACTGTGCTAATTTCTGGTCACAAGAGCAATATGTATACAAGTTGGGCTACACTGTGCTCAATGTTCTTGCCACTAATCTTTTATAAAACTAACATAAATATGCAGATGGAGCTGAAAGTGCACTAGGGCTGCCAGCATAAATCAGCGAAACAATAGAATTCAAACTTTAAAAAAGTTTTTAATGGTAGCTTGTAAAATAAATCAATATTAGTTTATATTACATTGCTTTCAATTGAACATAGGAATCGAAAGTTGAAATGACCTAGCGAAGAATTATGCATAGTTTGCAAATCTGTGGTTTTTTTAATGGTAGAGTGTAAATAAAGACTTTTTGCTATTAATTATTACTGAAAAATAGTATAATAGCTTAAATAATATTTTAATAAATTTTAAAATAATAAATGCAATTCATTTCAATGATCTTGATCTCAAACAAATAGTTCTGAATTTAGAAACAAGTTTCATAGCTAAATCCCTGTTCAATCAAATTGAAATCGCTTGTTTTTAGGGAATTTAGCCCCTATATGTTGGCGTGGCAATAAAATTGTATACAATTGTAAGCACTATTACCTGTCAGCATTAAAATTGCACAATCGTTTCAATGGAATCTGTGACAGTTGCTAATAAGAAACAAACAATAAACATTCCAGTTAACACGCAAAGCCCGCGAGAAATGAATGTCAAATGTCAATCTAACAGGCAAACCACAGTGACAGCGCCCACAGGGTATATATATAGTATATATATACACAGTCAAGTTGATAAAATGTTGTGAAGTATGCTTACATGTGTGCACATTTACTTTCAGAGCCAATATACCATAATAATTTGTCACAGCAGCAGCCGAGCAGTTGAGCAGCTAACTGGCGCCATCTAGTGCTGGTGCTTGACGTTAACCTGATATTGATACATATAGAATAGTGTTGCCACACACACACACACACACACACTCAGGCGCTGGCAAGTGGCAAGTAAACATGAAATAGATTATTTACAGCGCCATGCACAGCGATTTGTGCAAACTGGGCGACAGACACAGCTGCCACTCATGCCTTGATCCAAATCCAGCTTCACCCGTTGCTTACATATCGCACATCGCACTTGGTACACTATATGGGCTGGCAGGGCATAAAATATAGAATCAGAAGTGTGAACAGGAACTGATAAGCGACGGCTGTTGTCGCCTGTCAAAAGAAAAATTGCTTACGGTCTTAACCGAATGCACAAATGAATTTGTGCAAGCCAGATTGACGGGATGTAGCAGTAAATGCCGATGACAGACGGCCGAGCTGTCCAGTTGTCATCTCAGTCACAGTTACATTTAGACAAATGAGATTATTCCAAAAACGAATTGCTAAAAAACCCAATTAACTTAGTGGCGAAGGTCATATTATTTAGTACTGTGGTTATAATAAAGTATTATTCATTAGTGTATGCTAGATTTATTAAAATTTATTTCTATAATTAATTTTACAAATTGAATTGTTAAAATTTCTCAAGCATAAGCATATTCTAAATAAATTCTTAGAATTCAAATTGGAAATGCAAATACAATTAAAATAGACTTTTAGAACTTTGTTTTATCTTTACACTAAAATTTATTAATTGATAAATAATAAATTATACTTCCCAACATATGCAGAATTTCATTTCCTTAAATTGGAGCTCTGTCAACTGTTGAAAAATGTATACAGCTAACGAATATTTGATCAATTGTTGCTAACGCAAAATATTCAAAAATTTGGCAACACTTGCAATCCCATTTGGCAGCATTGATGCCATATACTAGCCATAAATACACGTATTAACCCAGGAATTCAATTAGCCAAATGGCCAAATGGCCGAATGTCGTTGAATTTGCCTATGCGCACAAATGTATGCTATGCAAAAAATGCCAACTATTGTTCGGCTCTGGTCATGGAGTCTCTTAATAATTTAGTAGGCGGCTGTGTGTTTTGTGTGTGTATTTGCGTATTTGTGTGTGTGTGTGTGTTTGCAACACTCGATGTCATTGGAACGGTGAGTGCTTGTTAGGCGCGGTTAACCACAACAGAGGCCGAGCGCTTGTCTATTTTGGTCAATGCGCTCAGGTGTGAGGTTCATTGTATTGTTGGCGCTGTGCAAACAGTCGACCAAATTGAAGCGCCGAAAACTGGACAAATTGCACGCAAACATGGCAGGCAAAGCACAACAAGTGGAGGGGGCATCAGCTGTTGAGACGCACAGAAATTGGTAGTAGGTAGGTAGGATTGTCTAGGCAGGCGTCCTTTTTGGGCAACAAGGCGTTCCTAACAAGTTGATGCCCACCAAAAATTAATTATGAAAATTTTCACTTTATGTCTGAGTTTTCGGTTACTTGTAACTTTGTTAGGCTAATGCGTTTATTTGGCGTGCTAAATGTAATTATGAAAACGTCTCATATTTCAACAAACGCGAAATGCAGCAACTTTGACTTTTTCGAAAATATAAAATGTAAACCAGAATGGGCGGAGCAGATCAGTCGGACGGGCCCGACTGTCTTATACCCTGTGCCACAGCTCGCGCTGCGCGCTCGCAAATACAGTTTATAATTTAAATATTTTAAATATAATTTAATTTATTTATAAGGAATAGTATGGGCGCGCTTTGTTTCGTTTATATCTTTTGTGTTTATTAACCGATTTCAATGCGCTTTTCAGGATAGTTAAATATAATAGGAGAGAGCTTATGTTCCAAATAACAACATTCTATGTTCAATATTACGCTTGCTGTTTAACTTTGTATGTTCAAATGCTCTCACAATCGCACAATCGCCAAGTATCGTGCTTGGTATCGCTATCCCTCTCGCACACTATTTCCAAGCGTAAGGCGGCTGGCTGCAACGGCGTGTGCATGTCATATTACGTCGCTTATATCTCCTTTGTTTATTAACTGATTTCAATGCGCTTTTCAGGGACAGTTAATTATTATACTAGAGAGTATATATTCAACAATAACAACATTCTATGTTCAATATTACGTTTGTTTTTGAGATTTTAAGTTCAACTATTTTGTAGCTTATATCTCCTGTGTTTCTTAACCGATTTCAATGCACTTTTTAGGATAGTTAAATATAGTACAAGAGAATTTATGTTCCAAATAACAACCTTCTATGTTTAATATTACGCTTGTTATTTAACATTTTATGTTAAAAAACACGAGGTTGTGTGAGTTTTATTGATTTTTGGGCGTGAAGGGGGCGTGGCATCAACGATTTGAAATAAACTTGATCTGCGTATTAAATACACCTACCTATAGCAACAAAAACGGCTGCTCTAGCTTTTGTAGTTTAGGAAATCTCAGCGTTCATACAGACAGACAGACAGACGGACAGACAGACAGACAGACAGACAGACAGGGCTAAATCGACTCAGCTCGTCTCCCTGATCAAGAATATATATAGTTTGTGGGGTCTGCCACCGCCTCCTTCTGCCTGTTACATACATTCGCACAAAGTTATTAACCCTGTTTTTCCCATTTTTCAAATGGGCACAGGGTATAAAAAGGGTATATCAAGTTTGGAAAATAAGTAATATGTGCCAGAAGGAGGCGATGTTTAGTATCATTATTCGTATGTAGAGTCTTCAAAAGAGCAAACAGATCAGCTGTGTTTTGGATTTTTAATGCATTTCCACGATCCGATAAGAAACATCAAAGATATGCAATAGATAAATTGATACAAAAGGTACAGGGTCACTCACCGCCGGTTACGTCCGACTGCGGCCTTCCGCCCGTCTGATTTGCTTGGCCCTTATTGGTCTTATGCTACATTGAATGTCAGTACTGCGCTTAAACGTTGTAGAAGAGTCAAGTACATGCTTTTAATGACCAATCACTGGCATCTGCTACACTGCGCTACACGGTCCGTGTTTTTGATTCAGTTTCAGCTGCCTGCAGCTGTCAGGTGAAAGCAAACAATTTGCTGCTATAAATTGCTCCATGGCAGCTCCTGTCGATTTCCTGTCATGGTCTATGTACCTTTACTTTCTAGCAGCTGCTGTTTCTAGCTATACTCCTCGGAAGGTGTGTTGTATAAATGTTAAGCAAACATAAATATGTATGGTATTTAAGTATGCTTAATAATCGCGTATTTATGCGGAGTTTCCGCAGCTGCAATTTGCTTGCCCGGCGCACTTCCTCACATCTTTTATTTGATTACTTCCTTCCATAAATGCCAATGATTGATTTTTATTCAATTCACGCATAAAGAGCTTTAAATTATTTTCCCACTCATTGTTTCAATTCGTTCAGATTTTTCAATTTGCATTTATTGGCAATGGCAGTATCAATTAAGACACTTGAAACAGTTCGAGAGAATTTTGGCAAATATTACAAAGAGATCTACAAGATTAGTTTTTAAAACTGCTATTTGAAATCATAACGAAAACTTTCTGCCTAAGAGCTTATTAAGCCAAAGTTTTACTTAACCAAAATTGCCGCCTCGTGCCTTTTGGGGAAAACTTCTGGGCAACTTTTGCAAGCGCAATTCACATTTGCTTTGCTGTCAAACAAGCATCGTCAATAGCAGCAGTTCTATGTGGAAGGAGATGGGAATAGGGGAATAGGGGAATAGGGGATATGGAATAGGGGATTTTTTGTTTGAGCTGCGTGCGTAGACGGGATTATTAGCCGCATTTTGTGGCCTAGAGGCGCAAAGCGTTAAACACACGAAACCAATTACAATTCTGGCATTTTGTATATGCGCCAGCATATGGCATACTCGTAATATTGAGCTAGCGTCGTACGCCTACTTTATAGATATTTAGTCTGCCGGCGCACAAATCTCAGGTATTTTCTTAGCTAATAAAGTTTGCCTTAAAGTATTTGCAGCCAAAGTTTCTTTTGCCTGCTGGACGCCACATCCCACGCCCCCTCTTGGCATATTTGTTTTAATATTAGTTTGCCTCGGGCATGCATGCTAGAATAAGAATACCAAAACGAATGTGAATGAGAATGCGAATGAATGTGTACCATCCACGGGTTATTTGCTTAGTTCAGCTTCAGTTGTTCAGGCACTCGACGGCTGTTCAGCTCCTTAGCTCTTCAGCTCTTCGGCTCTAGGTTTCTTTTCAGGCGGACACGTGCGTTGAGCTACGCCCTCGCATTGAGTAGCAATTTTTATGCACCCAATATCAATAATTTTGTAGGTTTTATTGTTATTTGCGCATATTTTTATGTATTTACCTTGGCCCCGCCTTTCACTCCGCCACTCTCTCACTCTCCCACTCGATAGTTACTACACAGAGTTCGGAATGCCTGAAAAAGTTTCGCTGGCTCGTCGGGGACCGGAAATGAAAACGAAATTGTTTTCTTTTTATTCGTACATATTTATGTCTGTTGACCTTTATTAAAATGACTTTTATAGCCGCGCTGCGCATCATTGCCCACCGGGCTACTTATGTTTGCTCATTAATTTGTCTCACGTAATGAATTCTACAATTAGATGCCTTAAATAGCCCGTCAGGTGCTAGAGCTGAGCACCAGCTGTGCCGTTAGATTTGCCCATAAATGCCATTTAATTCATGAGATATTATTCCAGCCATGTGAAAGTGCGGAAAGTGGGTGTGAGGGGACTCGACTGTTGATCAGTCGAATCATTCAAAATATAATAAAAAGTTGTGCTCACGACTGCGCATTTTAAATGAAATATTGCAGGCACTTTGCTCTTAATCTGTTGGAAAAAATGGCATAATTATGATTAAAATGCAGAGCTTTATTTCTTGCATACTTGTTTATAATATTTATATGAATCGTTTTATTCTGCAAAAATGCAGTTTATCTGCTTCTATTTACCACTGCTTTTCGTTAGCCCATAATATTTATATTTATTTTTAGAAAATTCTGAATTCGCATGTCATTTGAGTGAATTAACACTTTAGATACTTTATAGGCCACCACAAGCTCATTATTCAATTGTAATTAGCCTAATTAAATTCGCGCTGTACGGCATAAGTGATATTCCATTCATTCTCCGCCCGCCTCCCTCCACATCCGCGTCATAGTTAATCAAATTAAAAATTTGTGTGCATCTGTCAAACTGTTTTGAATATGAAATAAACATGTCGCTGTCGCTGATGTCGCTGTTGCTGTCGGTGCCAGCGTAGGTACCGCTGATTACCTGACATCTACACATAAGTGCATGCACTCAGAAAACAATTCATGAATAAACAGAAATCGAATCTATTCAGATTTATTTTAGCAGAAATAGTCAACGGTACTACTTGATTTATAGAAATATTTAAAATAATATTTATATGATAGTTGAGAATAAACTGATGAAATAAAAGAAAAAATATGTATAAAATGTTCTTTGATTAGTTAATTGTTTAAAATTTCTAGGGAAGCAATTAATAAATATGCTTTACAATAAGTTGGCTTTATTAAAAAATTATAACAATAAAAGATATTGCATTCTAAATAAATACATAAATCAATCAAATAAAATAATAAAATTCAAATTCACTTGGTTACTATTTTGTTTATATTTTATATATTTTATTATAAATATTTGATAACAAAAATTCAATTTTGAAAGCACATAGTTGTATTTAATTTCCAATTTCATATTATATGAAATTTATTTATTTATATTTGTATACTTTAAATTCCTATAAATTTATTTTGGTTCTCTATTTCAACAATCTTATTTTTCTCTGAGTGTAGATATAAGCTGGCGATGTAGAATAACAGCTAGCTCAGCCGGTTGCGCAAGTTGTCTCATGCCTTCATTGTGAATCAAGAAAATTTATCACACACACGCAGACATTTGTAACTGACGTAGACAGTTACAGAGCACTATGGGGCATTTGACCAGTTTGGGTGGAATTAATTAATAACTCGAGAACGAAGCAATTTTTTTTTATTTGGTTTTTTGATTTGGGCTTATGGGGTAATTAAACATTTATTCTAAAGAAGTGGGCGTGGTACCGCCCTTTTTAAGGAGTAAGGATACCAATATCCTGCACATGCGTATCCTTTTTTAGCAAAGTTGCATTATATATTGGTAGCTATACAGCATACACAAATTTGGTTTATTTAAAATTTTTAGTGCCACGCTCCCTTCCGCCCTCAAATCCTGTACAAATCAATTAAAACGCTATAACTCCCACATTTTTAAATACGTAAGCTTGTAATTTAGCATATACATAGTTTAAAACCATACAAATATATGGTGAAAAATTCAGCAAGGTCGGTTGGTAAACAACAAAGTTATTAATAAAAACAATTTTTTGAGTGAGCGCCCTGAGAGCACTGCCATACGATAACGTACGTCACAATCCCATAGGTTGTCAGCTAGAAAACAAAATTTTGCACTGAGGCGCAACAAAGCGCAGTTAGGGACTAGTTGCATTAAATTAGGAATTAATCAAGCTACAACATGCATATAGTCAATTACGGATCTGGTTGGAACGTTTTTTTGTAGATCTATTCAAAGTTCAACTTTCTTAAAAAAATATATACGGGAACACCACTTGCTAAATTTACATATTATCCGCAATATATGCACAAGTTAAGTACCAAATTAGTAGCAACATGTAGAACAAACCTGAATAATGAACATCCATTTCAAAAACAAATGGTAAATGACTTTTGTTTCAAGAATTACGAACTTAAACTTGCACTACAAAATCAAAGCAAATGTAAACAAGTGGCGACTGTTGCAACAGCTGACTTTAACAGCTGTTATTTTAACAATGGGCTGTTAAATAAAAATTTGGCGTATGTTACATAACAGTGTGGTCTATTCTTAATGCGATAACAGTAAAACATTGATAAATTTCATACTTTAAAAAAATACATTAATTCCATCCAAACTGGTCAAATGCCCCATAGTGCAGAGCAGCCCCGCAGGGTATTTTCGGTGTGAGTGTGTGTGTGAGTGTGGGAGTGGGGGAAGAATTTACATGTCTACGCACAGCTGTCAAATTTATTCATATTTTTGCCGTAGCATACTTTTGTGCGCGGCATTTCGGCATTTTTTACATGTGTTGCTATTAATTTTTTGCTCCGCCGCGTAGCAAATTGAAGACGTCGCATAATCTGCACGGCTGCCAGGCATTTGAGAGAGCGCGTTGATGCTGTCAAGCCATTAGCTGCAGGACGTTGACATCCTTGGCCAGGTGTCAGCCTGTAATTTTGTATTTTGCCTGGGAGTGTGTGTAAGTGTGATTGAATGTTATTTGATGTGGATTTTGGGAATTTCTTTCCCTTCAGTCCCAGGCATTTATGTAAATCTAACAATTTGTGCTGCATACTTTACGGCGGCCAATCAAATGAGCATGCTAATGAGAACAGTTGCAAGAAGTGCCACAAACACAGCGAATTTAATATGAAACGCACAATTCCGGAGTCAGAATCTCTTTAATTGTATGTTATTGATAGTAGGACAGTAAGAGAATATATCATTTCTGAAATTTCCTCTCGCCTTACGGACAGAAATGCATAAATTATTGAGCTGAGTGTTATATGTTTTATATTGTATCGCATGGCTTTGGGCTGGCTCTTTATATCGTAAAATACGATATGGCCTTTTAAGCGGCCATCGCTTCGAGTGTCTGACCTTGCACAGGCTCAGCGCAAACACTTCAAGTGGCAATTTATGCAACTTTGGCTGCTATCGATGGAAATCAATTTGCACAGGCTGAAAAAAAGCCCCACAAAATTCCGCTTGGAAAACACAATCCAGAGAAGGTCTTGCCATACGATATACAAACAAATTGGTCGCATTCGCTGCTGTCGCTGGGACACAGAAATTAACTTGAAATCCAGGTTCTCAGGCGTTCGCCATCATTGCAATACAGACATACATATTTCAATTTGAATGCCAGTCGGGATATTCAAATAAGCGGAAAAAGGGGCCAAGGCAAGCGAGCGAAATGCTCAATCAAATCAGAGTCCCCGCAACCAAATGCAAAACAAGGCAAAGGACTAAGGACAAAGGCGAATGACAAGCTGTGTCCATGCGAGTGTCAGCTACAGTCGATCCGCCATTACGCAAAGCAAGAGGCAGAGACAAAAAGAGAGTGAGAGAGGGGGAGGGAGAGGGGGAGATTCATCAGCCAAGCTTAGACAACGAATACTGCATACACTGTCATCATATTATACTTCCATTAGTGCAATCAGTTGATCAAATCAGCTGATCAGCGTCTCTGATTCCTTTGTGCGGAACAGAAAACTTATTAATAAATCAGGTCAATTAGCTTGAGTTTCATGGTGTTGGGCAGGCATCTGCATACCCTTACTTCGGCACGGAGATGAGAGCTTCGACAGAGCGACAAATGTAATCAAAATAAATTACGAGCGTGTAAGCAGCCTCCGGTGTCTATTAAGGGCAATAAAACGAAAGCACCATTTGTTTAACGCAATCTCATTATTAGATGCGTCCCGACGCTGACGGCACAGCTGCAGCCCCACAGCCCCTCCCAGGGTCTGTCTTCTCACCCGTGACACTAACAACAACCATTGAGGTCAGGACACCCGCTCTGAACCTACTGCTTGATAATGTTGCTGATTATGCTGATGATAAGTAATTTTGTAAACTCCAACTCCAACTACAGGGCGAGCGACCCACCAACGGCGTTAATGCGCCCGTTGATTAGTCCACACCCTCAGCTACACTGCGGAGGGGAGTCTGAGGTGGCATGACAAGCCGACAAGCTCATTATGCCGCCAACAATTTGATTAATTACCACGCCAGCCCGGTTGTATGCTACACTTTTTTGTTTAATGCCGCTGTCCTGCGGCATCAACTTGTTCGCTGCAAAGGATTTCTGCATCGTATTCTGTGTGCATGTATTGGTGTCTGTCCCTCTGTCTGTCCCTGTGTTTGTGTCTGAGGAGCTCACAATTTTGGCCCTGTAAAATTTAATTTACCTCAGGGTAAATTTGGGGCAATAATTTTTATGGCAAAATAGCCGCAGGATATGCTCACCGTTCTATGGCTTTGTGTTTGGCATTCTTGACATTTAAAAGCCGCATGGGGGTATTATAACAATATACGCTGCTTACCGAAGAATATTAAATGAGCATAAACTCGTAATAAACAATTTTCCGCTGGGGAAGTAATTAAAACTATAAATACCTGCGTTGCCATACAAAAATAATGTGCTGCAGCGAAAGCACTGTAACTTTTTGGATAAAGAAATAATTGTGATTAAATGCATATAAATAAACAAACATGTTGTATTACAGCGTTCTTACAACAATACAGCATCCTATAAATAAATAATAATATTATAACAGCTAAATAATCAGTAGAAAACCGCACACAACAAAATTAAATAATAAAAACAATTAAATCTATAAATAGATGACGCGCTCTAAAGAAATTTGAATTTATAGAGCTGAATTTTCTTGATAAATGAATAATTATGATATTAATAAGGGGGTTATATGTTTAACATAATATGTTGTATAACAGAAATACATTTCAGCAGTAACAGAACGCGCTAACATGTGAAGCTGCAAGCAACAGTAACAGTTAAAAATGTACGCATATCAGCAACACGCACCTAAACCCAAATAATGCATATCGAACAATATCCAAAAACCAACTGAATTAAATCAACAAATATCAGAGAATCAATTCAAACTAAAGCAACCAACAACAATAAGATAGCGATAACAATAACGATAACATATCGAAAGCGGATGCAACAATGAAATTAGCATGCTGCAACCTCTTGTTTGTGCAACTTTGTGTTCCTCTGGCGTTTGCGTTTTTGTTGCGTTTGGGCCAAACAATAGCTGCCAGTGTGGAGAACGAGGTAATTGGCGACATACACGAGCAACAACAGCAGCAGGAAAGGCAGCAACTGCAACCGGATGAGCAGCAGGCGCGGCAACAGCAACAGCAACTGTTGTTGTTTCCAGTTGAGCAAATCGAAAGCGCTGTAGCCGAGGGGAAATCGCAACATCATCATCAGCAACAGCAATCGCAATCGCAACGGCAACAGCATCAGCATCGCCAACATCTGCATCAGCAGCATCTGCAGCATCAACAGCATCAACAATATCAACACCAGCAACATCTCCATCAGCATCCGCATCCGCATCATCGCCGTGGTCGGATTCACAAGCAAAGCCATTACAGGGCTCTGGAGCTGGAGCAGCGGCTGCAGCAGTTGGGCAAACATTCGCATTGGCAGCACACGCCCACATCGACAACATCGCCCCCTGATTACCTCAACGATGAGGAGCAGCTGCCCATAGACTCCTTCGACTACATCAACAATCATTTCAACTTGGAGAGCTACCAGCGCTATGCCAACCTCGACTTGCCCAACTTGGCGCCCGCCAACGTTTCGCCTCGCTCTGGCCGCCATCGCGGACGCCATGGTCTGCCGCCTGGCAACGGCATCAACGGCATAAGCGGCATAAATCATGTGATGCTGCCCCTGATGTCCGATGCCACCGGCAAGTATCTGCGCTCCCTGCCGGACTCTGTGGACTTCCTGCAGGATCGCGCGTACAGCGCGCAGCCACAGCGCCATTGGCCCGTCAAGCGGGAGGCCATTGTTGAGGGCGACGTCATTCTGGGCGGTCTGATGATGGTGCATTCCCGCGAGGACAGCATCACCTGTGGTCCCATCATGCCCCAAGGGGGCATTCAGGCCCTGGAGGCCATGCTCTACACCATCGATCGCATCAACGAGATGGCCCTGCTGCCGAACATCACACTTGGCGCCCACATTCTCGACGACTGCGACAAGGACTCGTACGGGCTGGAGATGGCGGTTGATTTCATCAAGGGTAAGTTTGCTGGCGCCATCTGCAGTTCATTTGCCAAGCACTCAATTAATAGGAAAATCCTCTTAGCTCGGGAGTGTACAAATAAACTAATGTATTAAGCGTAGCAGGAAACGACAATAAGTGAATATGCTAAATAATCCGATATTGATGCTACTTTTATGCTGGCAAACACTCATATAAAGACATATTTATATACATATTCTTATGATAAATGCTAGTTTTTTCATCAATTTTATTTATAATTTATATATTTTCTGATATTTAGTTAATTTGCTCTGAATTGCAGTATACATATGATAAATTTATTTATCTTCAGTTACAATTAATTTACATGTATTAAACTTGACTTACATCTAACTCACTTAATTCTTATATTTAATATTTAATATATGTTTGATTTTATTAAAAGAGTATTCAATGAATATGTATTTCATTTATTTTATTTTTAATTTAATATTTATTGAAATATAATGGTTACATTATTAATATTTGATAAATTAAAACTGCATTTAATATTGCCTAAATTTACTTTAATTTGGATGTATCTATTTACTGAAATCACAAATGTTATTTCCTCTGTTTCCCTTGTTGCACAATCAAGTTAATTTCTCATTATTAGATGAATCGATGTAATTGAAATAAACCAAGGCTACAACTACATTATTATACAGATATAATTATTACTTGTAGTGTTTACACGTGGCAATTATTTTTACGTAAGTAGTTGTCTCATTAACTCGTGTATATTCATCACTTCCGCCGGCGGAATAAAGCCTGCTCAGTTTGGTGTTAGTCAAGCGAGGAGCATTTTTGTTAATAAAGGAAATTAATAAATAAATTATGGGATTTCTCAGCGGGCGGCCGAGGAGCGTCTTTAAGCTCTCTATGAGCGCTATTCATGCGCCCAAACTAATATATGTGCATAATTCCCCAAAGACAAAAACGGCATTTATTCAATTTGCACACACCAGCACACAGCGAAAGAGACAGACAGAGAGTGAGAGAGAAAGGGAGAGAGGGGGAGAGAGAGAGAGAGGGAGCGAGAGTGTAAGTATATAAAAGAGAAGCGACGGTAAATGTGTTGTGTTGTGGCAAGTCCCACGTGTCAATGGAAACGAAAATTAAGTGCGCCGCCAGAGATCAGGGCGCGGCAAGTGAAAGCGGAAGCGGAAGCGAGCGAAGTGGCAAAATGGCGAGCATGTAAAGCGCTGCCACATGGCCGCAAGAGTCGAGCCTGACGTTTGGCGCTTGGCGTCTGGCACATGGCCAGGTTACATAAATGTGGCACTTATTACTTTTATCTGGCAACAAAAAGGCGCCTGAGACTGCCCTACGATCTATAATCAATTGCGTCAAGACGACAACACTCTACCAGCCTGTCTGTGTGTGTGTGTGTGTGTGTGTGTGTATAAGTGATTGTGGTTGCGGCTGTGTGCTTGTAGTCTGTAGTCTGCTAGAGCCTGTGCGAGGCCTGTACACTTTCTAATCTCCATAATTGCATTATTTATGTGCGCGGCAAGGATTTATTTGAGCGACGTGCCGCAAGCCAGCGCCATGTTGCTCTCAGCTGACGTATGAAAAATATAATTTTCCAAGTCAGTGAATTATATTGACAGGATTAGGCGTGCCGCAAACTATGAGCCTCGCCCTCCGCCCATTTACACCCGGAGTCGACATCGACATCGACAACATCAGCAACATCAACATCAACACAAACAACACACAAATCATCATCTTCATTGCCGTCATTCTCGTCATTGAGTGGCCCTGATAGAGTTAATTAATTTGTATTTAAGTGCAGCCTGCCAAAATGTGGGCGGCATCAGCGGCTCGTGCGTGTGTGGGGGCGTGGCCATAATAACAGAGCTCCTCTGAAACTGTTGCCATCAGTTTGCTGTTAGTCTGGCCGCGCCTTAAATCGGGGTTAGTTCGTTTTAATTGAATCACAGATGCTGCCGGCAGAGCTTAGCCAGTTCTCTGACCCAAAGCCACAGCCCAGCTCAGGCAACTGGCAACTGGTAACGGACAGGGGCTAACTGGCAACTCTGCAAATAAAAACTGTTTGTATTCAGACAACAGTTAAAACTTTGCACCTGCAAAGTTACGAAAGAGCCACAGTAGCAGATACAGCAGAATGCGGGCAAATCTGATATTAAACTGCAAAGTAAACTAGCGAATACCCTCTAGCTAGATGAGAGATACAAAAGAAAGCCAAAGCAAATTTCAATGCTATGTCAAAACCAAAAGTTTTCTGTTAAACTTTTGTTTCTGCTTCAATCCGTAGAGAATTATTTATGTAAAAACCTGAAATTGGAACGAATGAATAAACTTGATATGCTTAAAATTCGACTACTGTTTTCATACCATGCATCCATTGAAATATATTCTAATAAATCCCTTTAAAAAATCAGTTATTAAGCCAAAAATCAAAGTGTCACAGCCCTAGGGCAAAGTTAGAAATATATTGTAATCAAAAAACCATTTATTGAAATTAATATCTAACATAAACACACCAATAAATTATGTTTTAGCAATAAAACTTTACAAACGGTTAAGCAATTTGTAAAACAAAATAATCAACGAAAAACTAAACATAAATTGCAGCAAAATGAGCAGAAAAAATTATAGTTTTTGCTTTGCAACAGAAATAAATGAGGCGTGAAAAACAACAAATGTAAAATTGAATAACGAGTAATTGCATAAATTATGATCCCAAGAGGAGTGTGGGGCGGCAACATTTGGGCCTTGGCGCAAGTAAAGTGGAATAATTAAAAAATTGTGTAATAAAGCACAAACACAAATATATATATGCAGATATGCAAATTCATAAAATGCAGTTGAAATAGTTTAGCAAAAACTCAATTAAGAAATTTGGTCAGTTTGGCATTTAATTTGGAAAGTTCTATCTCAACAACGTTTATTAAAATAATAACATAAAAATCAAATCATATTGCAATATATTCAATAATTAATAACACATTTAATAAATACATTTCTCTTCTTTTTAGGTTCGATTAGCAACATTGATGACGCCGAGTATCATTGCAACAAAACTCAAGTGCGCAAGGTCATTTCTGGCGTGGTGGGTGCCGCCTCTTCGGTCACTTCAATCCAGGTGGCTAATTTGCTGAGATTGTTTCGCATACCACAGGTGAGACAAAGACATTGTACTATATATAAGAAACTTTTATTTAATAGTGCTTGAAAAGCTGCTCCAACTTTTTATTAAAAAAAGTTTAACTACAAACGGGAATAGGAGGTCGACATGTCTGTTACAGGCAAAGCATAAAGTATATTCCTGCATTTGCATATATTCTCGATCGGAATAATGAGCTCAACCTCTGTCTCTCTCTCAGTTTGTCAAGTGTACTTTTACTGTGCATTGCCTACGACTGTAGTCTTTGCTACTGTTAGTTTCGGGAAAGCAGCTGCCATCTCTTTGGCACACATTGGTTTTCAAAACTTTTGTGGTTTGTAATTAAAAAGTGCACAGAAATTTGTCACAGAGCATTGAGCAATTAGTTTGTGGAACAGCAAGTTTGCTGCAAATTTTGTGGGTCCTTAAGGGGCAACAAATCAAGTAAAGCGCAACGGCTGCATAAAAACAAATGTCAAGGGCACATATATTTCCAGTTCTCTCTTTTCAGTTTACACAGTTGACTGTTGCTCAGTGTGTTTTAGCTTCCCATTTTCCATTGCCCAGTGCGTTGTGCGGCAAGCCAAAGTCACGTTGCCGAGGGGAATTAAGTAGTCGCAGCGTTGCCTCTACGTGAGCTGAGGCCAAAAGTCAATATACGACAAATAAGTAGGAGTTCCAACTTGCGCCTGCAAGTATGCTATAAAACGCACAAGCACGCACACAAAATCGGACGCACACACAGACACAGATACACACACACACCACACTTCAGTTCCATTTAGTGCAGTCCCGAAAACAGTAGCTTCGAAATGGCCATAAATCAAACCTGAGCATTTGATTGCATTTCACTGGCAGGGGTTTGTGGCTATGAAAATAAGCAGTAGGAAGCTCAGGTACTGCCATCAAGTGTCCTTTACCAAAAGCAAATAAAATACCGATTTCGGTGGTTTTCAAAAAACAAACAACAGCATCTGTAGGTGGACATCTGAAATACGTAGATTTGGCTTTCAGTGGTTTTAATTTATTTCTCCTTTTCTGTCAGCATCTTTGCTGTTTTTATGTCTTTTTCATAAAGAAAGCAAAGTCATACCCTTACATATCATTTACGGCGTTGAACTTATTGGCTGCATTGAGAAGCGAATGCACTTCAAATGCAATTCCACTTTCGATGCAGTTCCTTAGAAATTTATGTGCATACAAACTAAATTTATGTTCCACTTAACTTGCATGAAGTATTGTCGATTTAACAGTTTGCTTAGAGCGTATGAATTGAAATACAATTTTAACTCAGATGAAGGCCATAAAAGAGCTGTTATATAATTTAAGTTAGGTGTTTAGTTGCGAATTTTATCTAACCGTTAAAAATAATTATAATAAAATAACAATTGAAGCTAATGTCAATAGCAGTAGCAAAATAAAATTCGCTTTATTATAGCTAATCGAAATCAAAATATTTAGTTTCGGCAAATTTAAATTCGTTATTAATATTCAACTGCAAACTGGCATAGCTGATGGCGTTGTATTTAATTAACCCGCTTGACTTATGCATGCATTTTTTAATTGTAACATAATAAATTGCTTCTAACTGCTGCATTGTTAATTAGAATTTCTTTGACATAGCTAAAGGTCTAATAGCTGGTATACAAATTATCCCAACGGGAACATATATTGAATGTATAAATTTATAAATACATTGAAGTTACAGTCCAGTGGAAATGAAAAATATTAACACAGTTTTAAATTTATTATGGGCACAAAATGCGTTTCTCAATTTAATTAGCTTTTTAATAAATAAATAACTATTGTTTTCAAAACAATTGATTCAGTGTTAGATGAATCTCAAGCTATTTAAAGTTTAACTATTTCATGGTCTAATTAATTAAATATCTTTACAAAATACCAGATTGAATGTGAAGTGAGTTGTCATGTTGAATGTTATGTTGTTCAATCAACAACTTGTTGACAAACTCTAATTATTTGTACATAAATTCATAAGAGCCAACAACTTGAATAATATTCCTAAGTGTGGCAGGTATTTTAGTATTTGATTTCACACATACAAGACACAAGACACACAGCAAATTGGCACACCTTCCTTATTCAAATGCTGAAACAGGTGGGCACAAAGCAGAAACAGTTTGCACAGCGCTCTGGGAAAACTCATTATCTGTTTCTGAGACTGCACAAACACTTGCCTTGAGAACTGTTGACAGCTTCAGCTCCGGCTTCGGCTTCAGTCAAGGAACTGAAGCAGCAGCAGCAGGAACAGCAGCTCGGCGCATCCTGTTGATAATGGCACTTAATTAGAAACCAAGTAGTTAGCTAAACACTTGCAACAGCCAGAATTGCCTTCTATGCCAGGGTCACAGCCTCAGCCACAGCCAGGCCAAGGAAGCCATACAGTCATAAAAAAACAAGTTAATTTCCTTACTGTCTTAAATTTCTTAAAAGTCTTACAACTTGTTAATCTTGCAGCCAAAGTAAAGCATGTTAAAAATATTTTATTTGCATATTTTAAATTAATTTTATTATTAGTTTTATTTATTTCTGTTAACAATTTTATTTGCATATATATTCCAATTATATTTTGAAATTTGAATATATTCCAAATTACAAATTTAAACAATTCTATTTACAATATTATTTACATCCATACTTTTAAATTATTTGATTTGATATTTTATTTTATTTATATTTATATATTATATATTTTATATTTATTTTAATTCATTTCGGTCAAAATGTTAGCTATATTAATTTGACATTTGTATAAAAATTGTATATTTATTTAATTTTAAATTTAGCATATTTATATTGACAATTTTCATTGAATATTTTAAATTTATTCAATTCTAAGTGTTATTTATTTATATTTTAAATTTGATTTCCATACTTCTATTTTATTTAATTTAATATTTTATTTATTGATATTTTATAATTAATTTTTGGAAAGTTGATGGTAGATAATAAATAAGTTTTGAAACCAAGTTTATTGAAATGTTGCTTCAATTTTGTACTGTGTATAAGCTCTCAAACCTTTGGCATTTCAATGCAGTTCCGGATGTCTGGAGTGCAAGTTACCGATGTGATTCAATTGCCACGCCCAAGTTGAATTTTGTCAGTCAATGCATTAAACAGCACGGCGCTAATTTGCGCGTGAAATTGAATTTGAATAGCGGTGGCTTTAGGTTCAGCATTACTTTTAGCTTTACCTTAGGCGTTTTCCTTTTTCTTGTTTGCCTTCGGAAAAACTTTGTAAGCTCCATTCCGGGGAAGATAAACTAATGGTCCTCCCGCTCTGTTTTGACCTTTGGCTTTGAGCTTCAGTGCATTGTCTGCGGTTTCTGAGAAACTTGCAAAATGAAACAGCTGAAGCGCAAAGCCAGTTGAAGTGCTGAAGTGCAGTCAGGCAAACATAAATAGCAGCAATGAGGTGGAAGGCATAAGCTGCATAGCGGAGTAAACTGAAGAATTCAAGATGTTGCAAATATGCTTTTGCCAAACATTGCGCTTTCAATCAATTGTCTTCAAATGAATGCGCGCTTCGCATTATATTAACAATAACAGCAACTTAGGAAAAATGTAATTTTTACACGGAAAAATAGTTCAACTAAGAGACATTCTTCTCCGCTCTCGGGTATACTTTGTGTCCATCCAATCTGCAGTTTTCTGCAGCAGCAATAACAACATTGTACTTTATTTTGTCTTGTGCAATCAAGAATTTTTTCATCTAAAGCATTGCTTTTTCATCTATTTCACAGGTCTCATATTTCTCCACCAGCCCCGAGCTGAGCAACAAGCAGCGATTCGAGTACTTCTCACGGACCATACCCTCCGACCACTACCAAGTGAAGGCCATGGTCGAGATTGTCAAGAGCATGAGCTGGACCTACGTATCGATAATCTACGAGGAAAGCAACTACGGCATTAAAGTAAGTTCTGCACCAATAAGGCATCCACTGCATCAATTTGAATTATTGATGAAACGCTGTTGCCTGCAAAGGCTGAGAAATTCCAAAACTGATCCAAGGAATTTCTAGATGGTCGGTTTGCAATTACTCGAAGTATACATGAAATAATTTATAAATATATTTTGTGGGTGGTGGCCAATTTATTTAAATGCAATGGCTCTTAAGACTTGTGCGAAAATTCTTAGAAAGCCAGTAAGAATCTGCTTGTAGAAAACGCAAAATAGGTATTATGTTAATTGATTGTATAACTTGAAGTAATATTTAGCTTCAAGATTTATTCATTTGTTTTTCGATAGTTTAATTAGTATTAATTGTATTTAGAAATTTATAATACTGCAAGATATTATTAAATACATTTTAATTATGAAGTCTTAAATATGTTAAGCAAACATATTTGTACTATCAAATGAGCGCGAGCTGTGGATGAATACAGGGCAAGCCCGACTGAATGGTCGAGATTTTTAATACTTAATGACTTTGTGCATTTAATAATTTATCTCCCGTTGGCCAAACTCTCGCAGGCCAAACTTTCGCTGGTCAAACTCCCGCTGGACTTCACTTATCAGCTTTTATAGTGCTTTCAGTCTGCTTTCTCGCTGTCTCTAATCAGGCGATGCCAAAAAGAGAGCGCCACGGCAAACCTCCATAGGTAATGCGCTCCAACTGCGCTGACTCATCTCTTAGGCGCTCTCCTATTTACGCGCTCTTGCTGGCTCTCTAATCTTCTAACTCTCTCTAAATGTAATTCGGATCTGTTCTCATTCAACACATACACACATGCACGCACTGAGCAGGTGCTTGCGCTCTTGCTGAGAGAGAAAGCTCGAAAGATTACTGAGATTGAGCTTTTGCTTGGAGAGACAGAGAGTGCAAATAAAAAAACTTCTATGCGCTTATCAGTTAAGAGTCATCGCCTGATTAAAGGCAGTGGGAGCGAGATAAAAGCTTAAAAGTGCAACTGTTGCTGTCGATAAATACCACTTAAAAGCTTAAACTCTTTAAAAGATTAATAGTGGAATTATTTAGATTAAAATGCAATACATACAATATCTTTATGATGGCATTATTTATTTTAAAAATTGTCATACTTTTAATACTTTTCAAATTATTATTCTATCTATTCTTACTTATTAATTTAATGTTCCCAAAAGCTGAGACTCTTCAAGAGCTTAATAGTGGAAATACTTGTGTTGTATAATTGATTTTATTATTAATGATTTTATTATTAAAGATTATATTATGTATCAATTTATTTAAAAATTTCCCATCTTTCAAAAATTATTATCGTAAATCTGAAATTAATTATTCGTATGTATTTGTTTAATGTTCTATATATAATACCCCAAATATGAGACTCTTTAGGAAGAATGGCTTAATAGTTTTCGTACCTTAGGTAGAATGCTGTAGGTAGAATGATGGGAGACAGCTATTAGCTGCCGTTGCACAGCTTCAATTATTTCCTTATTTATTTATTTTTTTTTTGGGTTTGCTGTCACTCAGTGTTGCATATTTGCTTTGCAGAGAGCTCCGTGTTTTGATTGTGTTAGAGGAGCATCACTTACAGCCGGGATGTGTGCCAAGTTTACCTTCGGTGCTCGTGTCTTATTTTTTGTGGCATTACTTTTTGCTTTGCTCGTGGCAATTTCTTACTTTCTGTTTGTGTACGTGTCGTTGCAGGCCTTCGAGGAGCTTGAGGAGCTGCTGGCACGCCATAACATTTGCATTGCCATTAAGGAGAAGCTTGTCAAGGATTCGGGAGTGGCTGAGGATATTGCATACGATAATATTGTGCAGAAACTACTGACGAAACCACGTGCACGAGGTAAGTGCCAACAGAAATTGCAACAACACTAATTCGATTCGACTAATGCCATTTATAAAATGGCAAACGATATGGCCATAACCAGTGCGAAAAGCCGTGCCTCGAATATTCTGCAAATTGAATAAAAATATTTAAAGTGCCTGCTTTTTTTTGCTACGTGTTTGCCCTTCCGCTTCACGCTTTGAAAACATATTCATTGCCCACGTAATATCGCAGCGCAGGAAATTAAAATGCAACGTCTGCCAACTCGGCAAATGATAAAATAAACTACCAAGGGCAACTGTGTAAATTGCAATTGCTGCACTCAACTTCTGGCGCTTGATAAAAACAGCAGCTGGCAAAGAGAAGGGCCGATACGGAGAAGAAGTAAATTTTAAATAAATGGTTAAAAAATATATGTCGAAGACAGGTACTATTTAAGTTCTGATCAATTTCTCAACTGCATATTAATAAGTATAAATTGTAAAAAGATGCAAGAAAATTATTTGGAAAGACAGCAAAAACTTTATCAGAATGAATTCTCGTCGAATATTTAAATGTGTATAAATTGTAAAAGGATGAAAGAAATATAGTCGGACAGCAATAACTTATGAACTTATGAAAGCACAAAAAGAAGGAGCAGAGCAGATCACTAGTACATTGAAATATAACTTAAAATATTTTATGTATATTTTAAATATTTTATATATAATTGTAAAATAATTTAAATATTGATATGAAAAGCAAATTTAAACAATTTAAAATTAATTAAATTAATATATTTCAAAAATATTTCTTTTAGGATAGTTTTAAACTTTTATTAAGAATATATATTTTGAATAACAACTTTCTATTTTCAATATTACGATTGTTATACAACCATGAACATAGAAGTTCAATTTCATACTTTTGGGTTTTAATGTTGGGCGTATTGGGCTATAAATATTTGGTATGGTTAAATTCACATATGTTTGTTTAATATTTGTCAATTTGCAATTTTGCAATTGCATAATTTACCACAAGATTGAGGTTAATACTAATTTAAATGTCAGTTTTATTTACTGAAGCGTAGATTGCTTTAGCCAGAGCAATACAATGTACGTCAAAGAATCAAAAGCAAGCAAGGCAATTAAGCACAAAATGCAAATTAACAAACCAATAACTTGACCACAAATGAAAGCAAGGAGTCGATGGTGAAATCAAACATTTAAAATGAGAAAACGATACTGTCGGTGCTTAATTAAATAAGCAGACGAGCCGAAAGCCTAAAGCTATTGATAGCCATAAATCGCTTGAAGTATGTCCACCTTTGTGAGCCTGGGTCGATGAAAGTTTTAGTGTTTCAGTTGCTTTTAGCGGCATTGTTGGTGTTGGCCACAACTTATCAAAATGCAAACAATAAGCCAGAAACTCTCGATTGACATTCAGCCAGCCACTTAACTGTGCCAGCTCCAATCTCGGCCATGCTCTTAAAGGAGCACTCTTAGTTTCTTAGCCCGACTGCTGCTAATGACAGAGAGACCAAACTGCCTTTCTGTTTTATTGACGCCTAACTCCCGATTCCCAACTTCCGATGACCAGAGGGAGCAGTGCGAACTATTGAGCTGCTGTGCTGCCTTCATTGTTATGACTTTCATTGTTGTGGACAGACAAACTGACAAACTGACAATCTGACAAACTGACAAACTGACAAACTGAGATACCAATACTCTATGCTTTATTCCACCTCTGCTCCGTTTGCTATGTTTGCTCTGCGCCTTGTGCCGACTGTCACATCTTATCAGCACCGACAGCCACGCCCAGTAGCCCCCTCCCGGCTCAACTTCCTTCACATTGTTGCCTTTGTTTCGCGTCATAATTTCGCCTCACTTTGCTTCCTCCTCCTCCCGCTGCTTTTCTCTTTCATCTGCCTTTGTCCTGCTGTCCGACGGCAAACTTATTGATTTGCCTTTGTGTCCGCTCTGAAGAAAGTTAAGCGAAACTTAATCAGGCGCAGCGGCAACAGCTGCAGAGACAACGACGAACGTCAAAACAAAGCATCGCAGGAGGGAAACATGTTTCTGCCTTTGTCTATCCCTCTCCACATGGAACCTACACTCAAATGTCCGCTCTATTCACCAGCTGAGAGCCCAAGATACTGAACCAAGACTACAGTACCTACAGCCAGTTTCCGAATGATATTCCAGCGACTTTTCGTACTTCGAGTAAAGCACAAAACATATAAACAAATATTTCGAGTGCTCATTAATTTGTGCAAATTCTAGTTTACAATTGTATTTTTTTAATTATTTGACAACAAGAAGTAAGTGTAGCGTACGGTTAACCAAAGCAAATGGAATATATATATCGCCGAGTTCATTTTTAGTGGTTATTCATATTTGACAGGACTTTAAATACATCTGCTAAGATAATAATATTGCATTAATATGTACATATATAAATAAATTTGATTTGATTGATTGATATTTTACAATTTATGTACTTCCTTTTAATTTAGCTTAAAACAACTAATATAAAATCAATATAGAAAATATCTAAATATTGCATTTATATTAAATAAAATTAAATAAATATAATTCAAAAAATAAATTGAAGACAATATATTAAAATTAATTAAATAAAAATACCAAATTAAATTCATTCAGTATATAGAAATAAATTAAATAAATTCAAAAAATAAATTACAAAAGAACTTATTTAATTAAATTGGTTTATTAATAAAAATAAATTGAATAAGTGGAAATAAACGAATTAAATAAATTTAATTATATAATGTAAGTGCATAAAATTGAGTAAAATATAATAAATACTAAAATAAAATAAATTAAATTAAATTAAATATATACATTAAATGTAATTAAGTACGAACCTAAACTAAGTAAATACATGATATAAAATAAAATGCAAATACCTCAAATTAAATCAAATAAATACATAAAGTTATGTCAAATAAACACATGGCATTGAATTAGGTAAATATATCAATTAAACTAAAATAGACTCTTTTTGAAACTTTCAAGTACAGGCATCTTGAAAATATTGAAAATGTGCTAACAAGTTGATAGCTGTTATGCATTTTGCTGTTCATTTCCGCATCTGTTCCACATGTGTTTGCAACCAAGTTGCTCTAATCCGAATGGCGACGATAAATTCAAGCGCCAGAGCCAACTTGACGAAATGTGATAAAGAGCAAAAACATGTTTGCGACCCAAACACAAACACTTTTACAATTCCACACTCACACACACACAGTTGAAGCTCGCACCCGTTGGCAGTTGGCAGTTGGAAGTTGGAAGTCTGAGTTGCGAGAGTAATTTTTCAGGCAGCGACAACAACTACAAGTTTAGGGCCCCCATGCACATGTGTATGCAAAAATGGTGGCGAAAATACTTTGTCAGTTTGATTAATCGTTTTTGCAAAATGAGCGGAATACAGACGAGCGGGGTGGGGGGTTGGGGCAGAGCAGTCGGCGGGACAGTTAAATGGGAGACTGTCGGTAAACGGCGTCAAATCACAAATCACAATAAATAATGATTGCTGGCAACCCTTTTGCGAAAAGGTTGCCATTGCGTTCGATACTCAGTGAGTTCTCCATTCTTCTTTTTTAACGATTTCTGATGGCGTATTTATGTAAATCAACAGACGCCTCCTACGCGTAGGAGCCAGTGTTATTGGGCAGCTTAACAGCGGCAGCGAGGGCTGCAGCATGTGCTATTCATTGGCAATCAGGGCTGATTAATGGCATGCATAAAATGCTCAGACTGTAATTATTTTTAATATATATGACATTCTGTAACTGGCATTTGATTAATATTTCCAAATTAAAGTCACTGCCAAAGGCCAAATCATTTAACCCCAAAGGCAATAAAGCACCCAACAAAACCATATAAATAAGTTTACAAACATTGCTGCGTAGTCGACTAACAGATACGCTGCAGCTAAACTCTGTGTAAATTTAAAGTAATTTAGCAAAATACCCTGTAGCCATGCATACAAACCAATTTAATGGCTTTTCTTTGGATTTTTTGTTGTAAATTTTTTGTTTAACACGGGGCGTATGATTGACGCAGTTTGGCTGAACCGTCATTTAAATTTGTGTTGAAAAATGATTGGAGTCTGTGGTTTTATTTTATTTGATTTATATTTTCCTTTGGTTTGTCTTGTTAAATGTCAAAAATGCTGGCAATAAAGAGCATTGTGGCCGACTCCAGTTTGGAAAATCATTTTTCACGCTTTTGTTTGGCAAAACACTTTGGCATATCGTAAATCAAATAAAGTGAATTTGTTAAAGTCTGTTAAGTGCTTAAATTTAAACGCAGACACGCAGAACTAAATGTTTTCAATAAAGTATGCCAATAAACAAGAATCGTTGAAGCAAAAATCAACTTTAATGCAATTGGAATTATATTCAGATTTTGTTAAAGCTTGGACAACAATCTGTCTCTCTTTTCCAATGTGAGTTTTGTATTAAGGAATAGCGTAATAATGCTTATTTGATTTAATTATTCAAGTGTTATACAAAATTAAACTCAACAAAGAAATGGAATTTTTGTATTTAATCATAAAGAGAATTGGTATGTAATTCAAAATAATAAAAATAAATAAAGTAGGTTTTTTTTTAAATTGAATAGATAAAATATAATTGGAACAGAATAAATTACATCACAATAATAGAACAAATTGATGCAAGTTCAACTTAAAATGCAATGAAAATATGTTCAGATTTATTTGATATTTGGAACATAACCGTTGGGAGTATGCGATGTATTTAATATTAATATTTAAATCAATTTCTGGTCAACAACAAAGAGGATTTTTGCATTTAATCGTAATACATATTGGCATATTTGCATTTATTAAAACAGTTGAAAAGTTAACTGAATATTGCAATTAAATGAATCAACATGTGAAACTGCAAAGAGATTTTTGCTACGGCTGAATGAATGCACATTTAATATACATAATCAAAATTAAATGAATTTCTTCCATTCTGTTTGCCATTTCTCCTTGCAGGCGCCATCATTTTCGGGTCGGACCAGGAGGTACGGCAGGTGATGAGGGCAGTCAGAAGAGCGAATGCAACAGGCGCCTTTTCCTGGATCGGATCGGATGGATGGAGTGCGCGGAATCTTGTATCGGACGATTACGAGCCAGAGGCAAGTAGTAGCGGGGAAAGAACTGGGCGAAACTATGCGGAACGAAATGATGAGGACTTAACTGTGCGGGAAAGTGTGATTAATGAATTCATTGTCAAGTTGTGTTGATCTGCCACGCCCCACGAGGGCGCTGGGTGACATGACACCAACTACAAATTTATAAATGATGGTAACTGCCAAAAGAAGCGCCCAGACAAACTGTAGCCCCATGATGAATTATGCTTTAATTGAAATAAATTGTGTGCGAGTCTGCATGTTAAGGGCGTGAGCGAGGCAAATTAATTTTCGATGGAACTTAAATTAATTACGTATACGCCATGTGCGTGTGCTCTCCTATTGCTATATCTCCGTCTCCCTCTGTAGGTGGAAGGCACGCTGTCCGTGCAGCCCCAGGCGAATCCCGTGCATGGCTTCGAGGAGTATTTTCTAAACCTAACCGTGGAGAATAATCAGCGTAATCCCTGGTTTGTAGGTAAGCAGTCCAGCTGTAAAGCAGTTTATACCCTGCAAAGCAATTTCGCTAATTGCAAATTACTTGTTTCGCTTTTTAGAATTCTGGGAGGACCATTTTCAGTGCCGTTATCCGGGCAGCACGAGCACGCCGTACAATAACTACAGTCGCAACTGTACCACCAAGGAGCGCCTCTCCCGGCAAAACACCGATTTTGAAGATCAACTGCAGTTCGTTAGCGATGCGGTAATGGCGTTTGCTTATGCGCTGAGGTAAGCTAACCGCACACACATTGCATACACAAACACACACACACACACACACACACACACAATCCGGCATATCGGAAGCCAACCAATCGCCATAATTGGACCAATCTTTGCAGAGACATGCATCGCGACTTGTGCGGCGGTCGTCCATCGCTCTGCGATGCCATGAAACCCACCAAGGGTGCGGATTTACTCAAATATTTGCGTAAGGTCGAATTTAAAGGTAAGTCGACTAATTGCCATTGCAGACAAACACACCTAGGTCTGTTTGTATTAGTTGAAGCGAGTCGTATGTTGACCAAGAATACCAACCAAATGCTGTTCAATTGAACTTGATTAGTGTACAATAGTTATTTACTTACTCGATAGAGAAATAGCTTTATAGTCTTGATGCTTGAGGAAAGCAACAACAAAGCTAATGATAATTTGCGTACAAAATATAAATTTATAAAAGCTAATAACATATTTTCATTGTAAAATAATTTGATATAATAGAATTTGAAAACTTCATAAACCAAATGGAAATATTCCTAGTGGTACTACTAATTCAAAATTTTGGCGCCCAACGTGGGTTCGTTTTCATTAGGTTTTAAATTCTACCGAGTTTTTTGTAGTATTCGCCTTGCGCTCACACTCTTTGAACAATAGACAATAAATTTATACTGAGTTTTAACAGATTAGCAGAACTCTAGTCCTTGGGTAATGTTTTTTATATTGACTGGCTGTATCATCGCCTTCGCTTGGGGAGTACAGTGCCCGCATGTGGGTGTCGCCAGTGTTGCGCAAATAATTTAAGGGGTTACCCTGCTCGTGTATCCAGAAGGGGTGGCCTTAGAGGGTTCCATCATAGTCACAGTCAACGCGCTGTGTGCCCACAATGCGCATTGGTTATGCTTTCGAGTGGAAAATTGACTTGCTTGTCATCGTCATTGAACTCAATTTTAAATTCAATAAATTATACAAGAAAGCCCAGGCGCAGGCCAAAAGGCGACAGCCGGTAGTCGACACCCGGCAGCCAACAGCCAACAGCCACAGCCAGCATCCAGAACTCAGTCGCAAAACGCGCAAATTGTCAATTTTCTGATAAGCAGAAGCCAGCTAAAGCCTTGGAACTGCGACTGCGACTGAGATTGGGACTGGGAATAGGACTGAGAATGATTCTGATTCTGATTCAGGGCGTCAGGCCGTAAACTCATTTTAACCCCGAGCATTTGTTGCGCAGGCCTCAGCGGCGATGATTTTCGCTTCGATGGAAACGGCGATGGACCCGCCCGCTACAATATTATCCATTTCAAGCAATCTGTGGCAGGTCAGTACCGCTGGGTCAAGGTGGGCGAGTACTACGAGGGGGAGCTGCGCCTCAACATGTCCGGTAAGCACTTGTCAAACTCACACCAACATTCAACTGAAACCGAAACTGAAACTAAACACTGAGCAACAAGTGACTGTGATGCGTATCCGTTATGCAAATTTCAGAGGTGAAATTCAAGCTGCTGCATCCGAAGCCGCCGGAGTCCGTTTGCAGTCTGCCCTGCGAGCGTGGCCAGGCGAAGAAGTACGTGGAGGGCGAGAGCTGTTGCTGGCACTGTTTCAACTGCACAACTTATCAAGTAAGTGAGACTTCAAGCCAACACATAACACACAGCACACAACACACAACACCCAGCTTGACACGCAGTAAACACTGGGAAACACAACTTAAATGCATGCCTGATGGGAACTCAAGTGGGGGAACGGAAACGGAAGTTCGACAGACGCAAGTGCTGTAATTTATTTGCCAAGCTGCTGTTGTGATTGGAATTTAATGTAGTGAATTATATTGTGAGAACTGCAGAACGGCAGAGTGAAAAGGTTCCATGCCATGAATGTCCGGCATTGTTGAAATCAAAGCTAGAAATGTGTGTGCAGCATAGTTGAACATAAAAAGCGCAAAGTGAAATTGGATATCGAGCTGCTGCATTCATTTCAAATCAATGAGATTGATAGGACTCAATAGCTCTTACATGAATTGTGGATGAAACACTCTCCGGCTGTAGAAATTTCCAAATGGACAACAATTGACAGTAAGGCACTTTCAAATGAGCGTAATATTAAACTGCCCCTAAAAGCAGACTTTAAAATGTTTTACAAATTTAACATTGAATTGTGGCTATTAGCTGAACTGACAAAAGAGTTATTTGATATGGGAAAAAGTACCACATAATGGAATTTGGATGTATTTCAAAAGCCTAATGAATTTTACATTTTGCTCTATATTGTAAAATGTTTGTAGTGGCAAGCCGATAGCAGTTTAATTAGATAATCAGTGGCAACAGAAAAAGGGGTTGAATCGCAAAGGCAAATGAATAATTTGATATTCATTTAAAATTTATATATAATATTATTAGGATAATAATATCAATAAAATAATTGTAAATTTTTTATTATTATTACATTAATTTAATTAGGTAGCTCAATTGCTTTGAAGTCGATGCGAGTTCCAAAAAAACAATTTTAAATTAAGTAGTAAAGTTTTAAGCAAAATATTCGTTTTCGTTATTATTTTCTTTTGAATTTATATTTAGTTTATTTATTTAATTTCAAATAAAGTAGGTCTAGAAAGTATACAATTTTATATATTTATTTAACATTCATTCTTACACTAGAATTTTATTTAATTAATACTGGAGTAATATCTGCACCTCCATTTGACGCATTTAACTGGCTTTAAATTGCGCTGGATGCGAGTATTAATTACATTGCTGCTATTTGATTTAATTAAGCTTCTCTCGCTGCTGTGGCCTTTCGCTCACCAACTTCTCGTCTTTAAACTGCGGTCGTTATCGCGTATTATTATTGTCTACTTGCAGATCCGCCATCCGAACGATGAGACGCACTGCCTGGTGTGCCAGATGGGCACATTGCCGGATGCCCACAAACAGTATTGTCGGGCGATACCGGAGGTTTACCTGAGACCCGAGTCGGCCTGGGCCATTGGCGCCATGACGTTCAGTGCAACAGGCATACTGATAACGCTCTTTGTGGTGGGCGTGTTTGTGAGGTGGGTGGAGTGTGCTGTGGTTGCTTTAAGCCATAATGAAATTGTCTTCGCTTAAAAGTTGTGCGTGTGTGGGGCAATTAAAAAGTTGCAAGATGCAAGAAGTTTATTTAAATTGCTGCTGCACTGATATTTGTATTGCGACTTTTAAAACTAACTCTTATGCTGTTATTCTGTTATACTTGCTCTCAGGCACAATGACACGCCCATTGTACGTGCTTCGGGGCGGGAACTGAGCTACATTCTGCTGGCTGGCATTTTCATGTGCTACGGCGTGACCTTTGCCCTCGTCCTGAAGCCCACCAACATTGTGTGCGCCATACAACGGTAAGTGGGTGTCTGTGTGTGTGGAAAACTCTCACACTTATGCACTTATGTCTTGCGTCTTTTGTTGCATTGCAGCTTTAGCGTTGGCTTCTGCTTCACCGTTGTCTATGCTGCACTGCTGACCAAAACAAATCGCATCGCCCGCATCTTCAAGGCGGGCAAACAGTCGGCCAAAAGACCATCGTTCATCAGCCCCAAGTCGCAGCTGGTGATTTGCACTTTTCTGGTTAGCTTACAGGTAAGTCTAGGCCTCCTCTCCTTCCCCCTCCCCTTCCCCCTCCTCTCGTAGCATTTTGTATTTTTATATTTATGCGAAATGCGATATGCTCTTCCATTGCAGATACTCATTAACGCCGTTTGGATGGTAATTGCTCCATCACATGCCATACATCATTATCCGACACGCGAGGATAATTTGCTCGTCTGCGACTCCTACATAGATGCCTCCTATATGATTGCGTTCTTTTATCCCATTGTCCTGATTGTGGTGTGCACCGTTTATGCGGTGCTTACCCGCAAGATACCCGAGGCTTTTAATGAATCCAAGCATATCGGTGAGTTGCGCATAATTATACTTACGTTTTATGCCGGGCTCTATAAGTAGAGCATAAAAGTGCGCAAGATAAAGAACAAATTACCAGCAAAAAGATCTCTTCCCCATTATGTCTGGGCATTATTTTTAAACGATTATTCAATGTATAATTGGGTTTTTTTGCTGCATTCGATATGCATGTAACACTGGAATCAATTAGCCTAGTTTTTTTTTGGCTTTATATTTAAAGTTGTATTCGATTTGAATTTCTTCGAAATTTACATTGTAGAATTCAATTCCTAAACGAATTTGATTTGTTTTTTTTTTTTTTTGGGAGCATTTACATATATTGTACTATATTTTTAAGAACCTTTTGGACTTTCTGATATAGAACTTGTTTTAAAATTGAGTTGTATAAAAGATACAAAAAGCCTTGTTTTTAAATTACCATTAGATATATAATTGTTTTTTGTTTGTTTGTGTGTATTTTATTCAAACGAATTTCTTTAAAATTAAGACATACAGAAGCGGCTTTATTGATCTAATCTCGTATGCACTTTGCTTCAGTTATAGAGCTTAGAAGCTTTAGTATACAATTTCAATGGATCCAATGGGCATTAATCCTACTTATTTAACCCCCCATTGAATTATATATTATTTACACGCGGAATGAAATTTCGCATTGGATGGCTCCAAGTATTAATACCTACCGACCTACTGACCGTTAATTGGCTTCTTTTCAGGCTTTACCATGTACACCACCTGCGTCATCTGGCTGGCCTTTGTGCCCCTCTACTTTGGCACTGGGAATCACGTGCCCCTACGCATAACGAGCATGTCGGTGACCATTAGTCTGTCGGCCAGTGTGACCATTGCGTGTCTGTTCTCGCCAAAGGTAAGATACCATCAACGGCCATTTATTCAGTGTCTGCAAAAAAGCGCTAAACTGATTGCCACGAAGACACTGTTAATTACTCCATTTTATACTAATTATGGAGCGGTAATCAGGTGGTTAGCATATGCGAATTACTTGTACCCTTCCAAGGAAAACTTCAATTTGGTTAAAGCTTATTTAAAATGATGCTCAGCAACCAAAATCTGTGTTTATAAAATTTTATAGAATTTTTTAAGCTGCGAATATATATTAAAAGATTGGTGTAATCAAATTTTGTAGACTTTTTAAAGAACATATGATTTATAGAAATTTGCAACAACTTGTTGACCATTTAATTGACCATTCTATAAACTTAAAGGCTAGTCAATCAATTTAAACTTTACTGGATTAAAAACATTGCTATGGTATAAATTTGTACACTACCGTAACAGAATACCATAAAAAAAATATAATAAAAATTTTATATTTTCAAAAAAAAAAAACAAATGGATTAAATAAATTTATTAATACATTACAGAAAATTCCCTCAATAAATTTGTAAATAATTTTTTAAATATTTTTTGCCTATTCAAATAGTCTTTTTTTATTCAAAAATGTATTTATAATAATATTTGTTGGTTAATTATTTTGAAATTCAACAGAGTAAATGCAATATCGAATATTTATAGAATTTTTCCAAAATGTATTAACCATTGAAATGACAATAACCTTTTTAAAAAATTGGTCTATAATAAAACAGCGTATCTGCTATTCCATCATTTTAAGGTAGCCCAGTCAAAGTAATATTTAAAACAGCTGTCATCAAGTTGCTTGCTGTATTATTAAAGTGCTGTGCGATAAGCTTTTAATGTCGAACCAAAATGAGGCATCGCAGTCTCTTTAATGTAAATATGCAGACTGTGGTCTGTGGGGGGCGTGGCGGTTGCCACATTTTTAATGCTGTTTCATTATTATTAGTCATTAAGCTGTGACCAACTGCAAGTTAAGCTTAATATCTGCAGTAATTTATGGACACAACGATGCGGCTGGCGGCATCAGGATGGGGATTACTTGGAGATTGACTTTGCGAGTTGCCTGCACATTGACTTGATGCACATAAAAGTTGGCCAAGAATTTAGTTTGGACAGTTGCAAGATTTACAACTAACTTGGCCCGAAGGCGCACTTAGTTGATACTGTGCTCGCATTAAACTGTCAGTTTGCAGATTCAAAAGAAAGGAAGGAACACGTACATAAAGTTGGCATGCCATTTTGGCTTTTTATTTAGCCACTCAAACTTATAAATTGTGAACTCATGTGTAATCTGTCACGTAGCACACAGAATAAAGTATGCTCATATGACGAATTCTCATAATAAATTTAGCTCTTCGCAGTTGGGTTTCATTGCGGGCTGCTCCACATTTACATACGCTTCATTTTTATTAAATTAATCACTCTGCAAATATTATTACATTCACACTGGCAGACATTTCACGCGCTTCTCGTGTTTTCCATTAGTAAACAAACTTTATTACATTTTAAATAATTTGAATAAATTTATTTTTGCTGTTTTCAATTTTAGTTCTTTTAAAGAAATCAAGTTGTTTTATTTCAAGTTGACTAAACAGTTGACAGATGATATTAAAAACCAAGAATACAAATTTAATTTAATCAAAATAAAAATGTAGTTAAAGACAAACTGGAAATAAATTGAGAAAAAAAAGAGAAATTTAATTTATTTATCTAGCGCATAAACTAAACCGACAAAGTATTCTTGTAAGATTGTAAACGTTACACACTTCTTTGACTAATTTCCAGTCGTAAACCTTGCCGTTGCTGCACATATTTCACTTAAATTTTTTGCATAATAAAATGCAAATGTATTTTAAAATTTATGACAGTTACAAATAGAGCAGCCGAGCAAATTGTGCTTCAACTGAACCCAGTTTTTGAGTTCAGTTGTAAGTGTTACGCGTACTGGACAGCCACTTTTCCCCCCTCCCCCCCACAGGTATTCTTATCCGCACAGTGGTAATAAATACTAAGCGTAGTCCTTGTTGTTATTAAGCGACAAACAAAACTTCTCTTTCGGTGCCTTGTGCCTGGCAATGGTTAGAAAGCGTCGTCCGCATTGCTATCAGATGTCACATAATGCACACTTTTGTGCACATACATATACGCTCACACACAAACACACACACCTACACATTCTCACACACACCTACACACACACGTCGCACCTGGCTGCCATAAACACCTCAAGCCATAAAAATGCAATTTACTTGTTTATCAACTACAACAAATAGTCAAGGCCCAAAGCAACTGGGATCACCGAACCAACTAGATCCAAGCCTTACAGCTACACAGAGCGAAATATGGAGTTAGGTTTGAACAAACTGAATTTAAGATAAGAATATCTTGCCGAAAACTTCGATATCTAAAACAAATTCTATCCTGAGAACCAAATTAATAGCAGGTTCAGAAAAGAGCATAAAAACTCATAAAAATGAGAATTATCAGGTTTTATTTTTAAATGTGAATGCAAATCCAATTTTAAGCTTTTTCAAATCGCTGCAGCAAAGCAATTTTCTTAGGGTATAAATTAATTTTAAATAATTAAAAAAAAATCTCGCGCGCTCTGGCGCGCTCGACCTGACAGTCGGGCAAGCCCGACTGTCTTATACCCTGTGCCACAGCTCGCGCTGCGCGCTCGCCCGTTCAGTATATAATAAAATTCTTTAAATATAATTTAATCTATCTTGATTAAAACGATCTGACAAGGTGGCAACGCTACCGCCAAAACTCAATTTGGCACATGGCGATGAAGGTGGCGCTCGAACACTTGTCGCTTGGTCTCTGACGTCACGCGTCACAGACTTTTGTTATTTTGCGCAATCTTATTTTGGCACCTTGCAATTGGTGTTGTTTACATGCGTACATGCACACATACATGTATGGTATTCGTCTATTCTACATGTATGTGTGTTTGTGTTTATACATACACACATACACTTGCTGGGCTGCAGGGCCAGTGCGAAGCAATACATGCAGTATTGAGTAGCTTATATCTCCTCTGTTTATTAACCGATTTTATTGCGCTTCTCAGGATAGTTGAATATAATAGAAGAGAGTATATATACCAAATAACAACATTCTGTGTTTAATATGACGCTTGTTTTTGAACATTTAAGTTCAACTTTTGTGAAGCTTATATCTCCTGTAACCAATTATATCTTATATCTTATATCTTATATATTATATTATTATATCTTATATATTATATTATTATATATTATATTATCTTATATTATTATATCTTATATCTCTTAACCAATTTCAATGCGCTTTTCAGAATAGTTAAATATAATAGAAGAAAGCTTATGTTCCAAATAACAACCTTCTATGTTTAATATTACGCTTGTTATTCAACTTTTTCTGTTCAAAAATCGAGGTTGGCATCAACGATTTGAAATAAACTTGATCTGCGTATTGAATACATCTACCGATAGCAACCAACACGGCTGCTCTAGCTTTTGTAGTTTCCAAAATCTCAGCGTTCATCCGACGGACAGACGGACAGACGGACAGACAGACAGACAGGGCTAAATCGACTCAGCTCGTCTCCCTGATCAAGAATATATATAGTTTGTGGGGTCTGCCACGCCTCCTTCTGCCTGTTACATACATTCGCACAAAGTTATTAACCCTGTTTTTCCCATTTTTCAAATGGGCACAGGGTATAAATATATATACAAAAATAAATACATTAAAAAGTTTTAATTTTTTAATTATTTATTTAAAAGTTCTGTCTTCTCGATTTGACTATTATCGTTGTTAGTGAGCTATCAAATGCGAAATGCATAGGTTTTTCTTGCTGTGTACCTCCCAAAGGGGCTAAGTTGGGCAGCCAAGGTGAGGCAAGCTAGTCTGCAACTTCCGTGAACCATTCTCAACAAGTCGGACGGCCTTTTGTGCTACATTTCTTTGCCTGCAGCCGAATGGGTTTCTAGCCGTAGCCATGTTCAAATACGTATTCCTGTCCGTATCCGTGTCCGTGTCGGTGACGATGACGAAGGCGATGGCGATGGCGATGGCGATGACGTTGGCGATGTCTGTGTCGGTGTTCGTGTCCGGCTGGTCTGCTTCCTGTGAGCCGTTCCGTTGCTTGTTTGTATGGGAGCAAACAATAATAAACGCCGGCAAATGGCAGGCAAGAAGAACAACAATGCAAAGCCAAGACGGAAATGGTTGAGCGTTACGTAAGGCAAAACGTTACGTTACGCCCCAACTAATGCCAACCTAAGGAGCGTTGACAATTTAATGGCCCACAACTGCGCCAAGGCGTCGCTCGGCCAGCGCATTGGTGTCACTGTCCTTTGTTAATAATTACCCGCAGCCAACAAAGGGGGAAATTACTAATAGTATAAGGTGGACTAACCTAAACGGCGTACGGTTTCATACCTAATTGTTGCAAAATTAACATTGTACAGCGTACGAACGGCTAAATCGATTATGTTTGCAAATGGAACTTTGCTACGCACAGTGGGCAGTATTTTACGATTGCTGGGCAGAATAGTATAGTAAAAGATACTAATTTTCCCAATCTAAATATTATTTATAAATAAATTTGCATTTTTGGGTAATTAGAGTCGTGATTTCATGCGAATTTAGTTCAGTGTATCAGTTTTCTTCATTTAAACTATAACTAACATTTACTAGCCAGCGTAGTACCGGTTAATTAACCACACATAGATGGCGCTTTGTACAAATCAAGAGAATTTCTTTATATTTGAAGAGCATACTTTTAGGCTGGTGTGATTCGAAAACTTGTAACCACTTGTTGAGTCAAAAAACTGCGCAACCAGTTGTTGATTAAAAAAACTACGCCATAAATACTTCTAGTGGAGATATCGCTATGAAATTTTTTACCAAAAATCTAAAAATCACATCGGCTGTCTATATCATATAGCTTCTTCACCTGTTCTTCGGAGAGAATCTTGAGAGTATGTAGACAGCAAAGGCAACACCCGAAGTTGTGGTTTCCGTTAAAAATACGAGTTTTTATTTCTGGACAATATCTACACTATCCTTTGAAATCTATAATATTAGATATCGGGGATTAATTATATAATTTCTTGCTTGAATAAAATAATATATATAAATATTATATTCTATAACTTTTACCAGCTATATTTATTTATTTATTTTTCAATTATCTAAGCAATTTATTTGTATTTTTATTTTCTAGCGCGGATTCGATCGCACAGTCCAATGTTCTATGCCTCGATGACTTTAATTACTAAACTTTACCGTCATTCACAATTTGTCTATTTAAGTTTTTATTAAATTTTTATTTGTGTACTTTAATCTTGTATGTTTTTTGTAATAAAAATTAAGGTTTGGAATATTTTGTTTATAATTGGGCTGCAACGCAAGCGGAAAACCATGCCAAAATCCCAACAACTGTTCCAGCATTATGAGAAAGCAGCATTCACAAGTGTAGAAAGCATTTTCCACTTGGTTGCAATTTCACAACAAATTTATTTCGAATATGCCTGCTGACTGAGCTGCGGGTCGTATGATTAATGAATGGCCCAGACAAGTGTAGGGCGTACTTTAGGCTAGGCCAAACTTAAAAGCTTTTGCACACGTCGCAGTTGCCTCTGCCCCTCGCACATTCTCACACACTATTTCTAATTTTTGGGTTTGTTTCAGCTCTACATAATACTCGTGCGCCCGGAGCGCAATGTGCGCCAGAGCATGATGCCCCCACGCTATGGCAACATGCACAGGACGGCAGGAACTGGTCCATCCTCCATGATGGCGGCGGCGGTGGTGACGGCCGCCACCTGTGCGCAGGAGGAAAAAATACAAAAGCATATCACGCCTACGGAAACAGGTACGAGCTCAAACTATTGTGTTTTGGGCTCCCACTCTTTGCCCACCTTATAACTGAAAGAAAACTCAAGAGTTTACGCACTTGAATCAGGAATTTGTTATGTCAAAAGCAAATTCTTCATACAAGTATTAAATTCTTCACGATGACCATGTGTTGCTTTGATAAAAATTGGTACTTTATTTTATAACTATCGAGATTAAAACAAGATATCATATAAGCGCTTTATATAAATCACAAGCTATTTTAAAGATTACTCTTGGGCTGATTGTTAAAATTATTCTGCCTTAATTAAATAATAATTAAATTTAAATTGAAACACGATTTCCTTCTTAATTTAAATGTAAAAGTAAAGCAAACAAAACAAGCTTTATTTTGTAGATCGACTTTTAATTTTTCTGAGTGTATGTATGCCTGTTTGAACAAGCTCTTGAGCCTGACACTTAATCAATTTCACTAAGTGAATCGGAAGCGAATAATGTGTGTTCTCTTGCAGAACATTCGACGATTAAGACGAAGAAACTGTGCGAAATGGCCACACAGACAATTGCGTTATCGAGCATATTCACATCCCTGGACGGCAATGCCTACAATCAGATACCCTATGCCGATCAATATGTGCCAAATAACACCACAACAGCCACGCCCACTGCGCCTGCCCCTGCCACTGCCTCCGACGAGGTCAGTGCGGAGCAGGTGGTGGCAAACAACAACAAAATCAATCAGCAGCAGCATGGCCAAGCCAACAATGTTGCTGCCACAGGCGACTATGTTGCAGCAACAGTGGAAGCAACAACAACAACAACCACAACAACCACAACAGCAGCAGCAACTACTCAAACAACAAATACAAATACTACAACCAGCGTGGCAACGGATGTGACTGCGACTACGGCGGAAACGCCAAATGCGCCAAATGCCACATCAAATGGCAGCAGGCGAGCCCCCGTGCTGCAGACGAATTTATAGCTAAACGTGCAGCAACTGCAGCGGCAGCTACTCAAAGAACAGCAACGCCAGCAGCAGCAACAGCAACAACAACAACCAGACTCGGATCAACAACAACCACAAGCTGCAGCAGGCGCAGCAGCTGAGGGCAGCGATGCCGCAAGCTCTGCCAGCGGCAGTGGAACCGGAAGTGCCGCCACGATCGGCAACGGAAGCAACAAGAAGCGCGCTGCCATACCAGTTTAAGGCCTCGGCCTCAGCCTCAGACCCCTGGCCAGGCTAAAGGCAGTAAAGGTATCTATAGATAGACATACGTATAAATGCATTCACATTTCAGTCCACATGCCACAAACCATGCAACGAACTTGTGCGTCGAACATTTCTTGACACCAAAAGGGTTTGACGAACATGTTGGTGGTTGCATAGCCTGATCAATGGAGGCACTCGTTATTTATTATTTAATTTAAAATTTATTCACGCTGTGTAATTTTATGTAAAAGCAACAAATATTTTATTTAAAATATTTCTATTAGTTGAATTTATTTTGTAAAAATATGGGTAGTAAATTATATCAAAGCAAACATGTGCAAGAGCATAGTTATTAATTAATATATTTATTTTCGGTTCTAATGCATATTAAATTATTTAATTATAATTTCAAATATATTGATAACAAATTCATGGTTTTTGTAATTTGTCGTCGCGCACAAGTTCACAACAAAAGCCCCAACGAAGAGGTCAACAGCCAAGTGTCAGCCAGTTATTTGTGTAAATTGAGATGAAATAGGTATTTATAGTGAATAAATAAAGTGTTTTAAATGTTGTAAACTATAAGCTTAACTAGTTTTAGTTAAAACTACTAACAAATGTTTACACAGGAATGTAAAAACAAATAATGTGATATAATTTCAAAAATGTGTGTTTTTCTAAAAACCAAATCTAAACTTGTACGTATACCTACCATACTACATAACTGTTCAGCATAAGTTGCCAACAGATTTTAGCCGTAAGCTAAGTATTACAATGTGATTATGTTACAAAGGGGTTGTACTATAACCACCTGCCCTGCCCACCCCTGGCAACCCCCTTGCAACGTAACGGGAATGTTAATGCCAAACACGCCGCCCTAACAATTATATTTATTGTGTTGTTTGAGCCCAGCAACATGGTGGATTTAATTGTGGCGAAAGGCGTCCAGAGGCCGGCATCTTAATTATATGCACAATTGTATATAATGTATGTCCTAAGTACAGCCATATTAATGCAAATATAACAATTCTTTTTGTGAATCACAAAGAAATGTTCGTTCGATATGTTCGTTGTTGTATGCCGATAGTTTTTAAGCTCTACATTTCAAGCCAGTTTCAATAAAGATATTCCAAACCAGCTAGAATTATCCGATGTAAATACTAACCCATAGTTAAGCCGAGATTATAACTTTCAGAAGGGGGAAAGGGGTTGAAACACCAGAGGTGCTTCAAAAACCATTGTAAACTCTAGGTGATAGAAAGGAAAAACACGCAAATAAATTGAATTCAACACTATTTGTAAGTATATGTTAACTGAAGTCTAGCCAAATTATAAGCGTTTAATTGTTTAGCAGGATGCATGTTATTAACTATCTAAATGTGTGTTAAGTGTAAATAAATTACAAAAGTATTTACCAAATGCATAAATAATAAATCAATGTCTCTTGAAACTACAAAGTATGTATGAATTACAATGCATGGTAACAAATATGTGTAATATATTATGAAATATCTGCTAAATGTTCTTAGCTGGCATATTAATGTATGTACATTTACCAAAACTTGCAATAAAGAAATATCAATAAAACTTATGGATTGAACAAGTTTCGCATTTTCTTGGGGGCTATTAAAACCAATTAATTAGGTGACTTGGATATTGCTTAACTTTCTTTAACAAATTTATATATTTAGACGCTTTTTAAATAATTGAAGGAATTCGGGAACACATTTTCCGGTTAGAACATTTTATATATGAAGTTTAACCATCTAATACCCAAGGATGTCTCAAGACACGCATCACATAATTGTTAATTTAAAGCAATCGGTTTATTCGAATTTAAATTTAATATTTTTTTCGGTAAGCCAACACTACGACAAACATATGATCAAAAGCTCATAAAGCTTACTTAAGCTTTAGCGGTACTTTTATTTTGGCATTTACACAAAATTGTTTTTTGCGCGCATGAAATGTAGTGGCTGCTGAGTGCGATTTGTTTGGTTTATTTAAACACACTTTAGTCAGCTTGATTAGGTTGATCCTTTTTTTCCTTAAAGGTTTGTTTGTTTACTAACTAATTGCAGTTTTATTTATGTGAATGAATAAAAATTGTGCAGTGCAGCAGTGAAAAACCTATGAGTGTCTTGAGACACGCTTGGGCTTTTAGGTGTACTACTTCTGCGAACTTTTACATACAATTTTCCCATACAAAATGGTAGTTTTTTGTTATAAAAAAAATCGGCCAAGAACATTTAAGTCCCAAAGGACATTGTATGAAAACTAATTCAGAAAAGCTTCAAATTATCGGAATTAATTATTTATCAACAGTTATATATGTTTGATTCTGCTATATCTGACGATGAATTGTCATGTCAACTTACAAGTAAAGTGATAATTTTGACATTTGAAAATTCATTAAAAGTCGCACTAAAAGATGTCTACATCTAGAATTTGACCCTTAACTTGAAAGTGGACATAGTTATAAAGCCAATAATCATTACAGACGGAGCCGATAAGTTAAGAGGAGTCAACTTCTATATCGCATATCCTTAGATACTCTATCTACACTCGCTATAAAACTCTAAACTATACACACTCAACTTATATATACGCTATATACTATATATATCTTTTTACAACTTGTATTCTTATATATTCTTAAACGCCAACTGCACTGAGCTATGCAATATAAGAAAAAAGTGAAAAGTGAAAAAAGAATAAACAATTTATTCGCTCGATTTTTAACTGTATATAGCCTTAAGCTGATATATCTCGATATATGTATGTTTTATATATTTTATTACAACGATTTCACTATATTTTAATTGCATTTGTTTAATTTCTGCAAAGCACCGAAAACAAAAAAAAATAACACACAATCTTATTTTACATTATGCAAAAATTCGATACGATTTTTTTGAATCATACTTAGTTTCAGTTGTATTTTTGTGTAATTTAGCACTTTATGTTTTATCATGTTACCAATTATATATTTCGCTATAAATTTTAGATTTTATTAAAATAAAAAAAAAACTTTTATTTTGTTTTAAATTAATTTTATTTCCATAAAAGGCCAAATTAATTCAACGCATGTTATTTAACAGAAGGCTGTTAGACGCGCAGCGCACGTTTAACAGTGGACGTCAGCTTGGATCGACACCAGAACTGAATACACGGGCTGAGTCGATTTCGTTTTGGCTGGATACCAGGCGAACAGAACTGGATAGCAAGCCTATTGTAAAATAAATTAGCCTGGTTTCAAACCCAGCAGGCAAGGTCTGTGCTGCAGCCTGTTCAAAAAACATAGCCTGCTTTCAGGCTACAGTAAAAAATCAAACCCAGTTCTTGCTTACAATCAGTATATAAAATATAGCATACTTTTAGGCTGCTGCTCATATTTGCTTTTTCTACGGAAGCCTGAAAGCAGGCTACATTTTTTACCCAGGCTGCAGCCAGACCTTGCTATCCAGTTCTGTTCTGTCGATTTTGTTTTGGCTGGATACCAGGCGAACAGAACTGGATAGCAAGGTCTGGCTGCAGCCTGTTCAAAAAAACATAGCCTGCTTTCAGGCTGTCGTAGAAAAATCAAATATTAGCAGCAGCCTGAAAGTATGCTATATTTTATATACTGATTGTAAGCAACAACTTGGTTTGAAACCAGGCTGATATATTTTACAACAGGCTTGGTTTGAAACCAGGCTAATTTATTTTACAATAGGCTTGCTATCCAGTTCTGTTCGCCTGGTATCCAGCCAAAACGAAATCGACTCAGCCCGTGTATTCAGTTCTGGTGTCGATCCAAGCTGACGTCCACTGTTAAACGTGCGCTGCGCGGCTAACAGCCTTCTGTTAAATAACATGCGTTGAATGAAATATGCCTTTTATGGAAATAAAATTAATTTAAAACAAAATAAAACTTGTTTAATAATTTTTTTTATTTTAATAAAAGCTAAGATTTATAGCGAAATATATAATTGGTAACATGATAAAACACAAAGTGCTATGAAATAAATTTTCACCAAAAATCTAGAAAAACAATCTAAATATATTTTAAATAAAAAAATTGGCAACATCGGATGACTGTATCCTATAGCCTTTGAAAAATCGAACACACGTGCTTGTTTAAGTTCTGGCTGTGGCTTAAACATTTATTTTAGCTAATTCTTAAATATTGTCTACAATTTAAGCTTATACTGTAAATTTTGGAAACAAACTGCTAGCTGCTAATATTTAATTTAAAGCTAGTTCCGACCCGAACTCAGTTGCAGGAGGAGGAGGAGATGGAGGAGGTTCCAAACTGCTTAGGCGCCTCTATGGATCTCGCCTATGAGGCGGGCGACGAGCTCACAGCAGGACTTCTGGCGCATCTTGGCGACGGCGAGGACCTCCTCGTGGTTGGCCTCCTCGTCCTTACCATCGTTGTACTCCGTGGAGCACTTGTTGGTGATGAGGCTGAAGGCGAAGACCTTCATGTCGCAGTGCCTGGCCGTGATGACTTCGTGCACCGTGGACATGCCCACGGCATCGATGCCCATCATTTGTAGGCCACGCAGCTATGTTAAATATCTTCGGTGTTTCTTATCACATAACAATGCAATTCACAGTATAAATGAAGAATGCCATAGGCTACGTACATGCCGAATTTCAAGTCTAAGATATTAAAATTGTACCTGCTGTGGCTCTTAAAGCTTGCAAGAAATATAAAAAATTTTAAAAATCTTCATCGCCGTACAACATATTACAACTTACATACCAAAAATAGTGTCTCTAGCTCTTATAGTTTCCAAAATATAAATTTTCATCCGGACAAATTTTATATGCTTGAATGCCCAAGCGTGTCTTAAGACACGCATCCATATATTGTCACCTTACAGGTAAACGAAAGCTCCCACAAACTGTTTAAGCTTATTTTTGAACTCAGGAGCCACCATTTACCTTAGAAAAAAATGTTTGGTTCAATTTGCCTCATTAGTTTAGATTTGGGCATTAGAGGGTTAATAGCTTTCTGGTGTAGATTAGGCATTATCCTCCATCAAATACTTTCTGTTTAAAGTACCTGCTTTAAAAAAAACTCTAAATGCCCTCCGCTGCTGGGACATTTGATGTCTTGCTTTAACTCAGAGTAAATACGACGCAGCTTGTAAAATAAAATAAATAAATAAACAAATAAAAAAACCAAGAAACCAGAAAGCAGCTAGCACATACTCCCAGCCTAGGTGCGAGTATATCCATATAGGCTCGAGTGCCTCACATACTTTTCTGTTGAGAGAGGGGTTTTGGGGAGAGCTGCACCATTTAAAGTGTTTACCGACAAATTAAAGTCAAGCTGTGAAAGCAGTCGTTTTATTTTTATTTTGTATTTTGTATTTCATGCGCTCAAAGAGAAATGGCAACCGAAAAGCAAAGTATGCTTGATACAAAGTAAATACAGACACAACTTGGGCCCTAGATCCATGCAAAAGTCGACCTGAACAGCAGTTCTAATAGCCTTTGAAGTCCGCCAGGCAACGAGGGTTGCTTCGAAATTTTATTGCTTTCCGAACTCAACAAACCTCAATTGAAGGCATTAATTTGAAAATAATTTATGCTGAAATTCTACAATTCTGTTTTCCAGGGGATTTTCAGTCAACTAAATAAACAGTAAACTTGTGCAGTTGACATTATTCTGCTGAAATCCCAACGCCTCAGGGAACACAAATACGCGTATGTTGTATTTAAAGAAATATTATTTTTTTGTATATTAATTTTTTCTAGATCCCTTATAATTTCTATTTCAGGATTTAACTTTCAACTTACCCTCCAATTATGCTGAATATAGGTAATTAAATTGCGTTTACACGTCGTTATTTGTTGCTTCAAATACATAATCCCCTTGTAACAAAAAAGGGGCCAGCAAATTGACTGTTGATAGTTGAGGATTTCGCCAACTGCCTAAAGCTGTAACAGCTGCCACAGGCTTACTCCACATAACATATGGGAATACGCTGTGGATTTCGCAGTCTTTGTTGTTTTGAGAGGATTAGAGACATAGTTACGGCTTGTAGGTATAGTAGTTAAAAGCCTATCAAAATATAAATAGAGGGGAATGATTTTATATTCAGCCACAGAAGCCTCCTAGTTAAACACACAGGGTATTTAATTTCTGATATGGGGAACTTGGGTTTCCATAATAACAGCTTATTTATAATGATGATTTTGTAATTAACACAATATTTATTTATTTTTTACAGTCACAATGAGTTGTCAATGAAATGGCAGATTACCTTTAACAAATATTCGCATTTCCGTTGTTATTGTGACAGCGTACGACCATCAGAAAATTAGCAGCCTGCCAAATCGGCTTACCAACTGTGTCTATATATATGCTCCACTATCCGAAGAGCTTACAGTCGGACGTAGCTGACAATTGAGAATTTTATACTGAACTAGGGGCTCTCGCTAGTCGAACGAACACTCGCTAGCCGAGCCTACGCTTGCCGAACTCTCGGTGGCTCAACTCTCGTTGGTCTAACTCTCGCTTCTCCACCTCTCGCCGGCATAACTATCGATAGACAAACTCTCGATGGTCTAACTTGTGCTTGCTATACTCACGCAAGCCCATTCCCCGCTGGCTTAACTTTTGTTGGCTTAACTATTACTGGCCGAACTCTTACTGGTTATATCAAGAATTGAAGAATTTCTGCCTACTTTTAAAAGATTCTCAGATCTAGGCTTAACAAAAGCTGACAAACATTTCAGATGTTTCTGCCGATCAAGGTAGATATATATTTTTTCATTCAAACAAATGCACACAGTTCACATACCCTATGATACCACCTAGGTATAGGGTCTAAAAGTCGTGTAAATGGCCGCGTGATCCGACAAGCCATTAAAAGGGTCGCAGACACAATCTGAGCCCGAGACAGAGCCACTTTATGCCGGAACCGTGACCTGCAACCTAAAAAAAATAAATAAAAACCCCTGTAGACCTTTAAATACATTTACACATATAGGAAAACCGCAAGGGAGAGCGCCACCTGGCGGCGCTTGCCGCCCTCTTTAGTACATTTCATCTTGTGCAGATAATGAAGTTAATTTCCCGAAAGAGCAAGTGCCTGCTTAAAAAATCAGCACATTATGTAGAAGATGGTTTCTCGAAGATTTACGAAAGCTGAAAAACTTTTCCCTCGGCCCCGTCTCGGCGAAAACTTTGAAATGCATTAAGTTTGTAATCTGTAGTAATTCAAGAGGAAGGAAGGAAGGAAGCAAGCAAGCAAGCTACAACAAACCCCAATACCAACATCAACACTAAAAGCAACAGCACATTTAGTAAATGTATTTTTGGCTACAGCGTTTGCATATTAATTTTGTTTGTGAGCACCCACACGGCGTATGCGTAATATTTGAGTGCTATTCCTCACTTTATTTGGCTTTTCTAATTTTCCGGCTGTTCCTGGGGTCTTGTTTCTATTATTATTATTAAGTTGTTAACGAGCTTAGGCTTTTGCCGTTTGATCTGTCCCATGCCAGGCACGTACGGGTTGCTCAGGTGAGTTACAAAACTTTCTTTAACCTCCGCACGAATCGATCAAACGCATTTATCTGTGGCAACTTTAACTTGTCATAAACTAAAATATATCACTGTAACGACTATTACGAGCTAATTGCAAGTAATAGCACTATTTACTAGACTGGGATGAATTAATTAAATCATAATTTTTACTCACTCAGGCACTGTGGGGTTAAACTCAAGCCAGTCAAGCTTGAACACCCAGGCTTCCTGGCATTAATTGCACCGCAAACATAGCTCATAACCGGCGGACATCTCGGAGAATTGGCAAAGGGTTACACAGGAAACCTCAATAATTTGTAGGCGCCTCACGTAACTATCTGCAAACGCATGTCAGCGCCCGATGAAAATACGGCTTTCAACGCCCAATTGTCGTGGTGCCCCAAAGGGGCATTTAAGGAGAGATTCTGCGAAATCATCTGCTTATGGCACTTGAATTTCACAGTATAATTTCATGAATTAATTTGATATATTTTATGAATTATAGTTTACACTTAATTAGTTATTTATTATATCGAGCCCTTCCCGCGAAAAAGACGTAACCAACATTTTTTTCGATTTTCGGTTTTTGATGCAATTATGTTCATAATCACCCAACTCATCCACACAAAAAATTTCATAATTTTATCTTGCGTATTTACTGAGATATCAGCCTGTCAATTAAGACGTACCCAACACACGAGCTGCGCTGTGCCCGCGAAAAAGACGTAAGTGACATACGAAACAGCGCAACTAAGCAAGAATTCAAAGGAAAACGAAAACGCGCTGCCAGAGGCGAGCAAAGTGAAGCCTGCAATAATGTTTCTTTATTAACTCCTACGTTTATCAACCGATTTCAATGCGCTTTTCAGGATAGTTATATATAATAGAAAAGAGTATTTATTCTGCATAACAACGTTCTATGTTCAATATTACGCTTTTTATAAAACATTTTCTGTATAAAAATACGAAGTTATGAGTACTTTATCAATTTTTTGGCGTAAAGGGGGCGTGGCATCTAAAATTTTAGATAAACCTGATCTGCGTATTGAATACATCTACCAATGGCAAAAAAACAGTATTCCTAAACCATTAATTAAGCCTTCAAAATTTAAAAACAGTCAAACCGAAACTGACGAAAATAAAGACTAAAACTAATAATTAAAAAAATAAAATAAATTATATAAAAAAGTTGAATACAAGAATTAAGTATTGAATTTGAAAAAAAAAATTTATATATTATATTTAAATACGTTTTGATAAAAACATTGTGAAAATAACTTACGTTTAATAAAACAATTTAATTTACATTATAATTAAAGTTGAAAACAAGAAAAAAAGGCTTTATTTTGAAAAATAAAGGAATTTATTATTATTTTGAGATACTATATTGTTAGAAACTTTTTTTTGGTATTTACGAAAAGGACGTAAGTGACAAAAATCATAGAATGGCTTGAAATAAAATTTTAAAACGAATATATTATATACATAACAGCTTAAATAGACAGTATTCCAAGTTTCAAAGAAATCCATCCAGCAATATTGAAATAAACTAAAAAAAACCTTCTCCTGTAAAATTTGATTTTGTTGGTTACGCCATTTTCGCGGGAAGGGCTCGATATATGCACGGAGCATACGAGCATTTAAAAAAATCTGCGAAATCATTCACCTATATCACTTATAATTTCATATATTTATTTCACATATTTTATAACCAATAATTTGCACTGAATTAGTTATTTATTATTTAGGCACAGAAACTTATGTTGACTTGAATAAAAGCAATTCAACTATAAAACTAGTATTTGGCCAAAATCACTTGATTAAAGTATGTGATTGACTTTTAAAATTTATTTTAAATTACATCAACATGCTCTTGCTGGAAGCGTTGCCAGAAAAGGCTTGTTTTGCAATATAAAATAGTTATAAATAAGCGTAACAAAATAAAGTTATATACAAATTAATAACAATACAAATATAATCAATATACAATATTAGAAAATATACAATATTAAAAATAATTATAAATTCACTAAATAAATTAATGATAAGCATAAATGGAATGTAAAACCAAATTGGCAACTCTGCGCAGATTACAGAATTAAATAATTAAATAATGTTGCCATTTTTGCTTTACGCACTAATCAGAGAACATCAGAGAGAATTCTTTTTTCTGCACTCCCACAACTCTTACTCTATTTTTACTACACTTCCGATCTGCTCCTAAACGGGGGCTTGCGCTCTGGCTTAGAATGCAAGGAAGAGTGCAAAAATAGGAGAGCGGAAATATGAAAGCGCTTATGCGTCCAAGATTGGATGGTTTGCAGTGGCGCTCTCTTTTGGATGTCGCCTGATCAAGAGATAGTGGGGAGCAGTCTCCAAGCTCTATAAAAGCTGCTGCGTGCAGTTCTGCTAGTCAGTGCAACGCCTGCGGTCGTGTGGTGTGGAAGTGTGGTGAGTTCGTTATCTGGGCTGAAAACCCAGTGTGCTTACGTGTTTGCTCCCTCAGCAATAGAGCAAGGTGTAGGTGATACAGGGTGAGTGGGTGTGTGTGAGTTCATAGCGAAATTTAAATTACTGTTAGAGGTGCTTGCGCTCTTGCTTAGAGAACCAGCGCGCAAATAGGAGAGCGCCTAAGGGCTCATCAGTGATGAGTCATCACAGTATCAGCGCATAAGTTACGGTGGTTTGCAGTGGCGCTCTCTTTTAGGCATCACCTGATCAAGAGAGAGAGGGGAGCAGACAAATGCGTGCAGTTCTGCTAGTCAGTACAGTGACTGCGGTCGCGTGGTGTGGAAGTGTTGTAAGTTCGTGATCTGGGCTGAAAACCCAGTGTGCTTACGTGCTTCCTCCCTCATGGTAACATTGTGAGTAAATGTGTATGCGTTTGAGTATATTACGGAATTGAAATCAATGTAGATCAATGTAGATCAAGGTAGATAAAGTTGCTGTTTAAAAGCTGCTGTGTGAGGCTCTGCTAATCAAAGCTGTGGTTTCCGTCATTTGTCTTTGCCTGGACAAAACAGTTAAAGTGGGTTGGTCGCTTATTTATTATTTTATCAAGCTATTAAATATGTATGCATAGAATCATAAATTTAATTAGGAAAAGTCTAGCTCTTTTGGTCTAGTACAAGCACTACCAGTTCGTTTTGCATTCAAGTTTCGGACATTTTGTGAGCATTTGCTGTTGGAGTTACTACATATACATTGAAGCACATCGTACATACTGCCTGGAGGTGAAAGCTCATAATAATTTCACTTCATTTTTTATGAGTAAATTAAAAAGCTAACCCGCAGTCATAGCTGGCTAACGCTTGGCATGCTGGTCTCGTCTCTGTCCAAACGAAAACATAAACACACACAAAAAGAAATAGTATGTATATATATGTTTTTATATACGTACAAAATATAATGTATTTTTTTTTTTTTTTCAGGGATCTAATAGAATGGGGGACAGTAAGAGGGCCAGTTCTGGGGAAATTCTTTGCGGCATCAGAGTTGTTTTGTGTGGTCTGGTGCAACGCCGCGTATGCGTGATTTGTGTGTCTTATCAATCACGTTTAATGGAATTTCTTTTTTGTGGCCCATTCTGGAGGCAGACAAAGTTCCCTAATAATTTATAATAAGTTGCGGTTGCTGTCGCCTTAGCTTGCCACCTCAAATTGAAAAGTTTTCCAATGTCGTTTTTGCCAATGACTTTTATATAAGAGTACACATACATAGGCTTATTAATATATATCTTGATAACTTATGACAAAGCATATACATAATTTTTGAAGGCCATCTAATCAGATTCAAGAATTAGCGCCCCATATGGCTCCAGAGTCAGACTGTTCAGCGTCATAGTGGTTCTGCAAAAAGTTTAAACAAATTTGCATAGGACTTGAGAATTTTTGAAGTGCCATAAAATTACCTTAAAGTTGAAAGTTAACTCAAGTAATAAATTTAAAATATATTTGATTTACATTCAAAAAACAGTGAATCAATGAAAGATTTTAGCAACGAGTAATTATAAGAAATAATTGAATAATAACGAAAAATATTTATGTTGAATGAAGAAGCACATATATAATAAAAATGCAATTGATTCCTTCGGTCCACTAAATTTGTATTTTCCACTTACCCAACTGCAGCCTGGGCCTGGGGATTCCGCAATATTACTTTGTAGTTGCCAGAGGCATACAGAGCACTGGCCACATTCACACCGCTGACTCTGTTGCTCAGCACATTGGCCACCAGGACGTAGCTGGGCTGTCCGACCAGAGATCTCTTGATGGCCAACACATTGTCACTGATGGCTGCATGTCTGGTTGCTCCATACTGCAGCGTCTCCTTCAGGCGCAGAGCCACCATCTGCTTATAGAGGTGAAGATGGCTCGATGTGGTGGTATTCTCGGCTTGAGCGTTGACTGTCTGATAGTTGGGATTAATCGGAAGCCAGGTATTGCTGGTGCTGGAGAAGCCAGCATTTGCCTCATTGGACCATTGAAAAGGGGTTCTAGCTGGATCTCGTGTAAACTGTTGGTAGATGTCTTCATTGGAGTTGCAGGCAGCAGGATCTCGAGTATCTGCCCAGCTGATGTCCAAGTCGGTCATGCCCAGCTCCTCGCCCTGGTAGGTAACGCTTACGCCCGGCAAAAACATTTGCAGCATGTTCATTAGGTCGATTCTCTGCTCTCCATAGCGACTACCAACGCGACGCTGATCGTGATTGCCCATCTAAAATTAAAACGGTAAGAAATTAGCCGATCAGTCGAATGCAACAGTCAGTAGAGTAAAGATTACTTATATCTACATCTTACGAGAGCGAAATATTGTTTCAATTGTAACTTTCATGTTTTTCAATCGATATCTATGTGCTTTTGTGACAATGACAATGTTCTATATCCAATATTAGAGCTGCCTAGTTAAAACTCCACAGCTATTTCTGGCTGGCTCTTGTTTGCCCAACGATAGTTGGTCGAACTCTCATTTGCCGAACTCTCGTCGGTCGAACTCACACTGGCCAACCTATCGATCTCTCGTTGATGCCTATTACTTTTATGCCTTTATCTTTTAGAGTTGCTGAGAAGGATTTATACTTACAGACAGCTGAAGCATTACCCTGTAATTTACAATTAAAGTAGTACCACTTACCACCCAATTGGCTGTCTGTCCGGGTGGCATCACACTCAACCAGTTATTGATGATCTTATCGAATCCATGTGCATTAAGCTCAACATTATTCTTATCGCCATTGCCGGCAGTAATAAACTGAAAATTGAAGGGTATTTGGGCCCCTTTGGTGGTGCGATTGCCATAAAACTGCATAATGATATCCAGGCTAGAGTAGGTCTCCACCATGACCACTCGTGTATCGCCGCCATGAATGCGTTTGTGGTCATCGAGCAGCTGCCGCCATTGATATACCAAATCGGTGGTTTCGGGTTGATCCTGTGTGTAGATGTGCAGTAGGTAGGAGGAATCATCCGGATCGTCCGTATACCCACTGAGCGGCTCGTCCGGATAGCGACCCTGTGAATCAGGCAACACTTCAAAGCATGTAGGCACAGCATCAATGCGGAAACCTGCAACACCGCGATCCAACCAGTAAGTAAGCACACGTTTCATCTGAGCCACTACGGCGGGATTGCGATAGTTGAGATCGGGCTGCTTTACTGCAAACTGATGCAAATAGAACTGTCCGCGCTCCGCATTCCATTCCCAAGCACTGCCCCTGAAGGCCTGCAGCCAGTTCGAGGGAGGGTCTCGATTGCCAGTATCGGCATTCAGGTAACCATCGTGCCAGACGTAATAGTCCTCATAGCCCTTCTCACGGCGCACCGACTTCTTGAACCATTCGTTCTCATCACTCGAATGATTGGGCACAAAGTCGAGTATGATCTTAATGTCCCGCTGCTTGGCAGCTGCGATCAGCTGATCAAAGTCCTCCAGAGTACCATACTCTGGCTGTATGTCGAAAAAGTCGGAGATGTCATAGCCAAAATCCGCCATGGGTGAGCTGAATATGGGCGATAGCCAGGCGGCCGTAACGCCAATATCCTTTAGATAGTCCAGCTTGGAGATGATACCTTGCAAATCTCCAATGCCATCGCCATTCGAGTCCTTAAAAGAGCGGGGATAGATCTGATAAAACTGCGCCACCTGCCACCAATCTTTTGTGCTTCCGCTGGCTCTCTCCTCAACCAGATCTAAATCTGGCACGGCAGCTCCCAGCCCCAGCCCCAAGAGCTGCAGAAAAATTAACAAATTGTAGTACCAAGCCATAACTGACTTGCTTTAAATTTTGCCGAGGTCTTATATAGTGGTTAGCTTTCGAGTGGTTTATTTTATTTTCCTGTTATGAGTTAAAATGTGAGTACATTGAGATAGCTATTGATTGACTAATAAGCGCCATTGAGTATAAGCACCCGACGATAGCTCAGGTAGAGCACCACTTGAGCCAGCAGCAGATAAAACCCCATCACTGGCAGCTGACGACGTTCCCCATTGGTTAAGTAGTTGTAGTGAGGTTTAGATTTGAGTGTGTAGGTGTAGTAGGTGGTTCTTAGAATCAGCGATTCCTTAGGCAGAAGTTGCAGGGAGCAAATAAAGTAGGTATTTGCAATATTTGTATACAAATAAACATTCCCATTTAGCTATTTGAAGAGCATATTATCAAAAGTCCTCCAAAAGACCTTGATGAGTCCTATCCGACTAAGCTTGATAATTAAAAAAAGATTAATTATTTGTGCGATAAGGTAAAGACTCGAAAATTAGTCCCAGCAGACACAGATAACTTGTTTTCAATTATTAAGCGATTAACTATTGATGAGTAATGCGCATGTGGACATATCGTGTGCACTTGGGGCATGTATACATCTATTTTAATCAGAGAGTTCAAAAAATAATATGCTTGATGCCAGCACTTCCTCCAAAATGTCAGTTAAGTCCGTAAAACTCTATATTCAGAAGTGTTAAATTGGTAAAATCGTGTTCTAGAAAGCCAAATAGATCATTATTTAGTTTTTAAATAATTTTAATTTAAGCACTTTACGCATCGTTTGTTTCCCAAAATTGCACCATTTAACTGTAGAAGACCCTGTACTTTGTATATTCTTAGCTGTTTCTTATCCGATCGGAATGTAATTCACAGCATCAATGAAGGTTGTCATAGACTACGTACATAGACTACGTACATTCCTAAAGTTTTAGCTTTAAAGCTGTAGCTATGAAACAGAAAACTGTTGCTAAATTGGTTTTTCGGTTAGTGGTGTCGAATGAAACGAGTTTTCTTTCATAGGAGAACCTAAATACGCGGGTAGCTTAGTGTGTGTTCGTCAGATTGTGTTTGTATGTACATATACTCAAAGTAAAGGGTCTCCTACGGTCGGTTACGTCCGACTGTAGCCTCCGTCCCACTAATCTGCCCCGTCCCTATATATTTTTATTTTTTTTAATTAACGATTGCTCCAGATATAGAATTAAATCATACTTGAACCCTTTGGAACATCATTTAACCAAAAGTTTTCGGCGGTAGAACAATTCGAGTCCTTCTAACATATTAAGGAAGCAATTTTCCTGAAATGGGTGCAAATTTCTATATCCGACCTCCAAAACATGGTCAACTCGGTGCCGAAAAGTATAAAAACATATAAGTCTATTTTTAAACTAAAAATAATAATTACACAATTTTTTTCTAAATATTCAAAATTTTGCACTTATAGCCATTTTGTATGGAAAAATTTTTTAAATAAATAAATTTTAATAAAATAAAAAATTATTCAATATTTATAAGTTGCTTTAATTTTAACAACCTAGTACCTATATTAAAAAAATATATAGGTACAATTTTTCGGGTAGTATTTTAAACAAAAACTAACAGAAATATATATGACGAAGCATATAAATAATTTTTAATGGCCATCTAATCAGATTCAAGAATTAGCGCCCCATATGGCTCCAGAGTCAGACTGTTCAGCGTCATGGTGGTTCTGCGAAAAATTTTAACAAATTTGAAAGTTAACTCAAGTAATAAATTTAAAATATATTCGAATTACATTCAAAAAACATTGAAAGATTTTAGCAACGAGTAATTATAAGAAATAATTGAATAATAACGAAAAATATTTATGTTGAATGAAGAAGCACATATATAATAAAAATGCAATTGATTCCTTCGGTCCACTAAATTTGTATTTTCCACTTACCCAACTGCAGCCTGGGCCTGGGGATTCCGCAATATTACTTTGTAGTTGCCAGAGGCATACAGAGCACTGGCCACATTCACACCGCTGACTCTGTTGCTCAGCACATTGGCCACCAGGACGTAGCTGGGCTGTCCGACCAGAGATCTCTTGATGGCCAACACATTGTCACTGATGGCTGCATGTCTGGTTGCTCCATACTGCAGCGTCTCCTTCAGGCGCAGAGCCACCATCTGCTTATAGAGGTGAAGATGGCTCGATGTGGTGGTATTCTCTGTTTGAGCGTTGACTGTCTGATAGTTGGGATTAATCGGAAGCCAGGTATTGCTGGTGCTGGAGAAGCCAGCATTTGCCTCATTGGACCATTGAAAAGGGGTTCTAGCTGGATCTCGTGTAAACTGTTGGTAGATGTCTTCATTGGAGTTGCAGGCAGCAGGATCTCGAGTATCTGCCCAGCTGATGTCCAAGTCGGTCATGCCCAGCTCCTCGCCCTGGTAGGTAACGCTTACGCCCGGCAAAAACATTTGCAGCATGTTCATTAGGTCGATTCTCTGCTCTCCATAGCGACTACCAACGCGACGCTGATCGTGATTGCCCATCTAAAATTAAACGGTAGGAAATTAGCCGTTCAGTCGATTGCAATCGACTGTTGAATAGTCTGCAGCCTCTCTTAAAATTCGTAAGAGTGACAATATGCAATATTAGAGACGCCTAATTCTGTCTGCCTAGTCCCAGCTGCATAGCTCTTGCTGCCTCGCAGCTGGTCGAGCTCGCTAACCGAACTCTCGCTGGCCGAAATCTCGTTGGCTAAACTCTCGTTGCCGAAGTCTGCTGGAAGAGCTCTCGTTGGTCGAACTCTCTTAATTTATAATTACAGCAGTGCAACTTACCACCCAATTGGCTGTCTGTCCGGGCGGCATCACACTCAACCAGTTATTGATGATCTTATTGAATCCATGTGCATTGAGCTCAACATTATTCTTATCGCCATTGCCGGCAGTTATAAACTGAAAGTTAAAGGGTATTTGGGCCCCTTTGGTGGTACGATTCCCATAGAATTGCATGACGTAGTCCACGCTAGAATAGGTCTCCACCATGAGCACTCGAGTATCGCCGCCATGAATTCGTTTGTGATCATCGAGCAGCTGCCGCCATTGATATACCATATCAATGGTTTCTGGTTGATCCTGTGTGTACGTATGCAAGAGGTAGGAGGAATCATCCGGATCATCTGTATACCCACTGAGTGGTTCATCTGGAAAGCGACCCTGTGAATCAGGCAACACTTCAAAGCACCAAGGCACAGCATCAATGCGAAAACCGAAGATGCCGCGATCCAACCAGTAGTTGAGCACACGTTTCATCTGAGCCACCACGGCGGGATTGCGATAGTTGAGATCGGGCTGCTTTACTGCAAACTGATGCAAATAGAACTGTCCGCGCTCCGCATGCCATTCCCAAGCACTGCCCCTGAAGGCCTGCAGCCAGTTCGAGGGAGGGTCTCGATTGCCAGTATCGGCATTCAGGTAACCATCGTGCCAGACGTAATAGTCCTCATAGCCCTTCTCACGGCGCACCGACTTCTTGAACCATTCGTTCTCATCACTCGAATGATTGGGCACAAAGTCGAGTATGATCTTAATGTCCCGCTGCTTGGCAGCTGCGATCAGCTGATCAAAGTCCTCCAGAGTACCATACTCTGGCTGTATGTCGAAAAAGTCGGAGATGTCATAGCCAAAATCCGCCATGGGTGAGCTGAATATGGGCGATAGCCAGGCGGCCGTAACGCCAATATCCTTTAGATAGTCCAGCTTGGAGATGATACCTTGCAAATCTCCAATGCCATCGCCATTCGAGTCCTTAAAAGAGCGGGGATAGATCTGATAAAACTGCGCCACCTGCCACCAATCTTTTGTGCTTCCGCTGGCTCTCTCCTCAACCAGATCTAGATCTGGCACGGCAGCTCCCAGCCCCAGCCCCAAGAGCTGCAGAAAAATTAACAAATTGTAGTACCAAGCCATAACTGACTTGCTTTAAATTTTGCCGAGGTCTTATATAGTGGTTAGCTTTCGAGTGGTTTATTTTATTTTCCTGTTATGAGTTAAAATGTGAGTACATTGAGATAGCTATTGATTGACTAATAAGCGCCATTGAGTATAAGCACCCGACGATAGCTCAGGTAGAGCACCACTTGAGCCAGCAGCAGATAAAACCCCATCACTGGCAGCTGACGGCGTTCCCCATTGGTAAAGTAGTTGTAGTGATGTTTAGATTGAGGTGTGTAAGTATAGTAGGTGGTTCTTAGAATCAGCGATTCCTTAGGCAAAAGTTGTAAGGAGCTGGCGTCGATGAGGTCACTGTGAAGCAAAAAACAAAAAGTAAGTATTTGCAATATCTTTATATATAAATAAACACATTCATTCAGCTATTGAAAGAGCATCTTATCAAAAGTCACCTTAACGAGTCCTATTTGATTGTACTTAATGATTGAAAAAAGAAAGGACTCGAAAATGAATCCAACAGGATAAAGATAACTTGTTTAAAATTATAAAGTGATTAACTTTTGAGAAGCTATGCGCATAGGAATATATCCAATGCACTTAAGGCATATAAATTAGCCAGAGAGTTCAAAAAAGACCCATTTGGGACTCAAAATTTCAACTACCAGATGTGAATTTTCTCTACTTACCCCACTTTCACTTTGGATTGGCTTGATGCCTGCACGACCTCCAATTTGTCAGTTAAGTCCGTAAAACTTTGCTTGAGATTGACTGTTTCAAGCCCGTCAAAAATATTCAGAAGTGTTAAATAGGTAAAATCATGTTGAAGGAAGCTGAAAAGATAATCAATGATACTTAATTAATACAATTAATTTAAATTTAAATACTTTACGCACCGTTTGACGCCTAAAACCGCACCATTTAAGGCCTTCACCTCGGTTTCTCCTAATCGCAGAGCTTTTGTGTCTTTTTTGAGCTGCAAGAGCTGCTTGTAGATATTAAGGTGGCTCAGAGGTTGTTCTAGTTGCTGCTTCACGTTCACTTGCCGATAGTTCTGAGCTATCGGCAGCCAAGTTTTGCTTGCATTGCTGAAACCAGCATCGGCATCACTGCTCCACTGGAAGGGCGTACGTTCCGGATCCCGAGTGAAGTGCTGGTAGATGCTGGAGTTGGTGTTGCAGGCGGAGGGATCTACCGTATCCTTCCACGATATCCAGACATCCGTCATGCCCAGCTCCTCGCCCTGGTACGTCACACTGACGCCTGGCAAGCTGACAGTCAGCATATTCAGCATATCCACGCGATCCGTGCCCAGTCGTGAGCCCACACGTGACTTGTCATGGTTACCCAGCTACAGGGAGAAAAATTAAAAGTTTAGTCGAAACATGGCTAGAGTTACTATAAGCTATTGTATTAAAAATTAAATTAAAATTTGTCTTCACTCTCTTCACTTAATTCTACTCCCAATATATAGTACTTACCACCCAATTAGCTGTGCGTCCCTCTGGCATATGCTGCAGCCACTTTTGAATGGTTTGTGCGTAATCGTTGGCATTGGAGTTGTTGGAGATCTCGCTTATCAGCAGAAAGTTGAACGGCAGCTGAGCACCTTCCGTCGTGGCATTGCCGTAGTACTGCATCACGATATCAATGGGTGAATAGGTCTCTGCCAGCAAGATGCGTTCGTCATCATGGAACTCATCCATCACCGATCGCCATTCGTACACCAGCGAAATAGTCTCCGGCTGATCAACCGTATAGATGTGCCGCAGATAGCCGTAGTCATCGGGATCATTGACCCACTCATTGCGAGGCTCATCGCGATACTGAGCAGCTGCATCGGGCGCTATCTCGAAGACATGGGGCACCGCATCAATGCGAAAACCGGAGACGCCCTTCTTCAGCCAAAAACGGAGCACATTCTGCAATAATATGGAATATATAATATGGAACTAAGGGTAGTCCAGACCACACAGAAGTGAGTAAGAGTATACTTTATTAAAGTAATCCTCATTTAATACATAATTCATTAATTTTGAATTACTTTTTGGATATATTATGTCCATTGATTTAATCTTGAAAATTCAATACACTTTCTGGCTACTTTTCCCTGAGTGTACTACAAACGTACCTTCATTGCCTCCCGCACCTTGGGATTGCGATAGTTGAGATCGGGCTGCTTCTTCACAAACTGATGCAAGTAATACTCCTTTCTGGTATCGTGCCATTGCCAGGCGGAGCCTCGGAAGACACTTACCCAATTACTAGGCGGCTGGCGTGTGCCGTTTACCATTTGGCCAGGGTGCCAGACATAGAAGTCTTTGTACTCCTCCTCACCTGCCGCCGAGCGCTTGAACCAATCGCACTCGTCACTCGAGTGATTCGGCACAAAGTCCAGTATGATCCTTATTTTCAGTTCCTTGGCACGCTGCAACAACTTCTCAAAGTCTGTCATGGTGCCAAAAATGGGAGCTATCTCGGTAAAGTTGGCTATATCATAGCCGAAATCCGCCATGGGCGATGTGAAGATGGGCGATAGCCAAGTGGCCGTAATGCCCAGATCTTTGAGGTAGGGCAAGGAATCCGTTATGCCTGATGATGAGAATAAATATTTATTTGCTGTTCCTCTTTTGCTTGCTTTTGCTCACCGTTGAGATCTCCCACGCCGTCGCCGTTGCTGTCCTTAAACGACCTTGGATAGATTTGATAGAAGACGCCGCTTTGCCACCACTTCGGCTCGTTCTTGAACTCCTCGATATCCACAAAGTCTGCGTGATAATTCGGAAAGGGCTGACTCAACACCACACCAAGGCTTATCAACAGCAAAGCCGCCACAGAATTTGCCATTATTATCTAACGATTCTCCGCAGAGGAGACTTGGCATTAACCTCAACGCGACCAACAAGCAAAGACGACTGACTGACAACGGAACACGAACTTTTCTTCTATGCAAATTCACTCAAAAGCTGCTCATGTTCCCTCTCTCTCTCTTTCAGCTCAGCTCTCGCTCTCGCTCTCCGCGTCTCTCGCAGCTCGCACGCAGCGCTGAGCAAGCATCTGAGAGCGGAGTCTATTTTTAAACCCGTACACGCCGATGCTTGCTGCATTGTGGGGAGAGAGAGCAGCGGTAGTTGACAAACAGAACTAAACATAATGCAATCGGTTGAACAGTCGGACGCACTCGAGAGGCATCTTCAGTCCCTACTATAAATTAAAAATTAATTATTTATTGTTTAGCTGGGAAAATACTTAATTTAAAATTTATTTATTGTTATTAACAAAATTGTTTTTAATTTTATTTATTTTTATTTTATAAAAATTTACCCGAATGAGTTTGAGAATTTAAGAAAATTGAACGACAAGAAATTTAATTTTATTTATTGCATTTTATATTATATATATTTTTTGTTATTTATTATTTTATGATCTGTCTACTGCACATTACATAAATCAATTAAATAATAAATAAATATACTAGATTTATATAGCAGCCCCATAATATAAGCAAAATGACCAACTCTATCTCTTCCGGCTTGTGTCATATTAATTAACCCTATTGACTTTGCGAATTTTATTGAAATTAAATTAGAAAAAATTGGCGTAATTTGGTGTAAGCAAACCCTAACTCATTTTTTTCATGTGTGTTGTTTTATTTATTTTCTTATACTTAGCTCTTTTGTAAAAATTCTAATTTTCGTAAAATCGTGTGCATGTTGAATTTAAAAATATTTATAAAAGCAGGTGACTTTCTCTCTCGAGAGCAGCCGAATTTGTTGATCTCTGCCCCAACTCAATTACTCTCGCTTTTATTCAAACTGTTTCCCTTTTTATTGTTATTCCCCAGCCAGGGAATTTCTATGCTTTTTGAGATTATTTCCATTTAAATATTGCGAATTCAAGCTGCGGAAAGAGCTTATCGAAATGAAATAACTATACCTCAGGGAAATAAGTATATGTGCATTTACAAAAAGTGTTTGATTTTGTGTAAATCGGAATCGAAAATAAATTGTTAGTATGCAATTATATGTTATCGAGATTGGTTTTAAAGATTATTATGCCAAGTTCTTCTTTTCCCGTTATTCTTAGTACCGTTATCACAATTTTGTGTGGCGCCATTTCAATTTCATAGGAAATAAGTATATGTGCAAATTACAATTTGGACGCGCGCGTCCGTTTTAACTTCATTAAAATTGGTTTAATTTGTGATATTTATACAAAATAAGTTAAGTACGGTATATTAAAGGTTAATAATGATATATTATGATGCTGCTTTGTAACAAAAAAACAGTTTTTTAGGTAAATTTGCCGCGTGATAAGCACTTTTCATTTGATGATCGGTTTCGAATAAAATAATTGTATTATGGAGGTGATACAATTAAGGAAATAGTTTCTAGAGTGTCCCTGCACTATAATACCAACTAATATCCCCAAAAACCCGGATTCCTACGGCAAAATCGAGCGTTAAAGTCACATTTACGGCAGGGGAAAACGAGAAATTAAATTCCTTACAATTAACAAAAACATGTCTTGTTATGAAATTGGGCTTAATTTAAAGCGTAATGCATCTAGGAAGCTTGGGCATAAACTTTTAGTGAGAAATTATAACGTTTGATATGGTTCCCGGAAGCCTATACCGGCGTAATACCACGCCACCTGAGCGCTCGTATGCCATATGCTGAAAAATATATGTTTTGGACGGAATAACTTTACAAAGTGGATTATTTTGACCAGATTAGGTTTAATTTAGGTAGACCCGACGGCTCCTATAAGAATTTAAGAGATTTAAGGTAATTCCGGGACACACCCCATAAGAGGCTTCATGGTGGATGGCCACCAATGGTTTAGGCTACTTTCTGAAATGCTGGACAGTCTCGGATTTGCTTTAATCTAACATAAACCAATTTGGAGATCTATATACAGTTATAGGACAGAAGACTATAAGTTTTCCGAAACATGTTCACGGAGAAAAGTGGGTTTTTCAGCATGAAAACGCTCCCAATGCGCACTTCCCGCGCCCCTAAACCTTATTTCTTATCCAAAAATTTCCCGATTTTGGATTTTCCGGCTATTAAGTCCAGACTTAAATCCACTTAAAGACCTTTGTGAAACTCTTTCCACTAGAGATTACAAAATGGATCCCAGTTTGACGCTATTACACCGCTTTGGTAACGGAATGGGAGTAAATGACGTCATCAACTCTACTAATGTTGTAAATGTTGTTGTTGTTGTATGCCAATGTGGATATTTCGGCAAAAGTAAAGCATATTATTTATTAGAAATTAAAAAAATTAAGGAATTCCTATATTAAATATTATATAAAGAAGGTAAATGAAAAATGCACATATACTTATTTCCTATGGCGGCGACATATTAACAAATAAATTTATTATTTATTAACAACAAATTAAAGTTTTTTAATTATTTTCTGTTTTATAGTCCTAAGTACTATAATAATAAAATAAACTTTAACTAAATTGATTTAGTTTAAATAATTTTTTTCTTTAAAAATAGTGTGCACATATACTTATTTCCTTGAGGTATATTATAATACAGCTCATAGCTAAATTTTTTAAAAATTCTTATTATTAGAAGCCGAAGTTTGCAGTACAAATAAAGTGCTTTAAATATTACGCGTGTATAATTAATAATATACTGCTTGCAGGGTATGCTTGACTGTGGCATGCTTGAGTGTGCATATTATCTGCACTTATTCACTTGCTAATGCATGACTCAGATCTCAATTGCCGATAAGCCCGAATAAAAGCCATAGTCCAATACGAATATAAACCCCAGCGAAATTTAAAGCATGTATTTTTTATTGAATTTATTCTTTTTATTCAATATAACACTTAAAATGTTGTGGTGGAGCGCAGAACAATGGCCTCATGGGGCATCAAAATCACGCTGCTGGCGGAGACTTGATCGCCCAACTGCCTGATGGACTTGCCGGTGACCAGAGCATATTGGAAGGTGGCTGGCAGTCCGCTGAAGACCGAGTTCAGGTTGAAATTCTCGATGGAATCGAAGATGTTGAACAGCGAAATGTAGACATGACTGCCACCAAGGTGACTATTGAAGAGAATGGGTAGGGAATATTAATAAGGAAATACCTTTTACTAAGTCTGAATTAGAAATGTGTAGTGGGATTTCTCCAATTTGCAAACTATCCATGAGGAAGAGAACACTTACCGCTTGACGGCCAACACATACTGGCTAACGGCCTTCACCTCGGTGTCGCCCTCCTCTATACTAGGCTCCTGGCGCAGCTGCTGCAGGCGCTTGTAGACATTGAGGTGGCTGAGGGCGACTCCGCGCTCCTTCTGCACATTGCGCACGGCGTAGTCCTGGGCCACTGGCAGCCAGGTGCTGTCGCCGGAGGTAAATCCGCTGAACTTCCCATCGGTCCAGTGCATGGGGGTGCGGGCGGGATCGCGGGACATGGCCATGTAGTTGGACTCGTAGCCGTTGCAGGCCTGGGGATCGACGGTGTCTGCCCAGGAGATGTAGGCGTCGAGCATGCCCAGCTCCTCGCCCTGGTAGGTGATACTGCAGCCGGGCAGAGTGAGCAGCAAAATGTTGAAGAGATCAACACGATCGGCACCGAAACGGGAGCCCACGCGGTTCTTATCGTGATTGCCAATCTGTATCGATCGTATCGGCAGTTGATTATACAAATTCAAGATCACGTGGAAATCTAGAGCACTCTAGAGCACTGTAGAGCACTTACCACCCAATTGGCGCTCTTGCCGCTGGGCATTAGCGATAGCCAGTTGTTGATCAGGTACTCGTAGTCGTAGGCATGGGAGTCGTAGTACAGATTGCTTATCAGCTGGAAATTGAAGGGTATCTGCGCTCCTTCAGCCGTCTCATTGCCGTAGTAGTGCATGACAATCTCAATCGGAGACCAGGTTTCCACCATCAGAATACTACGAGTACACACAGTTTAAAACACAATGGAGAGTTCTATATAAAAATTTACCGCTCGTCGCCGCCATGATCCCGCTGGAACTGCTCCAAGACCTCACGCCATTCGTACACCAAATGGGGAGTCTCGGGCTGATCGACCGTGTAGATCTTGTGCGTATAGCCGTACTCGTCGGGATCATTGGTCCAATCATTGCGGGGTTCGTCGGGATAGTTGCCCTGCGCATCGGCCTCCACCTCAAAGGCGTGATAAATGGCGTCCACACGGAAGCCATCGACGCCCTTCTCCAGCCAGAAGCGCAGCACATCGTTCATCTCCTCCCTCACCACAGGATTGCGGAAGTTGAAGTCGGGCTGCTTCTTGTGGAACTGATGCAGGTAGTACTCCTGACGACCCTCATGCCACTCCCAGGCAGAGCCACGGAACACGCTCACCCAATTTGTGGGCGGCCTGCGCACACCGTTCTCAACGAATCCCGGATGCCAGATGTAATAATCCTTGTACTTCTCCTCGCCGGCAGCAGAGCGTACGAACCAATCGCACTCATCACTCGAGTGATTGGGCACAAAGTCCAGGATAATCTTGACGCCCAATTGCTTGGCACGCGCCACCATGTTCTCAAAGTCATCCATGTCGCCAAAGAGCTCGTCCACTTCCTTGAAGTCGGAGATATCGTAGCCAAAGTCAGCCATCGGTGACTTGAGGAAGGGCGAGAGCCAGGTGGCTGTCACTCCGATTTCCTTCAGGTATTCCAGCTTCTCCGTAACGCCGTTAAGGTCTCCAATGCCATCGCCATCGCTGTCCTTGAAGGAGCGCGGATAGATCTGGTAGAAGGAAGCCGTTTGCCACCAGGGGGCGCCAGCTGCTTCCGCAGCCAGAAGGCCGCAGCCAATTAGCAAGACAATACTAGACCAAGTGGTCATGGTTAACTAAAGGAGACCCGAGGACCATCTGCCCCTTATATGCCTTCGAGAGCCCACGATAATGCCAGAGTCAGCATTGTAAAACATTTGGCATTAGCGCTTATCGATGTTTTCCATACGATTGAATTCGGCGTAATTTATTAAACAATTAAATTGATTGAAATTGATAAGCAAAGCCATCACAACTTTTATTGCCAATTAAAATATTTCGATTATTTGGTGCGAAAAAGTTGATATATTGTTTTCATACGTAGTTTGGCTTTAAACTTGAACTTTGTTTCCATCAGAAACTTTAAAAGCTTTGCTTTTTGTATATTTTGTAAGTTTGTTTACGACTTTTCTCTATCGAATGGCAAGACAATCTTGCGATTTGGCTTATATATACTTTGCTCATGCTCATGGCATTGTCTATCGATGCTAGAAATTGCTGCATAAGCACATAATAAACACCAAAGAAATTTGATAAACAAGTTGTTCTGCTCAACAGAGAAGGCAGTAAGAGTTCTTATGCATTTACTGCTAGCTCTGCACTTATGGATGTTTGTCTATATAAGTGCATTTTATTTCTTTTATTTTGATGTACCGCATTCCCTGAAGAGTACACCGGATTTAACTTGGTTTAAGTACCAGTTAAGTACATCTATATCTGATGACTTATATAAGTCACTGGGGTAATGTGTAGCTAAGTACTACTTGAATAAGTAATCGATATTCTGTCAGTTGCCAGCATTTCCTGGTATAGTCTTTTCCACATTTATAATTGCTTTTAAAAATACTCCAAAAAATACTGCATGTACTTGAAACAATTGCAATATTCCAAACAAATAACTTCAAGAAAAGTAAGGCCAGTGAGAGTTTATTATTGTTTTCATTCGAATATCTAATTAAGGAATTGCGTACATAATTTGGAAATGTTTTTAAGAACTGTGTTTCGCAAAGTTAATCAAATTACAGTAAGGCAAACCAAACTATAAATATCTAATACAATAAAGCAAATGTATGGGTTAAAAATACAAAATTTGTTTTTAAATTCGTTATCTCTTTTCTAAACTTGAATGTGTGCTTTTTATTTATTCTCGTATTCTCCTATGTCTTTGCCCTATCTATTGTTGCCTACTTTTGATTTGTGTAATATTTATGGCTATTACATATTCTTAAAATACCCCCTGCCAAATGTGACCATAAATAATGGTCTCTTCGATGAAAACAGCTGTTAACCTGTGCGATTTGCGATTAGATATGGGGAGGGTCGTAATTTTTATGCAGCTACGAAATGAGTTTACCGCTAATCTGTCGCATGATCTGCAATCGTGAAAGCAAAATGTATTGTGCTATACTAGCGTATATTAACAGGTAGCGCCCATAAATACTTGATTTCTCAGAGCTTTAGCGTGTCCACGCTTCCATCATAAAAACTTTGAGACTTCTGCCATATAAGTAGTACATATCCGTATCGTTTGCGTTCTAATCTATGGACAATTGCCGATTATATGGCGGCATTATCGCCAGCACAACTTATCGCCAGCAGAAAGTACATATATAGAGGCGCTCACTAATCCAAACCCGCAATCGCAAGCGAAACATGTTGGCTAAGACTCTGGCTCTGACTTTGGGCCTTTTGGCGATCGGTCTGCCTGCGACCTTGGCCGAGGTGGGCTGGTGGCGTACGGCGCAGTTCTATCAGATCTATCCGAGGTCCTACAAGGACAGCGATGGCGATGGCGTGGGAGATCTTAACGGTGAGTACAATATTGCATTTTAATTTCATGGAGTATTTCTGCTGCTAGTCAGATATGAATCTACTTGTAGATACCGATTAAAACTTGCAAATAAATAGTATTTCTGACTGCACAATTTGACGAAATTCCATGCTTGCAGGTGTTACGCAACAGTTGGCCTATCTGAAAGAAATTGGCATCACAGCCACTTGGCTGTCGCCCATATTCACGTCACCCATGGCGGACTTTGGCTACGATGTGGCCGATTTCTATAATATCGACGAGCTCTTTGGCACCATGGAGGACTTTGACAATCTGCTGGCACGCGCCAAGCAGCTGGATATCAAGATCATTCTGGACTTTGTGCCCAATCACTCGAGTGACGAGTGCGATTGGTTCGTACGCTCGGCGGCAGGTGAGGCGGAGTACAAAGACTTCTATGTCTGGCATACGGGCAAGGTGGTGAACGGCATTCGTCAGCCGCCTACGAATTGGATAAGCGTCTTCCGAGGACCTCAGTGGACGTGGAATGAGCAGCGTCAGGCGTATTATCTGCATCAGTTCCACAAGAAGCAGCCCGATCTCAACTATCGCAATCCCAAGGTGGTGGATGCCATGAAGGATGTGCTGCGCTTCTGGCTGCGCAAGGGCGTCTATGGCTTCCGCATCGATGCAGTGCCCCATGTCTTTGAGATTGCGGCCGATGCCGATGGCAACTGGCCGGATGAGCCTCGCAACGAGGGCGTCAGCGATCCCGAGGACTACGCCTATCTGGACCACGTGTATACCACCAATCAGCCGGAGACCATTGATCTGGTTTATCAGTTCCGTCAGGTGATCGCCGAGATCGATGAGGAGCTGGGAGGCGACGATCGCGTGCTGCTCACCGAGGCCTACGCTCCACTCGATGTGCTGATGCAGTACTACGGCAACAGCACGCACCTTGGCTCCCAGATTCCCTTCAACTTCGAGCTGCTGGCCAACATCAACTACAACTCGGATGCCTATCACTACTCCGAGCTGCTGCACAACTGGCTGGACAACATGCCCGCTGGGCAGGTGGCCAACTGGGTGCTGGGCAACCACGATCAGAGCCGCATCGGCTCCCGCCTGGGTGCCGATCGCATCGATGCCGCCAACATGCTGCTGATGACGCTGCCCGGCATCAGCGTCAACTACCAGGGCGAGGAGATCGGCATGCGGGATGTCTGGATCAGCTGGAACGACACAGTGGATCCCCAGGCCTGCCAGTCAAACGAGCAGGAGTTCGAGCGCCTCACCCGCGACCCCGTGCGCACTCCCTTCCAATGGAGCGACGAGGCCCAGGCCGGCTTCACCACCGCCCCCACCACCTGGCTGCCCCTCGCCGACGACTACAAGCTGGTCAACGTGAAGCGGGAACGCGGCATTGCTCTGAGCCACCTCAACATCTACAAGCAGCTGCGGGCCCTGCGCGATGAGCCCACTTTGAAGCAGGGCGACGTCACCGTCAACGCCATTGGCCCCAATGTCTTGGCCTTCAAGCGGTTGGTAAAAGCCAACTTGATTATTATTTTACACTACATTTTCATCTTCCATTTGCAGCTCGCTTGCTGGCCAGAAGTCATACATAACCGTGTGGAACATAAACGATGATGTGGAGTCCGTTAATCTGGACACCGTCTTCACGGACCTCACCTCGCAGCTCAGCTACGTCGTGGTGAATGACAAGAGCGTGCGGCGCAAGAAGTAAGTTTATTCTTAGACTAATCAATTTAATTAAATTTAAGTTATTTAAATCTACATTTTATTTGCATTTTATATGATTTGGCATCCTAATATTTGCACTCAATTTTAATCACATTTTATTTAATTACTTAACCTTATTTATTTCAGCGATTGGACCTATGCCAACTCTGTTCTCTTGATGCCCAAGGAAGCCATCGTTCTAAGCACAGTTTAAATGTAATTTTTCATACATTCTAAGAAATATAATGCATGTCGTTTGTAATTTTATGTAAGGTACTGTGTTTTAATGCCAAATTAAATTTAATTAATTAATTACAAGAGATAATACAATTATTATTTAATAACAATTTGAACAATATGCTATGATAGCATATTATGTACGATTATTTTTAATTATTTTTAAATCTTGACTGGCAAAATCTTACTGTTTATTTTATAATCAGAAGTTTTAAAGCTATATATTTTGAATTGATAAAGTACTATCTAAGCTTCGTTTTAGAGAGCGTACAAATTGGTAAATTAAGAACCACAATCAGACGATTTATTTTTAGCCCATTTCAGACTGCAAATATTATATTAATTAACGAACATATATACATCTGAAGCTGCCAATTTATCGATTTAAAGTCCATTTATTTGTAGTTCAAACTGTTGTCTGTGGTACTTAATTGGCAATGGAATCCGTTGTTTTCGTTTGCTCTAAACAATGTTTTGATAAAGCTTATCAAACGATTAGCTCTAGGGCCCACAATAACTCTCAAAATAAGGTAATGCAATGTTATGTCATTTGAAAGGTTGCCGATTGTTTATTTGGAATGCCTGGTAGTATTTACAATTCCTTCAAAATAATTGCCACTCAAAGTCTATTTACTCAGTTGCGATTGTCATGTGCCCAACGGCTGATTGGAGTGTAAAACACACTCGTATTATTTATAAGTTTCGGCTTAATCTTTATGATGTACATAACCATAAAATGCACTGATTAGGCAATCAAATGACTCAAGCCACCCAGCGTAGCACAATCGCCTCATAGGGCATTAGCACTATAAAGTTGCTCAAATCGATTTTATCCCTGAAAAGATATATATAATTATAAATAATGTTTGCAATAATGGGAATCGTCGGGCATACCCTGCTTTGTGGGTGGAGTAGGCGGTAACCAGCACATATTCGTAGACCTTATTCGAGAGACCCTCAATATGCTCCAGCTTATTGCCCATGTTGACGAGTATGCGGTACTCCTCGGAGCGTTGATTGGTGCTGTGTATAGACAAAATTCAATTTAAAATTTTCTAAAAATGTAATGATTTGTTAAGAAAGATTCAGAGAAAAAATAAATAGTTTGTTATACAAGCTAAAACTGTTGAATTAAAAAAATAAAGTGCTTAATGATATCTGTTTGGAACTATTTGTGCTCAATTAAAATAAATTTGGATGAAGAATTTTTGGACAGTGGAAATTCTTGAGTTATGTATGAGACTTGTTTTTTCTGTCAGTGTACTTTGAGCAACTTGCCACTCACCGCACAATCTGCAGCACCTGCTCCGTGACAGCCTCGTAGGAGAAACCTCCAGTCTGCTTGAAGGCCCTGAAGGCGGCGCTGCTCTTCAGCTGCTGCAGACCCTTGAACACATTCAGCGTAGACCTTGCCACGCCCCTTTCGGTGCGCACATTATAACGCTCATACTCCGAACCAATTGGCAGCCAAGTGCTCTCCGCCGTGGAGAAGTCGGCGTTGTTCTCCGGCGACCATTGCATGGGAGTACGTTCGCCATCGCGAATGTCGCATTCGGTACTCAATTTGTCATCGCACCCCGTGTCCACGTTGGACATGCCGATCTCCTCGCCATAGTAGGTGACCGAGGCGCCTGGCAGCGCGTGCACAATCACATTCAGCAGATCCACCTTGTGGGCGCCCATGCGATCGGCCACGCGCAGGTTGTCGTGGTTGCCCACCACCCAGTTGGCCGTCTGGTGCTTTGTCCACATGGTGTTCATCCAGTAATCGATGGAGCCGACTATGTCCCTGGCCGTGGAGTAGCCGCTGAGGTACATCAGCTGAAAGTTCATGGGCAGCTGTGCTCCGAGGCGTGTGCCGTCGCCAAAGTACTCGCTCAGGGTCTCCACGGCGCTGTAGGCTTCGGCCAATATAACCCTAGTGTCGCCTCCATGCTCGGCCTGGTACTGGATCAGATAGTCCCGCCATTCGTACATCAGCTGCACGGTCTCGGGCTGGTCCTTGGTGTAAATGTGATCGTGGTAGTCGTAAGACCCGGGATCGTCGCTCCAGCCGCTGAGCGGTTCATCCGGATAGCTGCCATCTGCGTTGCGATATTCAAAGATGTGAGGCACTGCATCAATGCGAAAACCGTCGACGCCTCGGTCCAGCCAGAAGCCGAGCACGTCCAGCATATGCTCCCGCACCATGGGATTCCTGAAGTTCAGATCCGGCTGCTTGTCCAGAAACTGATGCAAATAGTATTGCTGTCGTACCTCATTCCAGGTCCACTGGATTCCACCGAACACGCTGATCCAGTTGCTGGGCGGCTCTCGTTCGCCCGTCTCAGCGTTCAACTTTCCATCGTGCCAAACGTAGAAGTCGTCATAGTTGTCTTGGCGATTGATAGACTTCTGAAACCATTCGCACTCGTCGCTGGAATGATTGGGCACAAAGTCCAGTATGATCTTGATGCCCAGCGACTTGGCCTGCACCATCATGGCATCGAAGTCATCGAGCGTGCCAAATATCTTATCGACCTCCGTGAAGTTCGATATATCATAGCCAAAGTCCGCCATGGGCGAACTGAAAATGGGCGACAACCAGGTGGCCGTAATGCCAATCTCCTTCAGGTACGCCAGGCGTTGAGTGATGCCCTGGAGATCGCCCACGCCGTCGCCATTGCTGTCCTGGAAGGAGCGCGGGTATATCTGATACAGGGCCGCATTCTCCCACCAATCGATATCGGACGAAGACGCAACTGCGGCGCCAGCCACGACGGCCAACACTCCGAGCAGCAATCGGTTCAACATGTCTCTGGCGTTTGATTCTCATTCTCAGTTTGCTGGAAATCAATTTGCTAATCAGAACTGCTGCTGCCATGTTTCGCGATACGATACCAATTGAGCCGATAAGGCCAATGCCAAAGGCAAAAACTACGCGTCGACTCAACGGTTTCGCCCAAGTCCCACTAAAAAAAAATAGTGCCACTTTTATGGCATTCTTGTCAGATTACAAAAATTATTTTAGCTGCATTTTCGTATACCCTGCAAAACTGTAAACTATACAAAACTCAAGGTTTTAGTCTAGTTTAATTGATTAGAAGTTTAAGTATCTTCTCAGGCTATTTAGTTCGACTTTTTTGTTATACCCTGTTCATTTCTAAGATTTACAATTTGTTTTTCAAGCCGTGTCGTTTCACTCCAGGGTATCTTCGCTGCGATTACTTGTATTTTAAAATTGTGGCATTCATATAACTGCCAATACATTGGCCACCAGTCGGACTCCCTGATGGAATCGCCGAAAGCTGCAATAAAACTGTTTTATGTGACCCACACTTAGCATTCAGATATTTCAACTGTAGCTACTACGAAAGTTGATCAATGAGTTTTGGTAAAGCAAAACTAAGTACACAAAATTTAAAAAATTAAAAAACAAACCAGTAAAAACGGAGCTACAGTCGGACGCAACCGACTATAGAAGACCCTGTACTTTGTGTTTTCTTCGCTGTTTCTTGTCCGCAATGTAATTCACAGCATCAATAAAATCAACAAAATCAATAAGAATGAAATTTTAACTTACAATCAATAATAAAATATGATATAAGTAATAACAATTATTTACCATTACGTAGAAATTATTTAAATAATATTTATAAGTATATTTATTTATTTTTATATGTCAAGCCAATAAAAATTTGATACAAAAAAAAAAAAATAATCTTCCTTTTAAACAGTTTGGCTAAACTTCACATGTATTTCTTGATGGCTACTTCACAAAATTACCCTCGAATGCTGAACGAGCTCACAAATACATAAAAACCTCAGTGAGTTTATGCTTGACGCAGTAAAATTCACCGGGACGTGTCCCTTTGGCGACTTGACAGCTGTCAACTCTGACCGACCACACACTTGACATTTTCCAAAAAGCCTCGCATTTATTTTGACAAATTTTTTAGCAGTCTTGTGCCATTAATAATTTGATGTGCTTTTAAATAAATTACAATGCTTTAAATTTGTGCTTATGTGAGAGTAAAACAATCTAGGTTTTCTTTAAATGCGTAGCTTTAATATAACTTTAATCTTTCATTTCTCCCCTGCCACAGTGTGACCGTATCGTGTATGATCGTAAATCCACTCTTTCGCGTTACTTAGATGGTAAATAATAAATAATGCTGCGATATATAAAATACTATCAGTGCACTACTATTGTATACA
>JAWNNJ010000243.1:0-23401 GCA_035045125.1 Hypselothyrea guttata
GTTATTTTTTTATCTGTTTAAGTTCTCAACTACGTTATTGGCGCAGCCGGTAGGATATTGATGAAATATTCAATATCCGCACAAGAACCCTCGTGTGTTTATTTAAAGCAAATTGGCACGTTATTCTAAACGTTACGCCACATAAGTGCAAAAATAAAAACCGCGTAAATCTGCAAGTTCACTTAAGAAAAATATTTCGATATACGAAACAACCAGTGAACAAATAGCTTGTGGGACAGCTACAAAAAATTATTAATTCAATAATTTTAATAAAACAAAACAAGTGAAAATTATTAATTCAATAATTAAACTTATCCAGTGAACAAGTAGCTTGTGAGACAGCTACAAAGAAATTATTAATTCAATAATTTAAATCAAACTGAAACCCGTAAATACCAATCAAACATGGCAGTTCCTTTGGCAGTTGCTTTGGTAGAAACAAATCTAAACCAACTTCTACAACAAATACGCCAAGTGCCTCAATTTTGTGGAGAGCTGAACAGTTTGAGCACCTTTATAAGAAGGATCGAATTCTTGCTAAGTTTATACCCAACCGACAACCCGAGACAGAAAGCAGTAATCTTTGGCGCAATTGAATTGCAAATCATCGGAGATGCCAGCAAAGTATGTCAATCTGGATTCCATAACGAGTGGGCATCCCTGAAGCAAGCACTAATCGACGAATACAAGACGCAGACACCACTGGAGGAGTTGATGCGGCGTTTATATTCAGTATCTTATAAAGGTAATTTAAGATTATTTTGTGAAGAATTAGAATCTCAGAGAATGATAATTCTTAATAAGTTGACTTTAGAAAACGATGCAAATAATACACAAGTTTATACACAAGCAGTAGCAAATACTATTAAAAACACTATTCAAAGAAAATTACCTGATCGTTTATTCATGACATTGGCTAGACATGATATATCTGACATACAAAAACTTAAACAAATAGCCCAACAAGAAGGCTTATATGAGGACCTTGTTACTTCAAAGGATAAAATATATCCAAAACAAAACTCAAATTCCCAAATCAATTACAATAAAAATTCTTATCAAAATCATTCATTTAATCCAGTTGCTTTGACTAATAATACTTCATATCAAACTAATAAGCCATTTATTCAACAAAATAATAATCAAAACTACCGACCGAATCAACCAACTAGACAACAATCCTTTGACCAAAATAGAATGTTTAACGAATTCCTACAAGGACTGGAACAACAGAGACAAAACGATACTCGTAATTACAACCAGGCAACAGAACCAAGACGAGTCCCAACCAAACGTTTTAGAGAAAATAGCGGACAGTCACGTATGCAAGTTGATGAAAATCACCAACAGTCTGAACATGACGAACATAACCAAGACTCAGAGTACGAAGAACAAAACATACCAAATGACTATCAAGAATATCAACAGCAATACGAAGAAAAACAAGACCCAAATTATCAAGCAGAAAATTTTCAAATACCAGCTTCGGAAAACACCAATACATAGAAATCATGTTTAATAATCACAGATACAGATGCATAGTAGATACAGGTTCCTCAATAAATATGATGAGCCATAATTTCTTCAATCTGCCAATTGAAGAAAAGAATATAACTGTTAGAAGTTTGACAGGTTATTCAAATTTAAAAAAATTTGTAAAAGTTCCAGCAAATGGTTTATTCCAGCAAACACAAGAATTTTACCTTCACAATTTTTCACCATATTATGATTTACTATTAGGCAGAAAAATATTAATTGAAAATGGTGGCATAATAGATTATTATACTAATACAACAGTAATCAGCGAACATTCCTTTGTTCATAAAGAAATAATTTGGAAAGAAAATTCGTCAAAAAATTTTTCTGCAGAATTAGAAGAAAATAACTATACAGCAGAAGTTAATTACGCTATAAATAATGAAATTTCGGCCAAAGATGTATATCGTCTAGATCACTTAAATTCAGAAGAAAAAGATAAAATGATACAAACATGATTTAAAAGAATTTAAAAACATTCAATATAAAGAAAACGAGAATTTAACTTTCACTAGCACTATTCGCCATGAAATAAAAACTTCACATGAAAATCCAATTTATAAACGACCATACAGTTATCCTTTCGCTTATGAAGCAGAAGTCAATAAACAGATTGACGATATGTTACAACAAGGCATTATTCGCCAAAGCAGTTCTCCCTATTGTAGCCCTTTATGGATCGTGCCAAAGAAAGCCGATGCTTCTGGCAAGAAAAAGTTCAGACTTGTAGTCGATTACCGTGGTCTTAACGACATCACTGTAAATGATAAATTCCCTATACCTAACATGGATGAAATACTTGGCAAACTAGGGAGATGCCGAATACTTTACAACTATTGATTTAGCTAAGGGTTTTCATCAAATTGAAATGGATCCTAAATCAATACCTAAAACTGCATTTTCAACTAAATACGGCCATTATGAGTACACTCGTATGCCATTTGGATTGAAAAACGCACCATCAACATTTCAGCGGTGCATGAATTTTGTTTTAAAAGACCTCATTAATAAACATTGTCTCGTATATTTAGATGATATTATCGTCGTATTCTTCATCCCTAAACGGAACATATTAAACTCATTGAGAAAAGTTTTTGAAAGATTAAGAGAAGCAAATTTAAAACTTCAATTGGATAAATGTGAATTTTTGAAAAAAGAAGCTGAATTTCTTGGACATACCGTAACCCCAGAAGGAATTTTACCCAACAAATCTAAAGTTGCTGCAATAGAAAAATTTCCCATTCCAAAAACAAAAACAGAAATACAATCATTTTTAGGTTTATGTGGTTATTATCACAAATTTATTCCAGATTTTGCGAAAATCGCAAAACCATTGACAATTTGTTTAAAAAAAGGAACAAAAATAGACATCAATAACTCAGAGTATAATAAATCATTTGAAAAACTAAAATCATTAATAATGAGTGACCCAATATTAACACGCCCAGATTTTACAAAACAATTCCAAGTAACAACAGATGCTAGTAATTTTGCATTAGGGGCTGTATTATCACAAGACAACAAACCAATTTGTTTTATAAGAGAACACTGAATCGTCACGAAATAAATTATAGTACAATAGAAAAAGAACTTTTGGCCATAGTTTGGGCAACAAAGAAATTCAGATCATATTTATATGGAACAACCTTTGAAATTTTAAGCGATCATAAACCACTTGTTTGGTTAAGTAATATAAAAGAACCTAACATGAAATTACAACGATGGCGTATTAGACTCAGTGAATACGATTTTAAAATTAAATATCTTGAAGGAAAGTTAAATCGCGTAGCAGATGCTCTATCCCGTATAAAAATAGAAGAAAATATGTTAGGAGAACTTGATAATATGTCAACCGCAGCCACCATTCATAGCGCAATAGAAGATAACCAAAATTGCATAGAAATAACTGAAAAACCTATAAATTATTTTTCACGACAGATCGAAATTATTAAGGATACCTTTGACGATACCAAAGTTGAACAATATTTTAAGAAACTTAAAATCACAATTAAATATACAAACATGACAGAAAATAAAGCAAAAGATATTCTACTCAATTATCTATTTAAACATACTACTGCTATTTACATGGAAAATGACCAAGACTTTCTTATACTTCAGAAAGCATATCAAGAAATAATAAATTCCAATAGTAATACAAAAATTATGAAAAGTATAGTTAAACTAAAAGACATTAATACTTACGCAGATTTTAAAGAACTCATTCTTACAGAACATATAAAATTAATTCACCCAGGTATCGAGAAAATGGTTCGTCTTTTCAAAGAAAACCATTATTTTCCAGATTATCAAAATTTAATTCAAAATATTATTAACGACTGTGAAGTATGCAATCTCGCAAAAACAGAACACAGACCCACAAAAATGCCATTTGAAATAACCCCAGAAATTGATAATCCTAGAGAACTTTATGTAATAGATTTTTATTCAATTGACAACGAACATTTTCTTTCATGTATTGACGTATATTCAAAATTCGCTTCACTTATAAATGTCACGAGTAGAGATTGGTTAGAAGCCAAACGAGCCCTCACTAGAATTTTCAATGATATGGGAAAACCTATTAAAATTAAAGCAGATAAAGACGCAGCTTTCATGAGCAATTCATTCAAATCATGGTTAGACACAGAAAATGTCACATTAGATATCACAACAAGTAAAACTGGTATAGCAGATGTAGAACGTCTTCATAAAACTATCAATGAAAAAGCTAGGATTATTTATACAGAAAATAATATAGAAAACAAACAAACCAGATTTGAAACAATATTATACATTTACAATCACAAAACCGCACATAATACAACAGGACGCACACCAGCCGACATATTACTTTACGCAGGTACACCGACACTTAAAACGCAACTAATAAAAGAAAATAAAATCAATAAATTGAATGAAAACCGACAAGCTTATGAAATAGATACAAAGTTTAGACAAGCACCCTTAACACGTGCAAAATCTAAGAACCCTTTCAGGAAAACAGGTAATATAGAACAGTTAGATGACAAACACTATAAGGAAACTAAAAGAGGACAAAAAATTGTACATTATAAAAATAAATTCAAAAAGAAAAAGAAAACTAATAACAGTAAATATTTACAAGACACGGAAACTCGACCTTCAATAAATTGACCATAATATTAACTACAATACTGACACTAACTACTTTGACAACAGCAGGAATAATAGAAATCAACCCAATAGAAAATAATCAAGGTTTTATTTTGTTTGAATCTGGATCCATTCATATTCCCATTGAATTTGAACACCATTGTTTTATTGCAAATATAACATTAATAGAACAAACTTTTGATATATTACTAAATCAAAGTAAACAATTTAATAACAATACTATAAACACTTTAACAAAAGAAATTGTCAGAGATCAATGTATCGCTAACGTCATTAAACATGAAACACCTATTTGTACTTTAAACAAATACCGAAAAAATCATTATATTCAATACATTGAACCCAACATAATAATTACATGGAATATGTCAAGAACAAAATTATATCAAACTTGTAATAACCAAGAAATATACATAGAAAAAAAAATAAAATTATTAAGATATATAATTGTACTGCAGAACTTAATGAAATTTCAATTTCAAATAATATTCAACAATATACCAACTTGATTTACACAGAATACAATGTAACTAAACTTGAACCAATGTCACATATAGAAATTAAAGAAATGATATTTTTCAATAATACACATATGAATTATAAAATTATAATAATAATCGTATTAGCGGTAATTTCCGTAATAATTATATTTTATTCATACAAAAAATGCAAAACAGCACAGAAAAATATTGTAATAAACTATATTAAAACAAAAGTACAGAAAAAAGATAAAGAAATTGAAATTGAAACAGATAAACAAATTGAAAATGAAATAATTGAAATTATAGAAAATGTACCAAAATTATATCCACAAATGTCAGCTTAGGTATAAGCTTCATCTAAGTGGTGGGGGAGTGACATATTCAATAATTTCCCTTTATATAAAAATTCAACTTAGCAACCCATGACATTGATTTGTCATTTAACGTAATAACTAATAGCTCAACGACACTTTTGTTTACATTCACACGTCCGGTAAATAAGCTCAATTCCCCTTCTTAAAACTGATCACATACGTTTATGCATTATCAGCAGATTTCACCCCAATCTAATTCGCTCTTGCATGAGAACTCTCTTTGAGTAGTTTATCGTACGCTTGTTAAGCTCAATTCCCCTTCTGCATGCGTTTATGCATTGTCAGCATATTTCACCCCAATCTAATTCATATTTCTTGTGAGAGAGTTCTCTTTGAGTAATTTGTCGTTTGTTGCATATAATTGCTCTCTTATAATAAGCTCACCAAAAAAGCTCTGATCATGAACTCACCACTCAAACCATTCAATAAAAGTTACAATCATAAGACACTAAGATTCAGTTCTTAAGCAGCTTCTGTAAAATTAACATATTGCGGTTCCGAATAAAGTCCTTGTGACAATTATTATAAACGAATTCGTGTTGTTATTTTTTTATCTGTTTAAGTTCTCAACTACGTTATTATATATATATATATATATATATATTAAATAAAAACTCAAATGTTTTCACTATTATATTATTATTATATATTATTATATATATTATTATATAATATATAATATATGGCGTTAATAATTTGGGTAAAACTTGCGTGTATATGTACCATAATATATATGCGTTGCACAGATGTATTGGTCATTATAATCATGATCATACATTATATAAACGCAACAACCTAAAATCATAATGTTGTACCTTTATTCAGGTTAATGCTTTTTACATTGATTGATATTATATAAACTATTTGGCTATATATAAAATTTGTGAATTTTCATATAATTATCAATTATGTATAAGGCTAAGACATTCGCAGCATTGTTTTAGGTATAAAACATTTATTTTTATTGAAGGAATTGATATAAGCCAGTAAAATGGTGTATTTTTAATTTCTTTCAATAAAATTATATTTTGACATATGGAATAAACAAAACTTATTATATCACTCTAAGCGGTGGATCACTCGGCTCATGGGTCGATGAAGAACGCAGCAAACTGTGCGTCATCGTGTGAACTGCAGGACACATGAACATCCATGCTGTTATGTACTTTAATTAATTTTGGAGTGCTGCTTGGACTACATATGGTTGAGGGTTGTAAGACTATGCAAATTAAGTTGTTTAAAATCAAATTTTAAGCACATGGAATATTATTGGATAATATACGCTTGTTTTTTATTTAAAACAAATGCAATATATTCATAATATTAATAAATTGTTAACAATACTATTCTCTCAAAATGTATATATTGTAATGAAATGTAACTACCCCAATATAAACTTTAAATAAGATAGGGTATATTAAGAATAACAACAAGCGCCAGGTGTGCGCGCATGATCAAAGCATAAAGCGAAAACAACAACAACACATTGCATTAGATAAGAATAAACGCATGGTGTGCGCGCATGTGCGCGCAACAACAACAACACATTGTAATAGATAAGAAATTATGTGCAAGCAAATCCGAGCTATTGTTACGTAATGCAATCTGGATATAACTAGTTTAATCTATGCTAATCGGTGCATCCCTTTTTGCATTGATTAACATAGCTCTGATTTGCTTAACAGTCCTCTGTAAACTAGACTATAAAAGGAGAGCAATTTGCCAAATAAAGTTCACTCATTGCTTAGCATTAAAGCTGCTAGCATCACCTACCCCTCTCGCCTTAATTATTACATGGCGATCCTGCCTTAAACTGGCATGAGCAAATCACTCCTTGAAGCCCTAAAAGAGGACCCCAAAGCTGGACCACGCCCCCTCACAAGGGAAGAGTTCTGGAGGAGGACAGGACGATTAAAGGACCCAGAGCCCCTACCGTCGTGGAAGCCCAGGAAGCGGGGAGGACACCTCGTAAAGTTGAGGACCTTGCGCAGGTGCCTCCTTAACCAAATAAACAAGGACCCCCCGCCACCCTGGAAGGAGGCAGCAGCGATGTGGGCGCAAATCGACCAGCTGGAGGACGAACTGGAGCAACACCGCAACAAAAATAGACAATAAACAAAAAAAAGAAAATTAATTAAAATACATACGTGTAAAACGGCATCAATATGCCAAACACATAACCATATACATTCAATAAAACAAAAAAAAAAACCACAAACAAATTAAAATAATTGTATTATTATTAAACTGACAAAACAAATAGTAAATAAATATTTACTTTATATAAAGCTATATACAGCTATTGAAAAAAAAGCTATATACACTGAAAAAAAAAAATATATATATATTTTGAATATATTTTTGATAAATATTGTTCACGATCACATTATTACTATACACAAAAAAAAAAAAAATTCAAAATACTGCACACTATACTACAAAAAGACAATACACTGCAAACAATTTTTTATATTATACTATATACATATATTTAACTATAATATAAATACAACCAACTATTATTACACATATACAAAAAGACAATACACTGAAAAAAAAAATTTTTTATATTAAACTATATACATATATTTAACTATAATATAAATACAACCAACTATTATTACACATGTACTACACTCAAAACAAAAAAAAAAATATATATATTTATATTTAAAATGAGCGACACATTTATAAGAACACCATAAACAAAAAAAAAAAAACAAAAAATGTATTAAATAAAATAACTATATATATACAAAACAAAACTACATATAATAAAATGTACTTATATATAAATATAAATTAAATAAAATTAAAATTTTTCTAAAACACTTAAATATTAAGTTATGAACTAGAATAATAAATGGAGTGGGATAAAATATTCCAAATAATACAATTAAGTAAAGAAGAATTTGATAAATCATATAAATGCTTGAATATAGATAGACCAGTAAAAGAACAAACAGTCAAAAAACATATTGATAAATTAAAAGAAGAAAAAGAAAAAATTATTAATATTAGAGAAACAAATAAAAATTTAATTAATAGCGATCAAGCCAGTCAGATAGATAAAATCATAAATAATCTTGAAAATAAGATTAATTTTATGGAACAAAAACACGATACAGGGGAAAACAAACCTGATTGTGAAACCTTTGATACAGCAAGCGAAAACAGTGAGAAAAACACACCATCTAAAATGGAGAAATTTATAAATACAGCCCTTAAATTAATACCAGATTTTTCTGGAGCACCTGGGGAATTAAAACGATTCAATGACTCATTAGCATTACTAAAAACTATGACAGAAGACAATGAATCAGTTGCAGTTGAAATAGTCAAGACAAAGTTAAAAGGTACTGCTAGAGATTTAATAACTACCGAAAACACATTAAACGACATTAAAGAAACGCTGAACAAATTCATAAAGCCTGAAAAGTCTTATTCTATAGAAGCAAAAATTAGAGCTAACCACCAAAATTCCAAGTCAGCAACAACTTACGCAGCAGAAATTGAAGATTTAGCTAAGACCCTACAAAGTACATATATTTCAGAGGGAATGAACTTAAACTACGCCATAGAAAGAACCACTCATATGATACAAGAAAATATAGCTAGAAATTGCAACAACAGTGAATTAAGAACAATAATAAAAGCAGGAAAATTTGAAAATGTGGCAGAAATAACAACAAAATTCATAGACACAAGCACTGAACTCAATACAGATAAACAAAATAACGTATATTTTATGAATAGAAACGGACGACCACAATACAGAGGAAATAACAGACAAGACTACAGGAATAACTATAACAACCAAAATACCAATTATAGAAACTACAACAATAACAACTATAGACGTAACAACACTAGAGAAAATTTCGGAAACAATAAACGATATAACGAACAAAATTACAATAATAGGAGAAATAATGAAAACAGAACCGTACGAACAACAAACACCACTAACAATGACGATAAAAGCGATACATCGGAAAACGAGTAAGGGCCGTCCAAGCAAATAGAAAAATTCACTGTTTAAATCTAAACCTCAGTAGTTACATTAACATCAAGAATCACAATAATGGTAAAACAATCAATTTACTAATCGACACAGGAGCCGACATATCCCTAATAAAAATATCAAGTACAAACAACTCAATAAATGCTAATAAAACTTGCAGGATAAGCGGTGTAGGTGAGGGAGTGACAAATTCTTTAGGAACAATTAAACTAAATATGGAAATTAAAAATATTACTCTATTACATACTTTTCACGTTGTTCATGATAATTTTCCCATACCATCACATGGCCTATTAGGACTTGATTTTATTAAACAATTTAACTGTCGCCTTGATTATTCAACTAAACAAGATTATATAATTCTAAGACCATCACATTTAACAAGAGAAATTTCAATAAAATTAACAAACAAAAGCTACACCGAAATGATAACTCTACCAGCACGAAGCGAAGTAATTAGGAGAGTTAATCTGAATACGACGGAGAAAGAAGTTCTTGTACCAAATCAAGAAATTCAAACCGGAGTGTTCATATCAAATACAATTGTAAAATGTGATTACGCAATGGTCCGCATTGTCAACACGAATGACAATATTGCAACCTTAGACAATCACAACATAGAAATAGAATCATTACAAAACTATCACATAATAAAGAGCATTCAAAAGAACAAAAATAGAAAATCTATCGTATTATCAAAACTCAAGAAAAACTTTCCATCGGCATATAAAAACCAATTAAAGGATCTTTGTGAGCAGTATACAGATATATTCGGATTAGAAGAAGAAACAATAACATATAACAACTTTTACAAACAAGAATTGTATTTAAACAACAAAGAACCTGTCTACATAAAAAATTACAGAATACCCCACACACACAAATCAGAAATAAACAAACATGTTGACAAATTAATTAAAGATAAAATTATAGAACCATCTCTGTCCGATTACAATAGCCCAATATTACTAGTACCAAAAAAGCCTCTACCTGGGACAGAAGAAAAAAGATGGAGACTAGTAGTAGATTATAGACAACTAAATAAAAAACTAATTTCAGATAAATTCCCATTGCCACGAATTGACGATATATTAGACCAACTTGGTAGAGCTAAGTTTTTTTCTACCTTAGATCTCATGTCCGGATTTCACCAGATAGAACTTAAAGAAAATTCAAGAAATCTCACATCGTTTTCTACAGACAAAGGTGCATATAGGTTTAAAAGATTACCATATGGACTAAAGGTATCGCCAAACTCTTTTCAGAGAATGATGACATTAGCATTTTCTGGGTTAGCACCATCACAAGCTTTCCTTTATATGGATGACTTGGTTGTAATAGGTTGCTCAGAAGCACACATGGTCCAAAATCTTGTAGACGTTTTCGAACTTTGCAGAAAACACAACCTAAAATTACACCCAGACAAATGCACATTCTTCAAACATGAAGTTACCTATCTAGGACATCGATGCACAGGCAAAGGCATACTACCAGATGAAAATAAGTATAAATATGTGAGAGACTACCCAACTCCTAAAAACGCTGATGAAGCGAAACGTTTCATAGCATTCTGTAATTATTACAGACGGTTTATACAAAATTTTGCTCATTATTCGTCCCATATTACAAAGTTGTCTAAAAAAAATACTAAATTCATTTGGTCCGATCAGTGTCAAAAATCTTTTGAATACTTTAAAAACTCGCTAATACATCCAACAATGTTACAATACCCAGATTTTGATAAACAATTTTACATTGCAACAGATGCAAGTGACCTCGCATGCGGGGCTACGCTAACCCAAGAATATCAAGGTATACAAAGACCTATATCATACGCTTCAAAGTCCTTTAAAAAGGGAGAAAAAAATAAACCAATAATTGAAAAAGAACTTCTAGCCATTCACTGGGCAATTAATCATTTTCGACCATATGTTTACGGTACAAAATTCGTAATTCAGAGCGACCACAAACCTTTAACCTATTTGTTTGCTCTTAAAAATGCATCATCCAAACTAACGCGAATAAGACTAGATCTAGAAGAATATGATTTTGTAATTGAATATATAAAAGGCAAAGACAATATAGTAGCAGATGCCCTATCTAGAATTGAATTCGACGATGTAAAAAACATAGCCATTATAAATAAAATAACTACGAGGGCCCAAACTCGCTTGGAAGGCCAAAAAGAAAAAGACAAATTAAATAAAAAACCAGACAATGACGAAAAAGAAAAAACTATAAGATCACCCAACATATTCGAAGCACTGACATCAGAAGAAGTTAAAAATTATATAACATTAAAATGGAACAATAACAGAATATTAATTAAAAAGGGTAGAAAAATATTAGGTGACATACTAGTAAAGGGTTTAATCACTAATGAAAAGGTAAACGAAACAAAGTTTGTAACGACCATTGCCAATGCCTCAACAACACACTCTGTCTACTACCGGGGTCGGCTGTGCTCAGGGAAAGTGGGCGTGGGGTGTGTGTTGTCTCGACAAGGGTTACAGGAATAAACTCGTAGACAGAAGACGGGAAAAAGGGCATAACTCACTATAAATCGGACGGACTCAGACATACGACCTATCGATTAGGGAACCCAGATGGTATGGCTCCCTTCTCTACCCACCCTACCTGTAGGATCCATCCAAAAAGAGGACGAACCTACCCTTTAACAACCAGCTGTGCCTACCCTTGGTGCCTCAAAGAGAAAAACTTAGCAATTCATGTTATATACGTGTTATTTTCAGAAATATTCAAAATAATACAGGGTATTCATTAGCATGTCATATATAATATTATAGTAATTTTTAGATAATAATATAAATTTAAACAAAATACTTCATTTTTGGAAAGGGTTCAGAATTACGACAAAATAATTATATAATATAATCAAAATTTAACTACAAAATCATAATAACTAGTATTTAAAGAATATTATAAAAAAATACAAAATAATAAAAGTAATATTCAAATATTCATTTTGATTCAAATAAAATGCGCAACAGGGTGTGTTAATCGGATACTAGTAACCATACTCCAAAAAGAAATAATATAAAACTTGAAAAATATGTACTCACAAATACCACTTACTCGTCGATGTTATCGTTGGGCCCAAGATGACGTTGATTTCGTAGCTAGGTTGTGGTAAGAACAATTTAATTAGATTGGAGCCTAGCAAAATTCATAATAAAATCCGATTTACACACGTAACCAGCAAGCGCTCATATCAAAATTAAATTATAGTGTATTTAAGCTAACATTACTTTACTTTATTCTATGCGTGGCACACTCGCAAACGCATTTTAAACAAATGCAAAAATATTTAATTTAACTTTATATATTAATAACTATCGGCAGCAAGGCAAAAGCAAATTTAATTATTTGCATATTAATAACTTCACTATTTAATCTTTATCAGCATCGCTTGTTGTTCTCCGTATGGAAATTGAATCAAGAAAATTTCATACTTTACACATTTCGAACTTTAATTGTTATGCACTTATATACCCCACTGCATATTATACCATTTACAGGGTATATATGGCGAAAGTGTGGAGAATGGAGAGAAAATCAAATAGCGAGGGGCGGCAGAATAGTTGCCAGTCAGCACATGTCGATCAGCGGCTTATGTAATGCACGTCACGTGGGGGCTGCAGAAAAATAGGCGTGGCACTTCAGGTGGGCGGTTGAGATCAAAAGGCGTGGCACTTCAGCACAGGGTGCTATTCAGCGGGCGTGTCCGAGGCAAGTTGACAACCGCTGTCTGGGGTGGCCATGCAACAAGGCAACAGTAATGCTACTTGCGCCACTTAACTGCTGCGGCTGCGCAAAGGCCAAATGCCTTGTGCGCACGTCTTGCCTGTCAAATATGCACAATCAATATAAGAACACTGCACTATAAAAATGCGTACCTTAATTTCAGCGAAAAAAAACACTGGAAAACAAGCTACGAACAACACCGCACTTTATTTGTAGATCGGGGGGAGGGTCTTTGCCCACAAATCAAATATATTATAAAGTTGATATAAAATTTTCACAACCACGTTTTAATTTGTGGCGATCAGCAGCACGCACTTCTTGTCGTGTTAATTGCCCTTCTTAGAATAAACGCATGTTCTAAGCTAGCGGCTGTACTAGCTGCAGCTTAGCTTTCGTTATCGCCCTTTGCTCTGCCCACGCACTCACACATGCAAACAAGCATAAACGGGAGATAAAAACGTGCAGTAGGGTGGTTCAAGATTTGAACGAAAATTTTATTGCTGCCGTTCCCATTATTTTGCCAAAATTATGTATGCAAATAATTTTCGGCATAAATAATTATTTTTTTTTTTATCTAACCCAGCAAGCAACATATTTTTAATTGAATCGAATAAAATCTAAGAAAAATATAGCTGCACCCTTACACCACAGGTTTAATCTTAGACGCCAGCTCTGAGATTAAATCTGAAAAAAAATCAAAAGGGGTGCGATTTGATAGAGATGTTACCAAATGTCTTTGGCGTGGAATTTGCCTAATTCCTTGCCATCCAAATCTTCCAAGAGATATATAGACTGACCTAGCTTCTTCTTCACCCTGGCCTTTGTTCCTACCGGCGCTAGTTTGGCATTAAAGTTAGTTGTCCGCTTATAGGTGATTGCGTTTCAGTTGGGGCACTTAGGCTGGGGTGCGCTTTCCAGAGTGGATACTTAGTACTTGTTGGGCTTAGTTGTTCTATGTACCGACGTTGGGCTTGGTCTTCCTCGTTTTTTAAAGATTTTCTTAATTTACGAGTTGCTCTTTTTAGGACCAATTTTGAAGCTGGGGATCTGTTTTGTTGCCATTCTCGTCGTAGACGTCGCTTTATGAAAATTAAATTTTCAATTTGGCGATTGTTTATGCTATGGATTAAAGAGGGTGGACACTCTTGTGGAGTGGCGATTTGTGCTGCTGCCTTAAGGGTTGACTCGAGTGCTTTGACGGAAGTGTCAATATCTGCATCTGAGTGGAGGCGAGGTTCCAATTCGATGTGAGTGCTTATGAATTTTTTATACTTAAGCCAGTTTGTTTTGTTGGATACTAGTCTGTGCGGAGGTGCAAAGTGGAGTGGCCTTTCCGACACATTGAAAACCACTGGAGAGTGATCGGAAGACAGATCCGCTAGCGTTTCTGCGCGTATTGTGGATCGAGGAATTTTCCTGGTGATAGCGAAGTCTATGAGATCTGGTAAAACGTGAGCCCCAGTGCCTGTGTTTTGCATTAAAGTCACCTGCTGCAATAAATCGGTCGCCGAGTGAGTTGAAGAAGCTTTCAAATTGGATCTCGGAAATGGAGAAGCGTGGCGGGCAATAAACAGCAGCTAATGTTATGGTACCTAGATGGCATTCTATATTGACTGCTGTTGATTGCAGGTAATTGGTAGCGGTATTATTGGAGAGATGGTGTCTGATTCGGTTCCTGATAAGTACTCCAGTTCCACCATGTGCTTTGCCATCCGGATGGTTTGTTGGATAAAACGCGTATCCAGGTATTTTTTTTTTTTTTTTTTTTACGTTGACGCACCGCAGCGCATTCAAGAGGCCCATGCGAAACCAGACTCCTGTCTGTTTTCAGCTTCATCAACTCACCTCCCCCGGCACTGCCGTTAGGTATTACTTCAGGGGGGGGGGGGCCCTTATTGGCTCCCTTCTTGAGTTCTAGAGGCGTGACGTTCCCTCTCTTCTTGGCGCAGCTTTATCATAACCGTCACTGCCATTGTACGGACAGCATCCCAAAGAGTCTGAGAGGCAAGCATGTGGTGGATGATATTGTCCGTGGATATCTGCTCACCGAAGGCAGCCTCTACTGCTCCTCTCTCTCTTGTAAACTTCTTGCATCTCATAAAGACCTGTTCCGCGTCCTCAATTTCCTGCGGAAAGCAGTGGCTGCACCATGGACTATCCGTATGTCCGAAGCGGTGGAGATATGCATTGAAACACCTGTGCCCGCTGAGGAATTGGGTGAGGTAGTAATCGACCTCCCCGTGTCCTCTATTCACCCATTCGGTAAGCTCGGGTATGAGCCGATTTGTCCAACGCCCGCGTGTAGACGATCTCCATCTGTTTTGCCACTCTTCGATTGCTATATGCCTGCTTAGTCCGCTTGCTCGTTCCTTTGCTAGCAGGTCAAAAGGTAATGATCTTGCTAGCACGAGAGCTGCATCCGCCGATACCGTACGGAATGCAGAGATTGACCTGAGTGCGCAGAGCCTGTAGGTCGCATTCACTTTCCTCAGGTACGAAGCGTGTATTGTCGCCTTATACCAGGACGCCGCTGAATATAGGGTAATAGATCTTACCACGCTAGTGAGCAGATTGCGTCTCGTTTCCTTGGGCCCTCCCGTATTTGGCATAATTCGAGCCAGGGCTGAGGCTGCCGCTGCCGCCTTCCCTGCTGTATACGACAGATGCTCCCTGAAGCTCCACCACTCCTAGGTATCTAATTGATGGTTGGGATCGGATAACTACCGTCCCTACAACTAGATTGGCAAATTCTACCTTCTTTCTGGTAGTGATCAAAACTGCCTCTGTCTTGTGCTCCGCTATTTGCAGTCCATTATTTTCGAGCCATGCTTGTGCTGCTCTGACCGCCGAGTTGGTACGTTGTTCGACCTCGTGCAGGTGTTTCGCCACTGCCACTATGGCTATGTCATCCGCGTAGCCGACAATTTTTACGCCCTCGGGCAGCGTAATCCGCAGGATTCCGTCGTACATCATATTCCACAGGGTAGGTCCTAGAACTGACCCCTGTGGAACACCTTTTGTGACTACGTACCTCTCAGAGCCGTTGTTGGTGGTGTAGCACAAGATCCTGTTGCTAAGGTAGCTCGCTATTATCCTAACTAGATAGGTTGGCACATCGATATCTGATAGCGCTTGTATGATTCGGTCCCATCTGGCCGAATTGAAAGCGTTCTTGACGTCCAGGGTAGTAACCAAGCAATACTTTTTCGTCCCCTCAAGCCAGCGGGTTCCGGCTGTGGCGTTAGTGGCGATATCACGTACTATGTTAATAGCCTGCGTGGTGCTGCAACCCCTCCTGAAGCCGAATTGTAGAGGCGATAGACCACCAGCTCGGCTAATCGCGTCTTCAAGTCGGACGCGGATGATAGCTTCGAACGCCTTACCTGCGGTGTCCAGAAGGCATATTGGGCGATACAATGAAGGCTGGCCCGGTGGTTTGTTGTTTTTCGGTATCAACACCAGCCCTTGCACTTTCCAGCGAGCAGGAAACACCCCTTCTGCGAGGCATGCGAGGTTGAACACCTCCAGTAGGTCGTCAGGTTGCGATTCGATTGCCCTTTTGATGGCTAGACCCGGGACTCTGTCGGGACCTGGTGCCTCATTTGCTTTGAGAGCTCTGCCGACATTTTTCACTTCATCCCTCGTTATCGCAGGAAAGCTGGCGCTCCCTGACGTAGAAAGTGCGTCTAAACGAGGACTTAGAGAACTTTGCTCTTCGGGGAATAGCTCTCGCACTATCCTATGTAAGAGAAGTGGGCACGTCGGACTCGGCGAGTTGAAGGCTTTTAGTCGTTTCATCGTAATTTTGTACGCGGCTCCCCAAGGGTCTCTGTCTGCATCATCGACCAGCTGCTGGAACGAACTCCTCTTGCTCTCCTTGATAAGACCAGATAAGATTCTTCTTTTTTCATTGTAGCGTTGCCTCATGATTTCCAGGGTGTGGCTTCTATGTGATCTTTGATACGCCCATCTGGCCCTGAGGCACTCCTTTCTCGCGGTAGCAATATCATTGTTCCACCAGTACACTGCCGGTTGGCGGTTCCCACCATGTACCCTTCTGATCATTGATGCATCACAGGCTCTCGTTATTCTGGACATGATCTGGCTGGTCTTTTCTTCTGCGCTGCCAGTCGGTACCGGTCCACTCAGCATGAGGTCGAAAGCATCCCCATCAAAGGTGGTCGTTTGGTACCGGACCACTTTGGGTGTGATACACCGATTGGGAGCCCTCTGGATCTCGATTATGAGTGCGAAATGGTCGCTGTGAGTGTAGCCGCTACATACCTTCCAGGTTGTAAATCGGGCCAAGCTACTGCTAATGAATGTAACGTCGATCGTGGAACATGCATTTCCTCTGCCGAAGGTCGGCTCCGTTCCGGTGTTCAGCAGTACGACGTCAAGAGTAGCCAGTGCTTCTAGTAGCGCCTGTCCTTTGGCGTTGGTGATAACACTTCCCCATTCCACAGCCCAAGCGTTGAAATAGCCCGCAATAAGACAAGGCGCTCTTGTCCTGCAGTCATCTACCAGCCGGTCTAGCACGGCAGTGTATTCGTGTAACGCTAGTGAGGGGGGGAGATAGCAACAATAGACGTATAGAAAGTCAATCTTGACCCGGACGAAGTAATTGCTATCCATTTTTTCAAGCATCATCCCTGGGTTTCTTCCACAGTTCCACACTGCTGCCTTACCAGATATGTCCCCAGCCCACTTATTGGGAGACTTTTGGCGGTAGGGTTCACTTAATATAGCTATCCAGGTATTTGGAAGTTGTATTTGTTCGTTAGGTGGGTTTCGCATAGCAACATAACGTCGACTTCTCTTAATATAAGGAATGATGAGACTTCCTGGTTGTGCTGCAAAATGCCATTTGCATTCCAAAGACATATCTTTAGGTTAAACATTATTTGGATTCAAGCAGCTTTTGGATTAGCAGGTTTTGATTCTGCATTATTGTTGCATGCAGTTCTGCATGAAATTGATGAAGTTCATCATGTTTTGGTTGAGTGTCGCTAATAGTGATTCAATACCATTGCACAGTGGATCCGCTTGTATGGAGCCGCGGCCATAAATACTTCTGGTAGAGATATCGTTATGAAATTTTCACCAAAAATCTAAAAAAAAATAATCTAAATATATTATAAAAAAATATATGGACGGGGCAGATCAGTGGGACGAAGGCTACAGTCGGACGTAACCGACAGTAAGAGACCCTGTACTTTGTTTAAATTGTACACACACACACGTATCACTTACTCACTTGCACATACGCACACTCACACATAGAGGCAAGTTACGTATGCGAGTGCATGCGACATACCCCCCCTCTGACCAGTGACGCTTATTGTCTTTTCCATGTTTTCGCTGTTTCTTATCCGATCGTAACGAAATTCACAGAATCAATAGATAATGTCATAAGCTAGTTATATACCAAATAACAAGTTCATAACTTCAAAGCTGTGGCTGCAGTAGCTTTTTGCGGTTTGCGGGGAAAGGGGGGGTGGTGTCCAAAATCTAAAACAAACTCGTGCTGCTTACTGATTAGGAGAACCTAAATCCCGAATATGGTGACTCTAGCTCTCATAGTTGCTGAGATCTAGGTGTTCATACAGACAGACAGACAGACAGACGGACAGACAGACAGACGGACAGACGGACATGGCTATATCGACTCGGCTTGTCGTCCTGATCAAGAATATATATACTTTGTGGGGTCTGCCACGCCTCCTTTTGGGTGTTACACACATTTCCTCTTTGCACTAAGTTAATAGACCCTTTTGTACTTTTTCAAAGTACAGGGTCTAAAAATTGGCAACATCGGCTGACTATATCCTATAGCTCCCATAGAACCCTATAACGCGCAAACTCGAAATAATGGTCGTACGAAGTTGGGATTTTGTTTGGAAGTAAATATGGTTTACAAAAGCTAAACTTTAAAATTGCATCTCAAAATATTAATTGAAACGCTTGCCAGGTGAAAAAAACTTTTGACCGCCTGCAAAGGGTCATGCCGGGCTAAGCGTAAACAAATCGCGAATCCGTTGCTTGCATGTGTTGATCAATTAAAAGGGAAACTGCCGAATATTTTTATATTTTATTATTTTTTTTGGTAGTATTATTAAAAACAAATTGAAATCTTAATTTATAAACAAATATTTTTGCAAAAACACAAACCACGAAAGACGAAGACAAAGCAACAGCACAACACTACAATTGGCAAAGAGTCAGCTTTGACTGCGTTAGTATATTGACTAGTAAGCACACATCTGCAAATTTCTGCAGCTAATTTTATAACATTTAACAAGTTAAAACTATTTCCCGCTTTTACTACCAACATAACTAAAACTTTAACTAAACATAAAATAGACACTCAAAAAATACACAAAAAAGGGTTATTCGACAAAATTAGTTTTATGAAAAAACTTAAACAGGAAAGTTAATTATTCATAACTCGATTTAAAGTAAATTCCTTCAATTTCAAAATGCATTTTAAATAATAAAATTCGGAGCACTGTAGCCAACGTGTGATCTCTTTAAAGAGCGACTTGATAAGAGAAGAAACGTTCTGAGCGCAGTTGCGTTGCGAAATTGAACACTTGTTCATGTTTGCAATGCTATTTTTTGAAAGTACCGTTAGATTTTCAGAAAAATCCGGTATGCCATAGAGAAGCTTGGACTTTTAAGAGACAATTTGTTTACATTTTGTTTAAATCCTACGACATCGATTTTTTGATTTTTGGCCTCTGACGGATCCACTGTGCATTGGATGTCTGCTCGGTATTTTCTTGGACTATGGCTGGAGGAGTGTTTATTAAATTGGTTTCTGGTTGACAAACTTCGTGGGTTTGCTTTCCCATTCCATTGCTCAGGATGCTGGCATATGTTGTTTGTGCAGTAGCTGCAGGGAAAGTAGAGCTCTGCGATGTAGTGATTTTGCTGGTGGATGCACTTGATGTTGATTGCGATGGAGCGCGGATCTGGGCAGTATTCATTGTCTGGAGACGTGCCGTTTCTTTGCGCTGGTTAAGGCGGGATTTTAGCTCCTTATACACTTCTCCATACCTGCTGACGATCTTTGCGCTGCTGTCCGAGAAGAAGCTTCTCCACAAGCTGGCTTCCCGACAGCCCAGTTCGACGAGGCGACGCAATGCTGCGCTCCACTTCATGTGGTCATAGGCACCCTTGAAGTCGACGAAAACGCCAAGTGCATATCGTGCCTGGCAGGCAGCGACAGCGGTCTTAACGTGCCTCCAAGCGTCCTCAACGCAGCGTCCTGATCGGAATCCAAATTGCCATCACCATTCACCATGACCCTCTCGAGCACCTTACCAAACACTGGTAGCAGGCATATGCCCCGATATGAGGAGGGATCGTCCCTCAACTTATCGGGTTCCTTGAGCAACGGAGCAATGTTCACAACAGTTAACATGTTGTGATCGCTGTCCACTCTCCAGTCGTATGCGGCCCACATAGACCCTGCTTCGCTGACGATTGTGACATCGATGTCGTTGCACCCGTTCGGATTGTCGAACGTGTACAGTCGTGATGGCACGTTTAGCACAGCGGCGCGTTGACCTTGGATCCACTCAGACAGCAGCTCACCACGTATGTAGGTTTCGGCTTTGCTAAACCACATGGGGGATACTGACCAGAGTCGCGCATGCGGACTCCGAGCGCGATGGTCGCTGCTCGGCCACGGCCACAGTTTGCCTGGATGAGACTAAACATTTATGTCTAGCCTGCACCCTCGCCAGCACCGCGCCATAAATCGGGCAGTTGCCACTGAGCATATAATGCCCGGACGGCATGCCCTTAAAACGGCAATTCCGGCAGTCCACCGGATTGGTGCATTTGCTTGCAACATGGCCAGTTTGACCACATTGCCGGCAAACCTCCTCCTTTAGGCGACATTGCGACACCTTGTGGTCGAAACCCACACAGCGGTGGCACGCATAGGTGCGGACCAACGACCGGCAGCGGAAAGAGAACCACTTCACGTAAACGCGAGTGGCTTCCTCCAGAATCGCCAGGGCCCGCTCGTTAACCTCAAGGCTGACGTTAACGGTAGTCCCACTTGTTGCACTCCATGGCTTTGTCTCCAGCCGCACTGCCTTCGTGAAAGCAGCCGGCGAGAAATGCTCCTTAAAGTTGAGCTCGTTCAGCTGCTCCATAAACTCGCCCAACGAGATGTTCGAGTGAACATCGAAGACCGTGACATTCGGCAACACTCCCTTGACGTCCAAGCCAACCTCCACGAACTTCTTGTTCTGCACGACTTTGCGCCATTCGTTCACCGATGGTGTCCGAATCAGGGCTCCGCCTCGCTTCAGCTCCTGTAATAATAAGGCGAGAGGGGTTGGAGATGCTTGCAGCTTTAATGCAAAGCAATAAGTGAATTTTATTTGGCAAGCTGCTCTCCTTTTATAGTCCAGTTTACAGAGGAATGTTAAGCAAATCAGAGCTATGTTAATCAATGCAAAAAGGGATGCACCGATTAGCATAGATTAAACCAGTTATATCCAGATTGCATTACGTAACAATAGCTCGGATTTGCTTGCACATAAATTCTTATCTATTACAATGTGTTGTTGTTGTTGCGCGCACATGCGCCTAAACCATGCGTTTATTCTTATCTAATACAATGTGTTGTTGTTTTCGCTTTATCCTTTGATCATGCGCGCACACCTTGCGCTTGTTGTTATTCTTAATATACCCTATCTTATTTAAAGTTTATATTGGGGTAGTTACATTTCATTACACCTCCCTCCTTATTAAAAAAAATTTTGGTTTTGTTGTTTTAGAATAAAATAGCGAAAATTAAAAATTTGTTTTTTTTTTTTTTGTGTTAACTGCCGTTTGTTTTGAATGGTTTTATTCTATCTTTATGTACTTTTATTTGTTTTTAATTTTTATCAACTACAGTTATATTGTTACATTTATTTATTTCCTTTACTGTATATGGTCCATTGTAATTACTATCTAATTTATGTCCTGTTTCGTTTTTAATCATTACTAAATCGCCTATTTTTATATGAATACTATTACTATTCTTATCGTATGTTATTTTTTGTTTATCCTTTTTATTTTCCATCATATTTCTCGCTCTATTATGTGCTACTTGTCATCTATATTTTATTTCTTTTTCGTATGCTTCAATGTTATAAATAGGGTCTATATGGTTTTGTTTTGTTATTTCTAGTACTTTCGGGTTTTTTCCGAATATAAGTTCGTATGGGCAGTATTCGTGTACTGTTGAAGGTGTTGTATTGTAACAGTAAGTTAAGTATTGTAGCCATGTGTCCCAGTCTTGTTTGTTGGTCGATAAATAAGATCTTAGGTATTCATTTAGTGTTCTGTGGCTCCTTTCTACTGTTCCTAGCGTTTGGTGATGATATGCTGTCGACGTTTTGTGTTCTATTTGTAACAGGGTGCATATTTCCTCAAGTAATTTGTTTTTGTATTCAGTACCCATATCGGTTAATAAAACATCCATTGGGCCGTATATTAATATAAAATTCTCAAAGATTGCTTTTGCTACCGACTTAGCGCTTTTATCTATACTAGGTATAGTTACTAGGTATTTTGTGAGATCACACACTAATGTGATGGCGTACTCATACCCTTTTTTTGTTCTTGGAAATGGCCCTACTTGCACTATGTTAAATGCTGATGATGGAGTAGATGTCCTAATCATTGGTTCTTTAGTGTTTTTATTTGATTTATTTTTGGAACATTTTATGCACTCTTTTGTATATGTTTGTATATCTCTTTTCATGTTTTTCCAAGAGTAGTATCTACTTAATTTTTTGTATAATCTACTGACTCCTGGGTGACCACCTCGTAAGGGATCATCATGATATTGTTTAATTATTTTCTGCCTTTCTTCGATATTGTTTATAACTGTAACTTTTGGCACTAATGCCAATGTGACGTTTTTTAGTATTTTGTTTCCTGTATTTTTAAATTTTTCTATGTCGATTTTATCAAATATCTTTTCAAATAGGAACATTTTTAATTTAAAGGTTTTAATTTCACTAGCTAATTTTTCAAGCTTAGAAAAGAACTTT
>JAWNNJ010000244.1:0-10220 GCA_035045125.1 Hypselothyrea guttata
CGAATAACCGCAGGGCGTGTTATCGTAAAAGAATAATGTCCGGTGTAAGACGAAGTCTTACAGTAAAAGATTTGAGTTATAATTGGTGTGTTTATTGTAGAGGAGACGTCTTCTCGCTCTTAAGCCAAATATGAACTGAATACAATTTTTACAATGTTAATCGTACAAAGCTAAAATGAAATCGCAACTTATGGTTACGAAATCATTTTCATAGCGGCCACGCAAATATGCTGTGTTTGCCGGCTATGCAACGGCGTCCGGCCCAAATGCTTATTCAGCAATTGTGGCTGGAGTCAAACTGCAGTCATCAAACTACAGACCGTTGACCTTTGTTAACTACTCCCCCTTCAAGTTTAAGGCCGCCCTCGGCCGACCCAATTTCGGCAATCACTCCATTCTGCATGCTTTGCGGACCCCTTCGATGTGATGATCCTCTGGCAGGTGAGGCCGATGTAGATTTCCTTAACTTGTTGAATTTCCTCCAGATTACGTTCATTTGGTTGATGAAGGTAAGGGAGGCTGAGAACATTTCGGCTGGCAGTAATGTTCAGGATGGGGAAGCTGGCAATTCCTGGCACTCTGTTCTGGGTGCGGTAATGATTCAAGAACAGGGTGTCGTTGTTAATGGCTCGATCGTTGTAGGTGATGAAGTGCGTGCCATGTACCCAAACCTCGGTGCCATTGTCAACTAGAATTTTTGCCGATCTGTCGTTGATGATGACAATGCCGTCGTCTACCAGGGTAACTGCCTCCAGATCGCTTGGTCGTGACTCGCAGTGTGCTGCACCGCCCGCATGGAGTTCTTTGGCGCAAGAACTTCTAGATGTTAGGCGGCAAAATGTGGCACCAGGTGAGACGGTGCAATCTTCAAGCGTGTGAACCCCTCCGGCGCATTCGGCTATGATGTTATCAATCAGCTGCAGCATGACGTTTTCATGGGAGACGGAAAAACAGTGGTTTTCTTGCAAGAAACTTTATTATAGGAAATTAAATGATAAAATGTAGATTGGTTAATGGATTGCAAGACTTTCACGGACGCAACGGACATGAGGGGTGTTGGTGGGTTCCTCCAACCAAATTGATTTCAAGTCTGCATGATCTAGGATGTTTGGACTGACTGGCTACTTTAAGAATCTGATTGACTGTGGATATTAATATATTGATTTGATCTTGAACTCTGGAGTTAATTTGAATTTGTCTACTGTAAGCGTTTAAGAGCTGAAGTTCTGTAAATCCTTTTTTTAACTATTTTGTTTAAGAAGGGGCAACCCACCACCGAAAATAAGACTTAATTAATAATAATAATCTATTAATATGATAAAAATTTAAAAGGACAGATCTATCATTTTAAATTGTCCTTGTGGACCACCCTCCCTCTAATCAAGACCGTGGTCCCCAGGTCTGCTTCAACGGCTCTCTCTTCGCATAAAGGCGTGAGTTTGTTTCCGAGCCTTCTGTTGGACTTAACCAGCACTTTTTCGCCAACCTCGAATACTCGATTCTGCCGCGAAGCATTTTCCCTACATCTGAGGGCGACTTGAGCATCTCTGATCTTGCTCTGGATCTTGCCTTGAGGCTCGATTGAATGTGCTTGAACTACATCAACCGGCCTCTTGTCAATAACGGAGTGTATTGACTTATTATATTCTGTTGTTGCCAGTAATATGACCTCTACCGTGTCACTTATGCCTTTGTCTATTTTTAGGCACCTGGCAAGCTCTAGCAAAGTGCTGTGAAAACGCTCTACCTGCCCGTTCGAGACGCTATGCAGGGGTGGTGCGTTTGCTATAACAACTCCAAAATTGTTGTTAAGCATTGTTGCAATTGACTGTGAATTCAATGCCGGTTCATTGTCACAGTATACCGTCTTGGCCATTGGGAAAAAATTCATCAGCTGAAGTAAAGCTGGTTTTATATCCTCTATGGTCCTAGACGGTATGGTCTGTACTACAGCAAATTTAGAAAACTTGTCGATGCAAGTCAAGAAAAATTTTTTGGCTGTTGAGAAGATGTCTATATGCAGCATCTCCCCAACATGCGATGGGATTGGTGTTTCACCCAGCTCTTGCTTTTTAGGGTGCCTGTCATATTTAGCCCTGGCACATGTCTTGCAAGACTGGGTGATCTCAGAGGCTAATTTCGCCATCTTTGGAAAGTAATATTCGGAGAGTACTTGCTTTACATTCTCCTGGGCTGACCTATGTGCCCTGTTATGTTCTACAGTAAGAATCTCCCGTCTTTCCCCAATCGCAAATATGTCTACTACGCGATTCTTGCAATGCCAAAACTTTGTGGCCGGGAACATCCGAACCAAGTCGTTTTGTATTATTGCGAGCGTGTGTAGGTCGCAATGGAGAGCATTAACGCCTTTGGGTACTATTATGTTTGCCAGCTCATCCATCAGGGATTCTTTGCTAACGAAATTGACTGAGTGTCGTTTCTTGTTCCCAAACAGGATAAAACTGCGTTTGAGAGGGAAGCGTGCCTCTTCCAGTATTATCTGGGTGAGTGAAAGCTCACTATGAATCGTTGCCGCGCAAGATTCGGCCTCTTGCTCTTCTAGAGCGTTAAGCTGTTGCCTGGATAAAGCATCCGCCACCAGATTCTCTTTTCCAGGTTTATAAAATATTCGTGCACTGGACTCATCAATGCGCGCTTTCCATCTCTTAATCTTCGCGTTGGGGTTAGATTCCGAAACCGCGAAGGTTAGAGGTTGATGGTCCGTAAAGATGTTAATATCTTTTACGCCATAAAGGTAATGCCGCAGCGTAGCCAATGCCCAAATAATAGCCAATAGCTCCCTTTCGTTGGTAGCATAATTGACTTCCCTGTCCTTAAATTTCCTAGAAATCATTGTGATCGGACGACCTTCTTGGGAAAGCACCGCGCCTATACCATACGCTGAAGCGTCCGTCGTTAGGTCGAACGGCTTCTTAAAGTCAGGATACCTGAGCATGACATCTTCGGATGCCAAAATGTTGCGCAACTTGTGGAACGCTTGTTGTTGCACTTCTGAGAACTGTACTTTAATGTTGCGAGATCTATGTCTGCTAACCGTACCATTCTCGCCCTTCAGCACATCTGAAATAGGCTTAGCTATTGCCGCAAAGTCCCTAATGAAACATCGGTAATAGCTTGCAAGGCCCATAAATGACCTGACCTCAAATACCGTCTTGGGTTCTGGGAAGTCTTGTATGGCCTTGACTTTATCTGGGTCCGTTGTTGCACCATTGCAGGTGACTATAAACCCAAGGAAGTTTACACTTTTTTTAAAAAAACGAGACTTTTCTAACGAAACTCTCATGTTTGCTTTGTATAGACTATTGAGGACCCATTCTACATGTTTGATATGTGATTTCTCATCTTCCGAGAAGATAATTACATCATCAACATAGACGTAGCAAAATTTGCCGATCTGCTCTCGCAGGATGTCGTCTATGGTCCTTTGAAAGATGCTGGCCGCATTTTTCAAACCAAAGGGGAGTCTCTTAAACTCATATTTGCCACCGTTTACAGAGAAAGAAGTTTTCTCCCGGTCGCGTTCTGAGAGAATGATTTGGTGGTACCCGGATTTAAGATCCAAGGTAGAAAAATATTTTGCTTTGCCCAAGTTTCCCAATATCATAGAGATATTTGGCATGGGGTATTTATCAGGGATCGTTCGCTCATTAAGCTTACGAAAATCCATTACTAAACGCATATTCCGGTTGCCCTCTTCATCAGTTCCTTTTTTATCGACAACCCAAATGGGATTGTTATAAGGGGAAACTGACTTTTGAATAATGTCGTTTTTTAGTAAACTACGTATTTCCTTATTGACAAAATCTGCTGCTCCCATAGGGTATGGGTAGAGTTTGGCATAAATAGGCTCTTCGTCTATTGTCCTGATGGTGGCCACTACTGCGGAGTTGTAAGGTAAAGCCTCATTGGGGTCTGCAAAAGCTTTCTTTTTGTCTCTCAACATTTTCAAAAATGAATCCTTAACTGTTGGAGAGACGTCCGAGCAATCCACATTAGTGAAATTGACATCGGCGCAGGTGTGAAATGAGATTTTTTCAACCTGCGTACCCCACTTGAGCTGACCTGAAGCTAAGCACAGTGAAGCGCCTGCTTGGGTAAGCAAATCGAGGCCGATTATGCCATCGAAAGTTGAGAGGTCGGACAAAATGAAAAAAGTTGCCTTCAGACCAAATATCGAAACAAAACACTTGTGTGTAATCTTTGTCGTGCCGTGAATTGAATGAATTGAGAAAGGGGATTCTACTGAGCGGACGCCTCTCAACCCCTCGTGTGGTCGGATAAAGTTTTTAGACGCGCCCGTATCTATCAGGAATTTCATATCAGTCCCCGCTACTCTTCGTCCGATGACGGGCAGCAGGGATCTGCCCCTAAAAAATTAACGGCATCAGAGTCATAGCTTGAGCCAGCGTCATCATTGACCTGCGCCTCTGCGCTTGCCGCAGCGCTGGCATACGCCTCCGCCCCTTGTGTAACGTGTTGCGTGACATGATTCACCCTCTGATGTTTTCTCTGATTGCCCGTGCGCTCAGATGTAGCCGGCCTCCTATTCGCGTAGGCCGGGGCTTGGGTTGGCTGAAGGATCCTTGAAAATGAAGGATCTACTTCCATGGGTACTTGGTCATTATTATAGCTTTGCTGCGTATTACGCCATTGGCCAGATTGGCCCTGAGGCTTTTGCTGCTTGTGAAAATGTGGATTCTTTGTGCCACTTGCATGTGGTTCAGCCTGATGAGAATATTTTTCCTGCTGGCGACCCTGTGTTTTCACGGTTGGCCTACGCTCTTTGTCTTCTAGGCTCTTTGCAAAATTAGCAGCGAATGTGTACCTATCATGGTTAGATTCTACCTCCTGCGCCAGAGCTAAAGCCGACGATAAATCCCTAGGCTTTGCAGCGAAGAGTACATCAGTAAGGTTACGCTTGAGCCCTGAGATGAACACCCGCAACGCGTCGTCGCGGAATTTCTCGCATAAACCCTTTGCTAAGGTTGGCTCATATGACATGTTGACCTTATTAGTCAACAATGTCAACTTCTTCTCTACCTCATCGTAATATTGAAGTAAAGGCATGCCCCCTTGCCTTAAAGTACCTAACTCTTGTTCGATTACATGTAGGGGACGCTTATCGCTATATGTAAAGTCAAGACGACTTATTATAGCGTCGAAATTCAAGACTGTGCCAAATGAAGCTAATACCGCATCGGCTGGGCCTCGAATTTTGCTTCTTAATATAATGACAGCCTGATAATGGCGTGAACTGCCATTATATGGTTTAAAAATTTGGTAGGCGGCTAACGCCGCTTGCCTCCAAGAGACATATGACTCTTGAACTCCCGCAAATTCGGGCAAGCACTTAATAGCATCAAGCGGCTCTTCACAAATAACATCGTTTCGTATTTCTATTGCGGCATATGCTTGCACTTCTGGCGGAGCAATGTGCGCCGCTGCCACTTGATTAGCTAGCTGGTCAATTCTTTGCACTAAATACTGCCGTTCTCTTTGATTTGCGGCTTCTTGCTCTCTTAAAGCAGCGCCTACGGCTGCTTCTACCGTTTGCTTAATCTGCTGAGAATTCATGGCAACTGGCTCTAAAGGGGCTATAGTAGTACTCCCTAAAGTTTGTAACCTAATATCAGAGTCTGACTCTGAATCGCTAGAGCATCTACGCGGGGTTCTATACTGCGAAAACTGCGGATTCATGTGTTTATAACACTAAACGGACAACGACAAACGGCAATGAACCACTCGATGGCTCATATTACCGAACGCTGAAAAAAGCAAACAAGACAAAAGCGCAACGCGTTGCTTTTATTGTATTAATATATTAATACCAGTAGTTCACTTATGCACGGATTCCGTACATTTAATTAGTTTATTATTATACTCTATAAGTCAATCAGATTATACTTTGTATTTTAATGACTACCTAAATGCAGATTCAGAAATAAACTAGGTTTAAATTCCCACTTACATGTTTTGTGTGGATTAAAATAAGAAAACGAAGTCCAATCTTAAATCCCCTCCCGCGCAGCAGTCGATGTTGTTCAGATAACTTGCACGTTATTCTGATGGTGCACCACTGTCTGAAGAACTCTGTAGTATTTAGCTGTTTAGGGTGTACCTCTTCTTTGTCTGTTTTGTGCAACAAAATTTATGTAATCATCAACAGATCACGCTGCATGTGCAGAAGCTTATATAGTTGAGCTTTTATTGTTCAATCATACGATTTGCCTTCGATTGGCTATTGCAAAGCGCGGGTTTTTGCCAAGCACCGTTTTGTACGACTAGCGCGGGCTGAACTAAATCTTTTGCGAGGGTGGCTTGTAAAGTTTTTTGCATAATCCACTACACAGACACAGTCGCACACCTCTGTCAAACGTAATAAAGAGGCTGCTGGTTCACTGTCACTGTTGCAACCTGTGTTAATAAGGGTCAGCAACTTCGATTGTGTTCACGTTCACCAGGCACAACACTTTGTAGTTCTTAGTGAGTATTCACTGCAAAGTTCGTCAATGTTGCTGTGTCTTAAGCACTTTTTTTTTTTATAGATCGAATGCAGTTATTATTTTTCGCACTTTAATGTTTTACCCGAAACGTGTGTGTAGTTGCTTTAACACTAATTCGCGCTCGGTGGATATTGTTCGTTTTTAATATGCGTGGGTAACTGTTATTACCACTAGTTGGGCGCCAATTAACAAATTTGTATGTTATCACGAATAACCGCAGGGCGTGTTATCGTAAAAGAATAATGTCCGGTGTAAGACGAAGTCTTACAGTAAAAGATTTGAGTTATAATTGGTGTGTTTATTGTAGAGGAGACGTCTTCTCGCTCTTAAGCCAAATATGAACTGAATACAATTTTTACAATGTTAATCGTACAAAGCTAAAATGAAATCGCAACTTATGGTTACGAAATCATTTTCATAGCGGCCACGCAAATATGCTGTGTTTGCCGGCTATGCAACGGCGTCCGGCCCAAATGCTTATTCAGCAATTGTGGCTGGAGTCAAACTGCAGTCATCAAACTACAGACCGTTGACCTTTGTTAACTTATACATTAGATATCGAGGTTCTTTATAGCATGCATAGAATCCACTTTAGATTTACCCTTAATATTAATAATGCGACAATAGTTTTAATGGAAACCCACTTTGTGATAAGCATAGCATAAAAGCAATACATATAACGACGACGTATGTATATGTATATATCTGTATATAAGTATGTTATAGAACTATGTACCGACTATGCTCTAGTAACTCCTAATGGGTTATAGCTGCAAATCGGTTTATTATACGCTCCTTATTGATAGAAATTGTGCATTTGGCTTTGATTACATTTCTGTTTATGACTGCGCCTATGTAAATTACTTTGGCAACATTCAATTTGCGAGCAGTTAGCGGTAAGATAGGATACTACGGTATATGCTATATGGTATATATGGTTGCTATATGACATTAATTCTCTTTTGGGCCTGGCTCTATGTTTTTTTTTTCGAGTGCCGTGTCATATTACAAACTGTCGAATTGCATTGCAAATACTTTTATATTTTATTTATTTAATAACTTGTGTCAAGTTTTAACACTAATAATGTCTCTCTCCGGCACATTTTATTGCCTGCTAGCACCGATTTTACTTCTACAATCGACAGCAGGGACTATGTGTTGGTGGTGGAGGATTACGATGCCACCGAGCTGCGGCTGACCAATGAGGAGCTCTCGCAGTGGCAGGACGTGATCAAAATGGATGATTATCTGGCCATGATTATCCTCCCGCCCACAGTTCTGGGAGGAGCCGTTCACCAAGCGTGTAAGTGCACCTAAAAATCCACTAGCTCTCCAGAAATATACTGCATTTTTAGACCCTGTACTTTAAAAAAGTAAATGGGTCTATTAATTTAGTAAAAATGACAGCTGTGTGTAACAGGCAGAAGGAAGCGTGGTAGACCCCACAAAGTATATATATTCTGATTCAGGACGACGAACTGAGTTGATATAGCCATGTCCGTGTGTCCGTCTGTCCGTCCGTCTGTATGAACACCTAAATCTCAGCAACTAAAAGAGATAGAGACACAATTGTTTGGTATTTATTATCGTAAGCACCACGATTAGATTTTTGATATCTCGCCTCCTTCCTCCGCGAATCATCAAAAAACTACACCCATCTCAAAGATCTTGAAAATGATAAGCTCACAGCAGCCACAACAATGAAGTTACAGACTTGTAATTTGGCATGTACGTAGTCTATGGTACAGTAGAATCCGGTTATAACGACGCCGCTTATAGCGTCCGTCCGGTTATTGCGACGAAAACTCGATGGTTTGGTTGGTCCCCATACAAGCTTATATGAAACGGCCTCCGCTTATAACGTCTCCGCTTTTAGCGACAAACCGCTTATAACGACGAGATTTTTCACAATTTAACCGGATATTGCGACGTAACGAACAAAAAAAAAAACTGTAAAGAGGAAAATTTGATTTATTTAACAATGCTAAAAGAAGCAAACAAAATCATGGATTTTGTGTTTTTTCAATACGAAAAAGAAACAAAATCATGGATTTTGTCTTCCGGATATAACGACGTAAAATTGTCGGTCCCTTGAAAGTCGCTATAACCGGATTCTACTGTATTAAATTTTTTGTTTTGATTAAAAAATTAATTTGTTTTATTTTAAAACCTATTACGAACATGGCATCCATAAAATTAAAAAAAAATTTTTGTTTGCTCCTTTCGGATAGTGCGTCTGCCGGATATAACGACGTAAAATCGTCGGTCCCTTGAATGTCGCTATAACCGGATTCTACTGTATTCTCTATCGATGCTATAAATTTATCTATGATTTGAATAAGAAATAGCGAAGATATACAAGAAAAATTTTTTTTTTTAATGTGTCACTGCAGCCACAATAATTAAGCTACAGACTTGCCATTTTAAATGTGCGAAGCTTATAGAATTACCGTCAATGTTGTGAATTGCATTTCAAACGGACAAGAAATAGAGAAATTATGTAACAGACAATTTTGTTATAAATGTATGTAAATTCCACAACAGCCACAGTTTAAAAGCTACAGACTTGGCATTTGGCATGTACGCAGCCAATGGCATTATCCACCAATGCTGTGAATTACATTACGAACGGAAAATAAATAGCGATGATAGATCAGACAAAGAAGCCACCTAGATCTTGCAGACTATAAGAGCTAGAAATACAATTTTTTGGTATTTAGGTTCTCCTATGCACCAATTAGTCCAAGTTTTTTTTGTTTCGGTTTTTTGATACCTCCTCTCATTCCTTCGCTAATTAAAAAACCAATTTAGCAAAAGTTTGCAGTTTTAAAGCTACAGTTTCACAGCTAATGACTTCGGATATGGTATGTACGTAGTATATGACAATCTCCATCGATACTGTGAATTACATTACGATCGGATAAGAAACAGCGAAGAAAACACAAAGTACAGGGTCTCCTACAGTCGGTTGCGTCCGACTGTAGCTCCGTCCTTGTTTTAAATCTTGATTTATCTCTCTGTCTATCCGTTTGATTGAACGCTAAGATTTGAAAAATAAGAATAGTTATGCCATCAAAATGTAGAATGCTGTTGAGACAAGTCGATTTAGGAATATTGGTCTGTCGCTCTTCCAATCTCTTTAGATTAGTACGTCGAACTCTGCAACCCTAAGAGCTAGTGTTATCAAATTTGGAGTGTACGTAGGTGTACTATATCATACGCAGATCAAGTTGATTTCAAATGTTGAACGTCATATTCCATTTAAGCCATATTTTAAAATCAATAAAGTCAATACACGTTTTTGTAGCCGCATGCCAAAAAAACGACCACCTCAATTTGCTTCCACCTTGATTCACCTCCCTAGTACGATATTTATGGTCAGGTTACTGCTCAATTAGCTCCATAGACTAATCCTTAACACTATTTAACCACTAACTCTGGTCTGATTGGGTTTTTCAGGGCCTATTTCATTTTATTTTTATTCCAGATTTACATTTACATTTACTTTTTAACATAATTTACATTGTATCTGTTAATTACTCATTCATATTTTATTAATTGTTATACCCTGTACCCATTAAAAAATTGGAAATACAGGGTTATTAACTTTGTCAGACCCCACAAAGTATATATATTTTTGATCAGAAACAGGAAACACAAATAAAATGTGGAATACAGCTCAAATTCGTAATTTCC
>JAWNNJ010000248.1:0-110197 GCA_035045125.1 Hypselothyrea guttata
GCACAGTGGGCGAAAGGGCTCATTTAGCGAGAAAAGTCGAATATTTCGTAAATAAATAAAGATTTCTCAGATCTGTTTTTTGATTTTGATTGGTAATTAATTAAAGCATAGTCCTGCTGAAAAAAATTGTTTGTTTTGTAACAGGTATTTTTTTTATGTGAGTTCAAAGTTGACAAAAAAACAGTATTTTTAAATCATGTTTATATCAATTTTTTTATTAGGTAAAAGTAAAAATCAAATATACAAAATTAATAGAAAACATTAAAAATAGAACTAGAGACATCTGACTCGAAATGTGAAAGTAATTTTTTTACCTCACTACTTAATTTAACATTTTTTTTTTACCATACCGGGAAGTATCTTCGGACAACGAACTAATTAATGGGTCAGATGTATATAATAGTGCATGCATAATATCCGTCATAGTGTTCAAACGTGATATTTTCCTCGTGTGCCTCAGTCGAAAATTTCGGAAATCTTTGTTTCGTGCTTCTAGCGCTTCTTCTGACATCATGCCTATAGGTAAAATTACAGAAGATATAATATCGGCTCCATGAATTAAAATTTTATGAAGCGAAGATGGCATATAAAACCATGGATAGGCATCCACAAATATTTCTGCAGTTTTATAGGCATAAATACGAAACGCATTTGTATTTATTTCATGCCCAGAGGCCATAGCACGTAATATCACGTCAAGTCTGCAGATAAGTTCTTCATTCACACCTGTTATTGAAGAAGACAATTGAGGATTTTCAAAAAAACGTCTAGCGGTATTTGCTTTTACCTGAATTTACCCTTAATAAAAAACCTGCCGACTGCAATAAAATTGATCTTTGCCATATTTTCCGCATGAATAACATGTGGAAATGGTGCAGGTCATAAATGTTGTTTTCAATTGGTTCCTTAAAGCAGAAAAATGGAAAAACCGATGAGCAGACATAGTTTGATAGAATGGGTTTATCATTTCATTAAAGAATATGTTTACTTTTTGAGAATTACCACGCCTCCGAAAGTGTGTAACATGCTTTTGCTCATGAGGGTATATGGGACGCATAAGAGATTATATACGTCCCATATACCCTCATCTCGCCCTTTTTACCACGTTGACGTTTACGAAAAGTAGCAGCAAATGCAGGGTAGTGCATTGTAGCAGATCATTTTACACTTTTTGGAAAGATAATTGATTATACTAACTAAATCAATAGGATTTGAGCCGAATCCACCCGAATCCCATTTTGTAAGCTTATCTAAAGTCGAGAAATAGTGTCAAAACGGAGGTACTTATGTTATGAAGCCTCTAGCTCACAAAATTATCGATCAGATCACGGTTACTTTTTCTTTTATTTATAAATATATCAAAGTTACCAAAACAAAAAAAAAAATTGTGAGAAAAACAATTTTTTCGAAATTTGCGAGATTTTTGAATTGCGTGAAAAAAACGGTTAAATTATATGATGCGCAATTTTGAAAAAAAATCCCCTCTTTGAAACCCCATAACTTCTAAAATATCCAACCAATTTGAAAACCAAAACCTGTTTTGAACGAAGCAAGCCAATGTTTATCGAAAGCGATCAAAAAAATTCAATTTTCGAAAACTCAAATTTGGGACTTTTCCTGCTAGATGGGTCGTTTCGCCCACTGTGCGATGCTGTGAATTACATTACGATCGGATAAGAAACAGCGAAGAAAACACAAAGTACAGGGTCTTCCACAGTCGGTTACGTCCGACTGTAGCTCCGTTCTTACTGGTTTAAATCATGTTTCTATAGTTGTCATAAATCTAATCTAAATCATATGTTATTACAGATTTATTTCCCTGGTATCATACATGTGGTGTATGTGCTTCGTCCATCGGGTCTTTTCCAAAAAGCTATTTCTGAAGTCAGCTCGAAGTTTTCATCCAAGGATGAATACCGCTTTCGTTTGATTGTCTGCTCATCTCTCTCCGATCTACACGAATTTGTGGATACCAGTCAGCTAACTCCCGAGATGGGTGGCCTATTAATCTACTCACATCACGAATGGATACAGCAGAGAATTGTACGCATTCATCGCTATTTATTAATTAAAGCATGATTAACTAAAATTATTGCTTTTTTTTGCAGTCTCTAGAGAAGTTTTCCAGTCTTACGCACCAAGTCTCAGCTGAATTGGATGTATTTATACAAGCCATACATGACACGGAGTTTCCCAATTCAGTGGAGGCTACGAGAAAGCTATTGGAAGATCAGGGTGTGGACTATGCGCGACTAAAGGTGTAGTGAAATTTATTTATCAACTAATCTCAAATTAATTTCAATTTTGCTTAGGAGGAAATCTTGTCTGCTGCTCGACACGGGGAGACGCTATTAGATAAAATTAAATCAAACGACGAGCTTAAGGAGTTTTCTGAACGCACGGGCAACGTCAGCGCCATTGAACGGTAAAAATCAGTACACTCTATAACATAAATTTGTCTTGTTTTTTGCTATGTTACAGTATACTGCAGCATTCAGTTTGCATTTTTCTACTTTCTATCTGTTTCTCAATTCTTTACTAATTGCAAGTTTATAATTAGTTCATTTGCTTATATTACATATATAGCTCTGCACTGGTTTACCATTTCCATTTAACATTTATTTATGAAATGTTTTGACAACAGTATATAGTTTATAAACATTTATATCATTTACAAAATTATTTATCGCATCAGTCCGTTATATGATGATAACATTTTATCCACTCCATGTCCTACATTCTTTCATTAACCTGCTGTTTTGTAAGTCGCGTATAAAAATAATAATTTCTGTGTAGTTCAATATATAACATTTTTTGTAGAGAAATAAGTGTTATAAAAATATGATATATTTAATTTTAATTATGTAGTTGCCCTCTGTTAAATGTTATGGAAAAATGTTTATTCTTATTCAATGTTAAATAAACATTAACTCAATCTGAAGTTGAATTTTGTAAATCAGGACGACGATTAGGACAACGAGCTGAATCGATTTAGCATTGTCCGTATGGACTTATGTCTGTCTGTTTGTGTTTGTGAACACCTAGATCTCAGCAACCATAAAAGCTAGAGAAACCATAATCGGTGTTAAGATTTTCCTATGTAGGAAACAGAGTTTGTTTTAGATTTAAGATACCTTCCCCGCTTCTCCCGCGAATAGCAAAAAGTCACTACAGTTGTAAAGGTACAAACGTGAATTTTGGAATGCTGAATATGTTATTAAAAAACCAGAATGGGCGGAGCAGATCAGTCGGACGCGCCCGACTTAACCCTATACATATTTTGAATAAATGTTTTTAAAAATATACGAGACGCAGCAGCATGTGAGCCTTGCTTTAATAGCTGCGCTGCCAAAGGGCAAGCGAGAAATTTTGTTTTATTAATATTATCTGTGTTTACTATTTTCATGCGCTTTTCAGAATATGTACATATAATGGTCGACAGTTTATATTCCAAATAACAATCTGTTTAATATTACGCTCTTTATTTAACTTTTTGTGTCCAATTTTACGTTATTCACGTGAGCTTTATTGATTTTGGTCGTAAAGAGGGCGTGAAATAAACTCGATCTTTAATACATCTACCTACATACCTACATGGCTGCTCTAGCTCTTATAGTTTCCGAAATCTCCGCGTTCATACAGACGGGCGAATAAATACATGGCTATATCGACGCAGCTCGTCATCCTGATCTAGAATATATCTACATATAAAATACGCAATTTTTGAGTTAATTGACGATTGGTTAATGATGTATCGAGCCCTTCCCGCGAAAAAAACGCGAGCTCCGCGAGTACCCGCGACAACAACGTAAGTGACAAAAATCATAGAATGGTTTGAAATAAAATTTTAAAACGAATATATTATATAGGCATTTCCACAGAAAGGTCCGCCGCGGTCAAAAAAATTAAAAGTTCTTAAAAATTATATTTTTAACATTTTTAGACCCTGTACTTTAAAAAAGTAAAAGGGTCTATTAATTTAGGGCAAATGACAGATGTATGTAACACCCAGAAGGAAGCGTGGTAGACCCCACAAAGTATTTATATTATGACTGTCTGTGTGTCTGTCCGTCTGTAGACACCACCTTTCCGGATTTAGGTAGTCAGCTAATGAAAGCAGATCAAGTTTGTTTCAAACTTTTGATATCTCGCCTCCTTCATTCGCGAATCATCAAAAATCTACACCTACCTCAAAAATCTCGAAAACTATAAACGCCACAGCAGCCACAATAATAGCGCTACAGACTTGTAATCTGTCATGTATGTAGTCTATGGTATTCTCCACCGATGCTAATATTTTATTTATGATTTGAATTGGAAATAGCGAAGATATGCAAGAGACATTTATTTTCAAAATGCATGTATGTGCCACTGCAACCACAATAATAAAGCTATAGACTTGTAATTTGAAATGAACGTAGCCTATTGAATTATCCATCGATGCTGTGAATTACATTTCAATCGGAGAAAAAACAGCGAAGTTATGGAGCAGTAAATTGTTTTATAAATGTATGTAAGCGCAACTACAGCCACAGTTTAAAAGCTTTAGACTTGTGATTTAGCATGTACGCACCCTATGGCATTATCCATCGATGCTGTGAATTACATTACGAACGGAAAAGAAACAGCGAAGATAGATCAGACAAAGAAGCCACCTAGATCTTGCAGACTATAAGAGCTAGAAATATCATTTTTTTGGTATTTAGGTTTATCTATGCAGGAATTAAATCAAGTTTGTTTCGGTTTTTTGATAACTCCTCTCTTTCCTCCGCTAACCAAAAAACCAATTTAGCAACAGTTTGTAGTTTTAAAGCTTCAGTTTTAAAGCTAAAGATTTAGTATATGGCATGTAAATAGTCTATGACAATCTCCACCGATGCTGTGAATTACATCACGATCGGATAAGAAACAGCGAAGAAAACACAAAGTACAGGGTCTCCTACAGTCGGATACGTTCGACTGTAGGTCCGTCCTTACTTAAGAAATATTAAAATTTAACAGATTTGAAAATATCTATTATAATCGATTATAGTTTTCAAAAAATTCGAATGCAAAGTCGCGAAAACGCATTTTTTGTCATTTTGACGTATTTTAGGGCTTTTTATACCCTGTACCCATTGAAAAATGGGAAATACAGGGTTATTAACTTTGTCAGAATGTATGTAACAGGCAGAAGGAGGCGTGGTAGACCCAACAAAGTATATATATACTTGATCAGGAGGACGAGGCGAGTTGATTTAGCCCTGTCTGTTTGTCCGTCTGTCCGTCTGTATGAACGCGTCGATCTCAGCAACTATAAGAGCTAGAGCAGCCGTTTTGGTCATTTTTGAAAGGTGAATACCATACGCAGAACAAGTTTATTCTAAATTTTGGATGCCATGTCCCTACCGCGAGCAATGGCCATAAATATAATACATTGACTGATTTTAACGCGTGAATCTCATCAACTATTAGAGCTAGAGAAGCCGTTTTGGTCACCTTTGAATGGTGTGTACCATACGCAGATCAAGTTTATTTCAATTTTTGGATGCCACGCCCCTACCGCGAACAATGGCCATAAATATAATACATTGATAAATTTAAGACATAAATTTATCTAAGTAAATTGTGTCTTCTACGAACTGTGGAGATGATTAAAATCTACCAATTTTACGAATTTCAATTTAAATCGGTCCATAATTAAAAGAATTATAATTAATTAAAAATCTTTATATGTAGTAGTAGGCTATGCTACATATAATAATATCCCGATATACCATTCACACTATACGATACACAAAAGATAAACAGTAGAAAGTTGGTATTCGCAATATAAATTGAATTAGATTCAAAATATATTTTAAATAGAATACTGTTCCAATAAGGCCGATCTTTGGTACAGTGTATAAGACAGTCATGCTTGTCCGACTGTCATGTCTTGCGGGCGCTAGCCCGCGAGATTTTTATACCCTGTGCCCATTTGAAAAATGGAAAAACAGGGTTAATAACTTTGTCAGAATGTATGTAACAGGCAGATGGAGGCGTGGCAGACCCCACAAACTATATATATTCTTGATCAGGATGACGAGCCGAGTCGATTGAGCCCTGTCTGTCTGTCTGTCCGTCTGTCCGTTTGTATGAACGCGTCGATTTCGGAAACTACAAAAGCTAGAGATGCCGTTTTGGTTGCTATAGGTAGGTGTATTCAATACGCAGGTCAAGTTTATTTCAAATCTTGCACGTCACGCCCCTTTGACGCCCAAAAATCAATAAAACTCACAAAACCTCGAATTTTTAACACAAAAAGTTGAATAACAAGCGTAATATTGAACTTAGAAGGTTGTTTTTCGGAACATAAGCTCTGTTGTATTATATTTAACTATCCTGAAAAGCGCATTGAAATCGGTTAAGAAACACAGGAGATATAAGCTTCACAATAGTTGAACTTAAAAGTTCAAAAACAATCGAAATATTAATCTTAGAATGTTGTTATTTGGCATAAACGCTCATATTTATTATATTTAACTATTCTGAAAAGCGCATTAAAATCGGTTAATAAACAAAGTAGATATAAGCTACGCAATTGCTGGCGCAGCCCAGCAGCGCAGCAGCAGCAGCGGCGCAGCGCAGCTGGCGCACGTAATAAGGGAAAAAGAAGAAGTAGTGCTGATACGCTTAGTGTGACAGTTTTATACAATTGTATATAAAAATAAATGGCACAGGGTATTCTACAGTCGGGCCCGTCCGACTGATCTGCCCCGTCTGACTGATCTGCCCCGTCCATATTTTTTTTAAATTTAATTAAAAAAAAAAATGCAAGTCATCTTTGAAAAAAATCATAACCATTTTGAAGAGACATCCATGCACAAGAGTTTAAATTTTGTTTCATTAAAATATTGCCACTGGGTTCGCTGAAATTGGCGATTGAATTGGTTGACCTCAAATACCACTACCATTTTTGTCTCGTAAAAAATGACTTGAATTTTTCAATTTTCTTAAAAATGAAAAGTTACCCAAAATCAATCTTTCCACCAATGAAAGGCTAATTAAATGCTATATGTTAAGCCTTTCAAATCAAAAAATCGCTTCCTTTTTACAGTTATTTTACTTTAAACGCGTACGAATGTACTGTTCGCCACTGTGGAAATGCCCATATACATAACAGCTTAAATAGACAATATTCCAAGTTTCAATGAAATCCATCCAGCAATATTGAAATAAACTAAAAAAAACCTTCCCCTGTAAAATTTGATTTTGTTGGTTACGTTTTTTTCGCGGTAAGGACTCGATATGTTGTATAATATTTTCACTATCCTATTTTTAATACATAGAGCGTGAAAAGCAAATATGTCGTTTCGCTTTGTATGAAAATACATTGCGCTTCAAAACTTTAAACGCGCTTATCTTGAAACGCTCTTTTTTAAGTTATGACACTCTTCAAGTAAATGAGCAATATTTTCTTTATGGGTTCTGCCTCTGGGCATAAAATGGCTAAAAACAGGGCTAATAACATTGCTGCTAAGCGTCGTGTGACAGTTTTATAAAATTATATTTAAATTAAAGGGTACAGGGTATTCTACAGTCGGATCCGTACGACTGATCTGCTCCGCATTTTCTGGTTTATTCTCTTTGTATTCATTAGATGGGTAAAGGGTAAAGAGTGAAACATATTTTCTATATTCAGCTTTTTTCAAAAGAAAACGAAGTATGATATTCATCATCTCATCGATAATTCAGAAACTTTGCAAATATTAAAGGGCAAAAAAATATTAATAAATAAATAATATTCTGTGCATGTTACGTATGACTGTTACGTGCGACTGTAAATTAAGCACCTATAGATTGAAAAAAACCTGGAAGGAAAATACCATATCAAGAGCGACAGCAATGCTTCTTACTTTTTTGTCTGTATATATTGCATGAATGGACGAGCTGCCAGGGAGGGAGCGAGGCAAAGCCTGATATATATATATATATATATATATTGGTTCCTGAATACGTTCTGTGTTTATTAATCGATTTGAAACTGATGATCAATATTGCGCGAAATAAACTTGATGTACGTGTATACACAGCGAAAAATGGACGGACGGACAGACAGATGTCTATATCTACTTAGCTCGTCACCCTAGTCAATAATATATAAATATATACTTTGTAGGTTCTGTTACGCCCCTTCTGCCGGGCACATATATTTGTTCAAAGTTATTTACACTGTTTTTAGCCATTTCATGGGTACAGGGTATAAAAATAAAAAAACTCTTATAAATGCATGTTTTTGGTAGCTCGCTCTGTGTCTTCAGCCTATTGCTATAATTACTTAGTTACTATGAATAAATGTGCATAATAAAATTTCTTCTATCGATTTTAATCCACTAATCACAAAAGGCAAACAATCACGTTGTTACACACAATTTATTACCAGTTTAATACAAAATAGCACCTGCACATTTCACCAGACACACATGCGGAAAGTGTTATTTAAATGAAGATATTTTTGATATACTTTTCGAAATCTGGCTCATCTCACTCATGCAGTTGTTTGTCATCTCTTCTCTCTCGTCTGCATCTCTGTTTGCCAAAACATTTTGTCAATTCATGATCAATGTGCAATAAAATCTAATGAAATGTAACGTATAAACGCACTAAATATCGATGTGCAGATCCAGTGCAGGGCATCAAATACACCGCCAACAAATTATTTATCACCAACAATATAAGTTTAAACAACCTCAACATTATGATGATTGTCGCGATTATCGTAGACTCCTCGTCCAGCTGGAGGAGACTGAGCGACGATTCGATGAATTCTGGCGCACTCATCGTAATCGGCTGGAGCAGTGTCTACGGTTACGCATGTTTGAGCAGGATTTTCGTGACTTACAGGTAAGTTCCAATGAATAAAAATTATTCACTGATCTCATACTTCTTATACTTCAATATACAATCATTTCAGTATATATTTGATGGACATTTGAAGACTGTGGCCGATATGACTGAAATTGGCGAGAGTGTGGAACGTGTAACTATACTCATGGAGGAGACCAAACAATTTTGTGCAATGATCAAAGCAGACGTTGAACACGCTGAAGAGACTATTCAGTCTGGAGAGCAGTTGGTTGGCTCACGAGGCGCCTATCCTTGGGAGATTGTTAAGCCCAAATGTGAAGAGCTTCAGCGTGTTTGTAACATTATTAATGTGCGTCTTAGTAAACGCTTAGAGATACTGTCGAAAAACAACGAACTTATGGAGAGAGTGGAAAAGGTATATTTCTCCCAACTAATCAAAACTTAATGAATTTATTAATTTGTGTATTCTACGGTTGCAGGCTAATCAATGGTGTGCCAATGGTGTTGAACTGCTGGCCTCACAGCGCATCGAGAAGTGTTCGGGGTCTGCAGAACTAGCTGAACAGAGTCTGCACGAGATTCAGGCTTTTATTGCATCTGCATCCGATTTCAAACTATCTAGTCCAAGTGAATTTAAGAAAATCTTTCTTGAAAGCACGACACCAGAAACCAAGGCTCTTGTATCTCAGGTGAGAAGGATACTCGTCTATTAGTTAAGTTATTCATGCAAGTCAAGTTTTAAGCAATAGATGTAAAACAATAAAATACAAAGTTTCAGTCCGATCGGTTAACAACTTGAGGTCAATACGTAGTTTGCATTTTGGTCAAAAATTTAATTAAATACCTTACTTTCAAAATGTGAAAAGAGTCTATTGAATTGGTGCATAAAGGCGATGTGTGTAACACCCAAAAGGAGGCATGACAGACAAAGTATACATATTCTTAATCAGGACGACGAGCTGAGTCGATATAGATGTCTGTCTGTCCGTCCGTATGAACACCTAGATCTCAGAAACTATAAGACAGAGAGACACCAATATTTGGTATTTAATCAGTAAGCAGGGGTTCAAGGTATAAGGTCGAGCGGGCAGAGCGCGGGAGTTTTTTTTTAACATCAAATGTTAAATAACAAGCGTAATATTGAAAATAGAACATTGTTATTCGGAATCTATACTCTTTATATTTAACTATCCGGAAAAGCGCATTGAAATCGGTTAATAAACACAAAAGTTATTAATGAAACAATAAAAAGTTTAACAGATATAGTTAAATGACAACCGAAATATTGAACATAGAACTTTATTAGTCGGAATAAATACTCTCTTGCTTAATATATAACTATTCTGAATTATTAACGAAAGAATATTGCAGGCTTCACCTCGTCACAGCGCATTTTAGCAAAGCACTTTCGTGTAAAAGTTTGTATACCCTGTACCCATTGAAAAATGGGAAATACAGGGTTAATAACTATGTCAAAATGTATGTAACAGGCGGAAGGAGGCGTGGTAGACCCCACAAAGTATATATATTCTTGATCAAGAGGAAGAGCCGAGTTGATTTAGCCCTGTCTGTCTGTCTGTCCGTCTGTCCGTTTGTTTGAACGCGTCGATCTCAGCAACTATAATAGCTAGAGCAGCCGTTTTGGTCATTTTTTAAAGGTGTATACAATACGCAGAATAAGTTTATTTCAATTTTTAGATGCCATGCCCCTACCGCGCCTCGCCTACCTTTTAGCATAGCACTTTCGTGTGAAAGGTTATAAAATTAAATTTAAACCAGTAAGGACGGAGCTACAGTCGGACGTAACCGACTGTGGAAGACCCTGTACTTTGTGTTTTCTTCGCTATTTCTTGTCCGATTGTAATGTAATTCACAGCATCCATGGATATTGTCATAAACTACGTACATACCAAATCCTAAGTCTTTAGCTTTTAAACGGTAGCTTTAAAACTGCCAAATGTGACTAAATTGGTTTTTAGGTTACCGAAGGAATGGGAGGAGTTATCAAAAAACCGAAACAAACTTGGTCTGATTGGTGCATAGGAGAACCTAAATACCCAAAAATTGTATTTCTAGCTCTTATAGTCTGCAAGATCTAGGTGATTTCTTTGTCTGATCTATCTTCGCGGTTTCTTTACCGTTCGTAATGTAATTCACAGCATTGATGGATAATGCCATAGGCTGCGTAAATGCGAAATCCCAAGTCTATAGCTTTGAAACTGTGGCTGTAGTGGCGCTTACATACATTTATAAAACAATTTACTGCTGCATTACTTCGCTGTTTTTTCTCCGTTTGTAATGTAGTTCACAGCATCGATAGATAGTTCAATAGGCGACTTACATGCCAAATTACAAGTATGTAGCTATAATATTGTGGCTGCAGTTGCACATAAATACATTTCCAAAAACATTGTCTATTGCATATCTTCGCTATTTCTATTTTAAATCATAATTTGGTTTAAAGCATCGGTTGAGAATGCCATAGACTACGTACATGCCAAATTGCAAGTCTGTAGCTTTTTTAATGTGGCTGCTGTGGGCGATTATAGTTTTAGAGATTTTTGAGGTAGGTGTACATTTTTGATGATTCGCGGATGAAGGAGGCGAGTTATCAAAAGTTTGAATCAAACTTGATCTGCTTGCATTAGCTGACTACCTAAATCCGGAAAGGTTGTGTCTTTATCTCTTATAGTTGCTGAGATCTAGGTGTTCATACAGACAGACGGACAAACGGACAGACAGACAAACGGACATGGCTATATCAACTCAGCTCGTCGTCCTGAGTCAGAATATATATACTACTTTGTGGGGTCTACCACGCTTCCTTCTGCCTGTTACACACAGCTGTCATTTGCACTAAATTAATAGACCCTTTTACTTTTTTAAAGTACATTGTCTAAATATATAGTGTATTCTACAGTCGAGCCCGTCCGACTGATCTGTTCCGCCCATTCTGGTTGGTATTTAGGTTCTCCTATGCAGCAATCCGATCATGTTTATTTGGGTTTTTTAATAACTCCTCTCATTCGTGCGCTTACCGAAAAACGAATTTAGAATCAGTTTTTAGACCCTGTACTTTAAAAAAGTAAAAGGGTCTATTAATTTAGTGCAAATGACAGCTGTGTGTAACAGGCAGAAGGAAGCGTGGTAGACCCCACAAAGTATATATATTCTGACTCAGGACGACGAGCTGAGTTGATATAGCCATGTCCGTCTGTCCGTCTGTCCGTATGAACACCTAGATCTCAGCAACTATAAGAGATAAAGACACAACCTTTCCGGATTTAGGTAGTCAGCTAATGCAAGCAGATCAAGTTTGATTCAAACTTTTGATAACTCGCCTCCTTCATCCGCGAATCATCAAAAATGTACACCTACCTCAAAAATCTCTAAAACTATAATCGCCCACAGCAGCCACATTAAAAAAGCTACAGACTTGCAATTTGGCATGTACGTAGTCTATGGCATTCTCAACCGATGCTTTAAACCAAATTATGATTTAAAATAGAAATAGCGAAGATATGCAATAGACAATGTTTTTGGAAATGTATTTATGTGCAACTGCAGCCACAATATTATAGCTACATACTTGTAATTTGGCATGTAAGTAGCCTATTGAATTATCTATCGATGCTGTGAACTACATTACAAAAGGAAAAGAAACGGCGAAGTTATGCAGCAGTAAATTGTTTTTATAAATGTATGTAAGCGCTACTACAGCCACAGTTTAAAAGCTATAGACTTGGGATTTGGCATGTACGTAGCTTATGGCATTATCCATCAATGCTGTGAATTACATCACGAACGAAGAAGAAACAGCGAAGATAGATCAGACAAAGAAGCCATCTAGATCTTGCAGACTATAAGATCTAGAAATACAATTTTTGGGTATTTAGGTTCTCCTATGCAGCAATCAGATCAAGTTTGTTTCGGTTTTTTGATAACTCCTCTCATTCCTCCGCTAACCGAAAAACCAATTTAGCTACAGTTTACAGTTTTAAAGCTTCAGTTTTGAAGCTAAAGATTTAGGATGTGGCATGTACGTAGTCTATGACAATCCCCATAGATGCTGTGAATTACATCACGATCGGATAAGAAACAGCGAAGAAAACACAAAGTACAGGGTCTCCTACAGTTGGTTGCGTTCGACTGTAGCTTCGTCCTTACTGGTTAGTTTTAAAACTACAGTTTTAAAGCTAGAGATCTAAGATGCTGTGAATTACATTGCAGTCGGTTACTTTTGACTGTAGCTCTGTCCTGAATGGTTTAAATATAATTTTATAAAACTTCCATACAAAGCGTAGTAGTAATGCTTCTTCTTACTTTATTGAGTGTACCCTGCTTAAATGGCTGCGCTGCCACAGTGCGAGCGGAGCAACACCTGCAATATTGTTTTGTTAATATCTCCTGTGGGTTTTGATAATGGACGTACCACCTACGTTTAGAAATTCACTTGATCTCCGTATGGCATACACCCCACCTAGGGGGCAGATGAGAGGTTTGACGAATGCTATGCTGCTACAAAATGAATTGAAGGCTGGTTTGAAAGAAATTAACCTTCTGCTTTAGGGTTTTATTAAATAGTTATCATATTGTCTTTGATCTTCTTGTGCTACTGTAAATCGCTATTTCCTATAATTTATTTGAATTGGATATTCAATTAATTCTTTTACCTGTGTAATATACTTTCCGCTTTGTATGTAGCACTTGTTATAATTGTGGAAAAACTCTACTGCCTTCGATCATTCACAGCAGCAGTAACACCAGCCCCAGCTATCGATTGAGGGGAAGCGTTTATTAGCTCAGTTTTCCCAGTTCTCGAGTTGATTGACTAGGTTGAAGAATTGCAGCTAGTGGAATTGCATAGCTGTCTATTGTGATATAATTCCAAGACAGGTTCTTTCGTTTTTTCTATCTACTAGTGCAGTTTCGCCGATTACAGTTAGGTAACAGCGCTTGAAATTGGATTGAAGCACTGTTCACATTAATATTGTAATGCTTTAAATACTAATGCTATAAGCAAAATGTTATATATGCATTATGAGGAAGGTTGACAAGTACAGTAAAATAAAATAAATAATAAAACATATATGTAATTATTTAAAATTTTAATTTTGTAACAATAATATAAAATTTTTGAAAATACAATAAAAATGTTCTACTCATGACTTAAATGTTGTGTTTTTAAGTTTATCTTTCCTATATTGATATTTTAAAATACCTATATATACTAATCAAAAAAGTTCTATAAAAAAACCTAGATACAATATTGGATTGTTATTTAAATTAAACAATTTTAATTTATGTTTTTATTTATTTAAATTAATTTAACTTTACATCACATATTTAATTGTATGGCAACTGCTTTCAACAGTCTACAACAATTGGTTGCTTCTGGGCTCGATCGATCTTGTCCGTTATTCTCGGTTCGCAACAAATTCGAACGTTATTAAAACGAACATGTTTGTTCGAGTGTTTTCATGCAGCGGAGATTTCGTTATTCATTTCGTCAGTGTTAATGACCAGCTGTGATTCAATTGTTTTGCAAGTATGATAATAGAATAGGTCACATCATATCGTATTGTCAAAAGTAAAACACAAAAGTTATTGTCCTACTTTTTTCTGCTTAGCATCTGCCAATGCAATTGGAGCACGTAAATTGGGACAAAGTTTATTAATGGATTTTTTGGTCTGCTCGTTTTAGACTTTAGCAGCTATCAAATGCGCTGACCACATTGCAAATCCAGTTTCTAAAATGGGTCGCCCAGACTTGTTTACCCACTGACAGGAATTTCCTTGTAGCATTACCATTTTTTCTGGAATTTTTCAATGTTTGTTTGAGTGTGTGCATAGTTGTTTGTGTGGATAATGATTGTGACCCAGTATTAATTTAAAGCGCTTTCAAGTCTAAGCCTGTTTGACCAGTTGGCCAACTGGGTATCCTTGCGATCTATGAAAAGTTCTGCCACAATTGGTTTCGATAGCTGTTACATTACATACTCGTATGTCGATTGCCTAACTGTGGTTGCATCACGACCAATATGCCAGTATGGTATGAGAAGATTCTGCAATAATGGCAACTGCTTGCTACAAAGAATCGCAAATGATTATTGTCGTACTTATGCTTCTGGTAACAGATTAAAGAATGACACTGTTTTGAAAAACTCAACGTCTTCAGCAAAGGTCAGACAAATTCAGACGAACGGCCATTTTCAAAAACATTGGTTAGGGTTATTTGAGGTTTTACAATAGGTATGAGCCGAATCTGGTCATAAATGTTTACAGTATACCTGACGTGCAAAACTGTAACACCATTGTGATACTCTAGCTTCAACTGCCTGTATCTTCTCTTCTATTTGAATGATTTCAAAGATCTTAGTGTTGTTTTGTTTGTCAGTTAGTCTACTATTTATTCTGAATTTGATGCCATTTGACAATCTCGAAGAAATATGCCAAAGCAAAATGAAAGACAAGTCCAATGTTACAGTTTTGCACCGTTGGTATAGTTAAAAAAAATTTTGTATTTCAATTTTCTATAATGTATCTACAGTTTTTCTTAATTTTTTTAGTATCTCTAAGCAATTTGACATAACATCCACATGTTCCATGCAATTTACATGTACCAGAATAAATAGTTGACTAACTGACAAATAAAACAACACTAAGATATTTGAACTCATTCAAATAGAAGAGAAAGATACAGGCAGTTGAAGCTAGAGTATCACAATGGTATTACAGTTTTGCACGTCAGTGTATATGTTTAAAGTATATATATTTTTGATCAGGATGCCAAGCTGAGTCGATATAGTCATGTCTGTCTGTCTGAATGGGTAGGTGTCACAATGAGCACAAATAAAATAAATTAACATATTTAAGAGATTCAAATAGATTTCTGTATATTTGGTTTTCAGTAGTTGGTAGAGATCATTAATTTATTACGAATTTTTATTAATTGGCTGAGGATGCACATATAGTTGATAACACAAAAGAACTTATGGCAACTCCGTCAAATAAATAACGCCTCGGGACATTATAAAATACTACGTTGGCCTAACGCATTGCCTGATCAATTTAATTATTTGATAAACTGCTCGTGTTACATGGACTTTCCAAAAAAGCAACCAAACTGGTAACTGGTCGCTTCAGACGTTGCAGTTAGCCTTTGGCATAGGCATATTAAAGATGCGCCTATCTATAGTTGACCATAAGCCCGATTTGCTGCAAAAGCATACGGCGGAAGCGAAAAGTGAAAGCGGCAATTGCACTATGATGCTGGTAGTCGGCGGCAACCATTGCATAAAATTCCCAAATGTTGAATGGCAAATGTCGCGACATTGCCAAATGCCAGCTGTTGACCTCTTGGCGTAGTTCATTTATGTAACAGTTGAATGAATCAACAAGGAAGTTTTTAAAACTTTTATTGATTATGAGCTGCTCATAAAAATATAGATATTTTTACTTTTAATTTAAATATTGGCCTAACAAAATAAACAAAAATTTACATAATTGTGTTAATTTGTTTTTTAATTCCTACATTATCAATTTGTAAATCAGTAACTATATGAGGTAGAGCAGCCGTTGGTGTATACCATACGCAGAACAAGTTTATTCCAAGTTTTTGATGCCACGCCCCTACCGCGAACAATGCCCATAAATATAGTACATTGACTAATTTAAACGCGTCGATCTCAGCAACTATAATAGCTAGAGCAGCCGTTTTGGTCATTTTTTTAAAGGTGTATACCATGATCTGCGATCAAATTTATTTCAAATGTTGGATGCTACGCCCCTGCCGCCCACAATGAACATAAATAGAATACATTGACCTATTAAAGACAAACAAATTTATCTAAAGTTGTTCTTTGGAATATATACTCTCTTCTAATTCATTTAACTCTTCTGAAAATCGTATTAAAGTCGGTCTATAAACACAATATTGCAGTCATTGTCTGGGTAGCCTTCTGGCAGCGCAGCCTTTAAATCTTGGCATACACAAAACGGGAATAAGAAGCATCGTATGATATTTAAAACCAGAATGGGCGGAGCAGATCAGTCGGACGGGCCCGACTGTCTTATACCCTGTGCCACAGCTCGCGCTGCGCGCTCGCAAATACAGTTTATAATTTAAATATTTTAAATATAATTAAATTTATTTATAAAGAATAGTATGGGCGCGCTTTGTTTCGTTTATATCTTTTTTGTTTATTAACCGATTTCAATGCGCTTTTCAAGATAGTTAAATATAATAGAAGAGAGTTTATGTTCCAAATAACAACATTCTATGTTCAATATTACGCTTGCTGTTTAACTTTGTATGTTCAAATGTTCTTACAATCGCACAATTACCCAGCAGCGTGCTTGGTATCGCCATCTCGCTCGCACACTTTTTCCAAGCGTAAGGCTGCTGAGCTGCAACGGCGTGTGCATGCAGTATTACAGCGCTTATATCTCCTTTGTTTATTAACCGATTTCAATGCGCTTTTCAGGACAGTTAAATATAATATAAGAGAATATATATTCAACAATAACAACATTCTATGATTAATATTACGCTTGTTTCTGAACTTTAAAGTTCAACTATTGTGAAGCTTATATCTCCTGTGTTTCTCAACCGATTTCAATGCGCTTTTCAGGATAGTTAAATATAATACAACAGAGCTTATGTTCCAAATAACAACCTTCTATGTTTAATATTACGATTGTTATTCAACTTTTTATGTTCAAAAACACGAGGTTGTTTGGGTTTTATTGATTTTTGGGCGTAAAGGGGGCGTGGCATCGACGATTTGAAATAAACTTGATCTGCGTATTGAATACACCTACCGATAGCAACCAACACGGCTGCTCTAGCTTTTGTAGTTTCCAAAATCTCAGCGTTTATCCAGACAGACAGACAGACAGACAGACAGACAGACATGGCTATATCGACTCAGCTCGTCTCCCTGATCAAGAATATATATACTTTGTGGGGTCTGCCACGCCTCCTTCTGCCTGTTACATACATTCTGACAAAGTTATTAACCCTGTTTTCCCATTTTTCAATGGGCACAGGGTATAAAAAAAAATTGCTTAAAATATTTTTTTTTTAGTTAACAGTCGTTTACCTATTTTGAGTATTTCCAATTTTCAGGTACTTCAGCGCATTGACGATGTGTCACTGATGTGTGACAAGCGCATTGCTAGTCTGAAGAAGTTAGCGCTTAAGCCACCGCGACCTGTGCAACAGGTGACTCCCGAGCCAGCGGTACCTCTACAGCCTCCGGGTGGGGCTCCCCACTTGCTGCGCCGTAAGCCGATAAAGGTGAGTGCACGTTTATGAGTTTCACATTTCCGAACATTTAGATTCTTTCCCAACATGAGACAAACTTGGAGATCCGTTGAATATGCAATGCGTTTACATTTGCATTTAAACCAAAGATTCCTAATTAAACAATGACGCTATGAGGCTTTTTCCAAATTTTCTTTAGTGTAAGATTTGTTGTAAAAATTTCAAGTTCATTGTGCAAAATTCACACGTTGCTTGCTCTTTTTTTCTTTGTTATCTGGCTCAAAGATTAAGGCCTCTGAACACTGAAGCCAAGTCTAAAACAACAACAAAAGACACAAACCAAAAACATACCAAGTCGCCACACTTGGCCCAAGATAAGAAGACAAATGCCAGAGCAAGTTTCACTTTTTTCTGACTCCGTAAATTATGCCCAGACAATGCCGACCCATACCCGCCGGGCTAACTACAAAAATAAAAATCCAGTGTGGAGGGAAATGACTCTTTTCGTATGCCATCCGAAATTTCATAATTACTTTCTGGTAAACATTTGTGAGCAAATTTGTTCAATCCAAAGCATAACTTAATCGAATGCTAGGTTCCATTTACCATTTGACCGCATCATTAAACCAATAAAAAACGGTTTCAATTGACATATCTAATAAGAGATAAGAGCACAGAAACACAAAACTGCCAAAATGAGCTACATAAGCAATTCAATTTATCTATGTACTATTTTAACAGTCATCGCTTAAATGAGCACGATGGTATAGGTATTTTAACTGCTTAGTTTGTAAATGTATACATCTTTATTTATTATAAATTCCCCCACTTACATAAAAAGCGATTGTCTTATTAATTTTTATAAATCTACAAACGGACCTTAATAAACTGCAATTATGGTGTTCAAACAATCTATCTACCGTTCTACAGTCTATGCGGTATTCTACACTATTGGCTTATGTAATCTGGATCAAAAAACTTTTGACAATTATCTTGGTCTTCATTAGACCCTGTACTTTAAAAAATAAAAAGGGTTTATTATTTTGGTGCAAATGACGTGTGTGTTACATCCATATATTTTGAATCTAATTCAATTTATATTACGAATACCAACTTTCTATGTTGAATAAAAATAATGTATATATATTATTTCGCCGCTCGAATGCGCTAACGTTTAATAAATATAATCGATACCCAGGGAACACCACGAGGAGGGCAATGGTATATCGGGATATTATTATATGTAGCATAGCCTACTACTACTTACATATACATCAAAATTAAATTAAAAAAAATTTCTTTAATTAATCCTAATTCTTTTAATAATGGACCGATTTAATTGATTAATTAACTAATTAATTAATTGGTATATTTTAATCATCTCCACAGTTCGTAGAAGAAAGAATTTATTTAAATAGATTTATATGTCTTAAGTTGGTCAATTTATTATATTTATAGCCATTGCTCGCGGTAGGGGCGTGGCATCCAAAAATTTAAATAAACTTATTCTGCGCATGGTATACACCTTTAAAAAATGACCAAAACGGCTGCTCTAGCTATTATAGTTGCTGAGATCGACGCGTTCATACAGACGGACAGACAGACATACAGGGCTAAATCAACTCGGCTCGTCCTTCTAATCAAGAATATATATATGTACCTTGTGGGGTCTACCACGCCTCCTTCTGCCTGTTACATACATCCTGACAAAGTTAATAACCCTGTATTTCCCATTTTTTATTATATTTATTATAATATAGGTCCCACATTTATGTAACGTTAACGATAAAATATTAGATTGTTTGGTAGTGACATACCGGTTTCTTTATTGATTTTTGACGATTATTTTAATATAGTTAGCATTGTCCGATTTAAGTGATATATGTACCGTTGTTTTCGATGATTTTCTGCCATTTTGATGGTAACTTGTATATGCCTCTCCTAAAGAAGTCCTTGTCCCTACTGGCAAAAAACTCGGCGATTCGATTTTCACAATCCTCCCTTGAAGTCAATTTTTGTCCATCGAGAAAATTTTGCATGGCCAAAAACAGATGGTAATCGCTTGGGGCAATGTCCGGACTGTAAGGTGGATGCATTAACACTTCCCAACCAAGCTCCCGTAGCTTGTTACGCGTCACCAAAGATGTATGGGGTTTTTTGTTTTTTTTTTTTTTTTTTTCGAGCTTTTTTGTTACATTTCTCGACATTAAATGCCTATGGACGGTTTCCGTGCTTAGTTGTTCACAGTAGAGGTCAGAATTGATGGTTTGGCCATAGGGCATCACTTCATAATGGGATAATTCCTTTGATATCCCACCATACACTCAGCAACACCTTCCGAGCCGTCAGTCCTGGCTTTGCCACCGTTTGAGACGACTCACCGTGCTTCAACTAGGATCTTTTACGCTTTATGTTGTCATATGTCATCACCAGTGACTAACCGATCCAGAAATGAGTCGAGTTTATTACGGTGCAACAAAGATTTTTTAAATTTCTCGACTTTAAATGCCTATGGACGGTTTCCGTGCTTAGTTGCAGCTCCTCTGCGATGGTTCTAATAGTCACATGACCATCTCGATCCACTATTTCCATGATTTTATCCGTATCAACGGTCACTGGTCGTCCGGAAGGCTTGGGTGTTTCGGTATCAAAATTGCCACTTCGGAATCGCCTAAACCACTGTTCGGCATTTTTTATCGAAAGTTTGTTATCTCCTAAGACAGCAATAATCTGTCTGCGAGATTCCGCAGCAGTTTTTCCTTGTGCGAAATAAAATTTAAAAATTGCCCGAATTTCTGTGTGTGTGAACTCCATTTCAATCAATTGTAATTTTTTAACGTGGAAGCTCATGTAAACAAACTATATGTCATTTTAAAGGTGTTGCCAATACCTTTCAAATGATATACAGCATTGCCAGATACCATTATATTTGACTTCACAAGCGAAGCGTGAAATTTGAATGTAAAAACCGGTATGTCATTCCCAAACAACCTAATATTTCAGCTAATCAGGCTCCGCGAGTGCCCGCGAAACCATCGTTAGTGACAAAATTTATAGAATGCACACTGGTCCCAAAAGCCAAATATTTTGCAGAAACCCATTTTTTTTTTTTAAGAGTTGCGGAAAAACAATATTTTATTGTGATAGAGTAATGTATAGAGCAATTGAAAATTATAGAGTTTCATTTAAAATTGCATCCCTGCGAAGGTTGGCAGCCCTGAAAGTCAGCTGATCGTTTACCGCAAACTTTGACACTGCTCGCTCGCCAAATTAACGCAAAGTTTACAATTCAATTGCTTTCGATCTACTTACTGTATTTTAATAAATCAAAATGGTTAATATTTGTTAAGATATGTAAAATAAAATGTCATACTGCAGTATTTGTTTTATGTGATGCATGTTTGTTTATATGTGTGCTAATATTGTCGTCTTTTTTTAGCAATTCTAACCTAACTTTTTTCGTGTTTCGTGGAATAAAAGTATATGGGATTTAACCGTATTTACGTAAATATTAACACAGTTCTAATCTTTAATATATATATATTGCGATGATTATAAAATCTTTTGCGCGTTTTCTTGCGGTTTGAAAAAATATCGTTTTTTTGCAAACAACCTACAGCCGTTTTCATACAAAAAACACAAAAATTTTATTTTTCATTTTTTTTATCGTAATTTGCTTTTATACATGCTATTTCAATAATTTTCGTCTTAAATGATTAAAATAATATCCCACATCAAATTCAAACATTATTTATACCGTTATCTTTTTTCGATTTTGATTTATACTTAATTAAGTTAGTTTTGCGTGGTCACACAAATGCCACATTTTGTTATTAAGCGGGCAAATTTAAATTTTTGCGACATTTTCACTTAAATATTACTTATATTTATTAAGTATTCTACAAAATTGATTAACAAATGCCGAAATGAGTTATGGGCGGCATTGTTTAAAGGAGAAAATGTACCTTTTGTATAACATAAGCAAATTCGTGAAACAACTTCTTAAAATTGCTGTTTTAACAAAATTTTTCTAGAAACTTAGTATCAAACTAAATCTAGTAATATTAATTAACTGTAATTAGGCTAAGAAACTAAAATATTAGGCAAAAAACACAGACCTCAATATCAATAGGCCAGCCGTGCGTATGAGCAATGCTGAGGTTTATATGAGGCGTTAAGGAAGGCGTGGTCCGATCGTGCAAAATTTCTGGTCATGTTTTGCATATGCAATAAACATTTAGTGCGCCAAGTTTCGTGTCTGTATCTTCATTTTTGTAGTTTCTGCAAAAAATTTTGACATTGGGACCAGTGTGGAATGGCTTGAAATAAAATCTTAAAACAAATATATTATATACATAACAGCTTAAATAGATAATATTTCAAGTTTTTATGTATGTTTCAATCCATCCAGCAATATTGAAATAAACTAAAAAAAACTTTTTGTAAAATTTCCTTTTGTTGGTTACGATATTTGCGGGAGCTCTTCTTAATAGACATACGAAGTAGATTTGTTGTATTTAAACGCACTATAAATATGACGCTGTGTGGTTTATATTTAGTATAAATTTATTAATAAATATAAAATAATATATTTGAAATATATAGAAAATACGGGACATGTCGACTGTATGTAGTATGTTTAAACGCGCAGCGAGATGATTTTACCCGGTACCCATGAAATGGGTAAAAACAGTGTTAATACCTTTTTTGCAGATGGCAGTGGCTGTCGACTTGATTGATGTCTTGATTCAGATTATTGTCTTAATGTCTATTTAGGGCCAGCACAAATCTTTATGACCCGTTCTCTAAGGTTTTTGTTGCGTATACTACTAGTAGTATTTCAGGCAGGCAAGTAAAAAAAACGCAGGTACTTGCTTAACTCTGTATTTTGCATTTCTAATGCATTATTTTTTTAGCTGTTGAAGTTGCATCGATTTCACCTGTATAAGTAGGCATTGAGCAAAAGCAGAGCCAAACAATCGAAAGTTTTCAAAAGCAAATTGTTTTGAACGTTTACAATCAAATCAAATACAACTCCAAAATAGGAAAAATGTTAAAACATAGTTAGCTTTGGTTCCCCGTAAACCCCATTTGTAAGCTCTGGATGATTGTCAGTCTGTCTTTCTGCCCATTAGTCTGTGCATGTTGTAGCTTTTTCCATAATTAAATAATTAATTGACATTTTATTAGACCCGTGTGCATAAGCTATGCGCTCTTTCACTTTCACATTTGTACGCGATTTTAAAAAATTATGATACTACGCCAATTGAATGCGTTGTGTATTGTGCAAAGTGAAATATACGAGTATACATTTATACTCATAGTATACTCATATTAACTTTTGCATATGTATATTCGTTGTAGCATTGTCAAAGCAACGCACGTAAGGTTAAGTAAGTGCACAGCTGCACTATCAGCAACAGTAACATTAGCAACATTATCAACCTGTGAGACGCATCTGCGGGTCGCTACAAATGGGCCTCCAGTGCTGTCTGTAACCCCATTGAGCCCTCTTGACATAGCTATTGTACTTTATAGTGGCACTTGAAAAAATCCCCTACTTAATATACCGCAAAAATTATTTAAAAGAGTTAATAGCAAGTAAAAGTACTTAATTTTATTTATCAACTCAGATCACAAATATACATATACTATACGCGTGCTACGCTTCGTTCTACCTGTGTTTGGTTTTTTGCAGCATTCGATCCTTTGCGAAAATAACTATATAATGAATAAACACTTTATAATACTAAAAATTAAACTATTGCATACATAAATCATTCATGTTTTTACTAAAATGTGTATTATACCAATCATACTATATTTAATATGAAATCAATTATTTTTGCCAGTGTACTCTGTGTTAGTCGCAATGTGTAACAACTTGCCACATTTTTTACAATACCTACATACCACTATGGGAAAAAATACCAGATTTTGAGGCATTAATTCATTTTTCAAAATTCGCGAAATTAACTTTTGACTGGCGGGACCTATAGAAATAACATCAATCTGTAATGTTACGTACCAGAAATGTTAACAGAGCGTACCGCTGTTAAGTTAACAGCTGTCAAAGTCGGCTATCGACAACTGTCAACACATGCTGAGCAAAAGTTGCATTTTTAGAGCAATTTAAAAATTGTAAATTACCATAAAAATAACGCGTAGATTTGCAATTTTTAAATATGGAACGGAAGCAGAATAGTTTATACTAAGTGTTTGTGATTGTACATCCTTTACAAAATACCTGCTGTTATTGTTGTTATGTGTTGTTGTTAGCCATTTAAATTGTAGAAATTTTTAATGGAATCTTATGTTTAAAGAGGTAAACAAAAACATTACACACAATTCCATTCATGAAACGTGTTTTATATTGTAGAGTAATTAATTCTTGATAAATAACATTAGTTTCCAAGTGCTAAAACCCTGCAAATATTGAGAAATTACATGTTTTATGTCACAACCTCACTTTTGAAAATTCAGAGTTGTTCGCAAAATGGAGGTTGGCAACTTCGACCAATGGAAAAAAGAGTGCAATACTAAATTGCAATGTAGCAGCAACTATATGCACCTATTGCGATTATATTTATTGTATATATTTTATTTATTTTTTAATTTTAAATGATTTGCTACATGAATACAACATGCTATCTGTTTCTAATAGGCGGGCCATGCCCAAATGTTATACATAATTTAATTATTTTTGAGAAAATGGGTGATGCCACGTATACTTCTTATTTAACGGCATTAATTTGATCATATATATCCAAAAAACAAAATAAAATTAAGCTTTAGTATATAAAAAATACTAGTATTGTTCCTTTTAACTTACTCTAACTTCTTTGTTTATAAACCGATTTTGTTGTAATTTACACCACTTCTATATATTATATTTAGCTATGTGTATGCATAATTTTGATCTTCTATGTTTAGTACTATGGGAGCTATAGCGTTTTTATTTATTTGTACAGGATTTTAAGGCGGAAGAAGGCGTGGCACCTAAAATTTGAAATACACAATTTTTTAATAACGCTTTATACCTAACAATTTTTATTTAATAACGCTTTATACCTAACAATATTTAATGCAACTATGTTAAAAAAGGATTCGCAAGTAAAGGATATTGGTGTCCTTACTCCTTAAAACGGGCGGTACCATGCCCATTTTTTTTCACATAAATGCATTTTGATCTTCAAAACTCAAATCAAAAAACAAAATTTGAAAATTTTTTTTTGCCTCAAAATCTAGTATTTTTCCCCATAGTGCATACTTTATTTAATGTTTATTTCAATGTTTTTTAAACAGAAACCCAAATACCTTTACAAAACTTTCACTAAGTCGTTGACATTGGGGCATCTATTTAATTCACTGAAATTAAAAAATAATTTAAATTTATACATAGATAATTTACCTTAGTTTTTATATATTATATTACAAACAATTTGACAAAACTCCTCACAATCCAGCTTGCTGTAAAAGCGATTATCATTGCCTTCACAGCCAGTATAGATAAAATCCATGCACTTCTTCTTGCTATTATAATACCATTTGCGAGTGTTGGTATGACATTTGCCTTGAATAGGCCGAAGGTGGCATATTGCTATAAACAAATTAGTTGATTATAGTCTTTTAATTTCTTTCAATACTTACTAATACGACGCATTAGATCCTCGACAGACCAGGCAGAGAGAGCTGTAATGCATGTTAGAAGGATGAATAAAAAGTATAGCCTAACCATGTTGATTCAATAATTGCTACTGTATAAACTAGGAATAGACCAACAGATTTATTTACATAGTTGGTTACAATCCAATGTGGCTTACAACTCGTCATAAATTATTGAAAACTAACAAGTGTTTAGTAATCACAAAAACAATTGATATGGTTTGTATACTAATAAAACTTTAACAATTGGATAATACATCATAAAAGATTTCGCAACATATGTTCTTTAGTATCTTTAGTTCTATTGATAGAGCTATTGATTCATTGAAATAAAATATCTTGAGATTTAACAATTTAATAATACTGCTGGTGTATAGTCTTGCCACAACCGGATGCAAAATTGGGTGTCACTGTAAGGGGGCGCAGAGACATAGGTCGTGCAGGTGCACGTTGGGTACCAGCATTGGTAGCTCGCGCTCTCAACAATACGCTAATCACTATTTGGTTTTGTGTTTCTTAATTTAATGATTTCAGACAGCGCACTGTACGTAACTAGCAGAAGAAGGCGTGGCAGACCTCAAATAGTATATATCGCTGATTTACAAGAAGAGTGTCATAACTCAAAATATATGGACGGGGCAGATCAGTGGGACGGAGGCTACAGTCGGACGTAACCGACTGTATCAGACCCTTTACTTTACTTCTAATGCTACAATATGCTATACAAACACAATCAGAGGCACGCACTAAGCTACCCGCGAATGCAAGGCACACCACCCGCCCTCTGCCAATTTCGGCAAATTGCCTGTGGTATATGTTTGCTGTTTCTTGTCCGATCGAAATGAAATTAACAGCTACTATAATCTAGTTACATACCAAATTACTAATCAATAGCTTGGAAACTGTGGCTACAGCAGCATTTGCGGTTTACAGGGGAAGACGGGGAGGTATTCAAAATCTAAAACAAACTCGTACTGCTTACTGAATAGGGGAACCTAAGTACCGAATATGGTGTTTCTAGCTCTTATAGTTGCTGAGATCTAGGTGTTTATACAGACGGACAGACAGACAGACGGACAGACAGACAGACGGACATGACTATATCGACTCGGCTTGTCGTCCTGATCAGGAATATATATACTTTGTGGGGTCTGCCACGTCTCCCTCTGGGAGACTAAGTTAATATACCCTTTTTCCTTTGTTAAAGTAAAGGGTCTAAAAACGTTTGTTATGAATCTATCTTGGGTCAAAATCTCATTATCCTATGTTTAATACACGTAGCGTGAGAAGAGAATATGCCGCGCCGCTTTGTATGGAGAAACTTTAACCGCGTGCCATGCCCCTGCCGCCCACAATGAATAAAATAAAATACTTTCGCCAATTTAAGGCACACAAACCAATTTACATAAATTCTTTCTTCAGAAAATGGTAGGTCTATACCTATATTCTTCAGATGAATTTTTTTCAAATTTTGGATGCCACGCCCCATTTACGGTCCAATCGGTAAAAACCGAATAACAAGCGTAATATTAGAACGTTGGTATTCGGCATATACACTCTCTTCTATAGTATTTACCTGTGCTGAAAAGCGCATTGAAATCGGCCAATAAACACAAGAGATATGGACGAGACAATATTTATTACACAAAAAGGAAGAAGAATTGCTGCTACACTTCGTTGACAGTTTTATACAAATATATTTAAAATATAGGGTACAGGGTATTATACAGTCCGACTGATCTGCCCCATCAAAATTTTTTAGTTATGACACTCTTCTTGTAAATGAGCGATATACTATTATTGATCAGGGAGGCGAGCTGAGTCGATATAGCCAGGTCTGTCTGTCTATCCTATTGTATGAACGCGTCGATTTTGGAAATTTGCAGGTTCCCCTCTTTATCAATTGAATTTTTAAGTTGTTGATGCAGTTGAAAATTTCACTTTCACGAACCTGCAAATTGTTTTTAGAGATATTTTCAACCAAATTCCCATGCACTGTACCATGTTAGTGCATGTCAATCATGTATCCACGTTGAGATTCAAATGTGCAGCCAATTAGTCTAGGAGTGTCGACAAAGCATGTAGTCAAGAAAGAATTTCACTTGCTCCTCGTTGGCCATGAGCAAATTGGTTCAATAGCCGCAAGATCTTGTGAAAATTTCACACTTGTGACAGACACTGTGTGTGATTGTCCGTTCAATGCTCCTATGTTCATGTGTGCTGCTAAAACATATCTGTTGGATACAGATGCAATACATACAACATTTACATCTTGTCAGTTGCTTCAGTTTCGAACACGTATTTGCCATTAATGCGTGTTGCTGTAAAAAGAAATTACTTCTTTGCGAGTTGCTTTGAGAACTTTCACAGTAGCTACGAATTTCCATTGTCTTGGTCGTATCTTGGTCCCAGCCCTTTGATTTATGCGCTCATCACTTTGTGAAACTTTCATAAAAACTGTAAACAGGCATGCTATTGCCACTATGTCTTAGATCAAGAGTTTTTATAGATGTATATATACATAAAAATAAACATCCATAAACAAGCGTTACTTTAGTCAAAATTATCCAAAGACAATATGTGTATAAAAGCAGAATAGCTTTAAGCTCTAGTTGCCTGACTGTTCAATATGATAAATATCTTTGTGGCCCTTGTTCGTCTTTTATGCACTTCGTTTTTCAGATTTCTATCGCAGTAACATTTGCCCGAAGGATATTAAAATAAAATTTTTCAACAAGATAACAAACCCAGCATTCCACTGTCTACTCAAGTCAAATAATTTTAACAATAAAGGTTATGTTTATATCATAAGTTCTGTTATACTATCTCTTACCGTTTCTCATTTCTTTTTTTCTACGTCTTAAATAGTGTTAATGTAACTAGAGTGAAATATGCTAGTGCCGTAAGATTCTATTACGCAAGTTGTCTCGGCATGAGATGCTATAATATGTTGAAAATTTCATAACGTTAGTACAGGAAATGAACACCCTAGTGAGCAATACAACTCTGTTGCCATTTGAGCTTGACTGTCAACAATTCTAATAGAAAGACAATCAAAGCCACATTGGCACCCAACACCCAGACTAGCAGAATGCCCGCAAAGTTCGACATGCCCAATGACACGGGGCCCATGCTGATGTCTTCCTGCCCAACGCCTGTCATGGTGCTCTCCACTTGCTGTTGAATCTGGACGTTAAGATTATCAGCAACCACACGGTATTCCCAATATTTGTCAAAGCCTGACGAATGCCAGCGATAGACGAGATCATTGAAACGATCAAGCAATGGCCAAAGACGGGGCACAAACGCAACTGTATATTGGTAGTAGAGATCCTCCTGCATGATAACCATTTGTTCAACTGCTGCCGCTATTAGATAGTCACCAATAGCGAAGTGTCCTGTAGGCACATAAGTAATCAGGACTAAACTGCAATTTACTTCTTGTATTGCTTCACTTACCAAATGGTAAACGCTCCACAGTAAAACCCATGCGTCGATGCTGAGCGAGATCAAACAGCTCTTCATCACTGTAGATATGGAAATTGCTAAGCAGTTCATGCACTAATGGCTGTGTTAGGATGAAATGTATGAATGTTCAAATATAAAACCACTATATGGGTTTTCAAAAAGTAAAAGAGTAGATTTTGTGAAGTGAACTAGAACTTGAAGATAATTTCCTTTTTTACAAGTCTCCAGTTCATTTACACTCGGAATAATTCCATCCGTATAAAATAAATAAATGGACGTTAGTTAGGACGGAGTCGTGGTCGTACTCACATCATCCGATCCTCGTAGCGACGATACCCACGCCTCTGAGTTAGCTGCCCATTGCAAACGGTGACTGCGCATGCGTTGCATCGTATCCGCCGCCTCTCCCAAGCTAGGTATTGTTAGAATGCTTGCCAGACCACCCCCGTATATGCTTGTAATGATGATATCATTGAGAAAGCAGGCAAACAGCAGCACCCGTACTGTCATCGAGCGCACATTGCTGTTGCCCGCCTGCGAAATAAACAGCTTAAAGGTTGTTAGTAAACCGAATTTGATACTGCTCCACCAACTATGATTAAATGCCTTAGAGGTGTATAGCTTTTGCTCGCTCCTGTAGGCCATCACTAATCCAAGCGTCTCAATGCTCAGACAGAAGAGTACAGCCGCCCACAAAAAGGCCTGAAACGGTTGCAATGGTAGATACCAACTGGCCAAACGATGAGGTGCTGGTACCAAGCATGTAATGCCCGAGCGCACTAAGTACATGGACAAGTCCAAATATGTGTAATCGTCGTACCACGAGTACATGGCTCCAATGCAAATATCCACCTTGTGCTGTAGAATCATGCCTATGGCACCATCTCCGGTTAAGTTCGAGTATATGGTACCCCAATCAGTGGCATCAGCTGTAAGAGTCACTTTCAATTAGTTTATTTTGTTCAGTTTGTTGTCTCCAGCATTTTCCGTTATCTTTCAATACTTACAAGTGTCAATTTGGACAGTGCAATTGAATTGAGCGCAGAAATTGAGCACAATACGCGTCTCAGTACCATCTATATACACCTTGGCTAGCTCAGACTCTAGCGGTACTCCTATATCACGGGCATTTGTACGGGTATTCTGTTAACCAAAGGAAAACAATGGTATTGTACATTTTTAATTGGATTAGTATATCATTATATTTTTATACAATGTACCCATTGAAAAATAGGCAAAACAGGGTTAACAACCCTGGAACAATATATATAACAAGCAGTCAGGCAAACCATCTGATTTTTCTCGATATGCAGTGGCCAAATCTAATTTTCTGATTGTAAATTCGTCGCTGTAAGTTACAATTTGCCCAAGATCCCAGGCAATTCTATAACTTTGTCAACTCTAAGCGAAAGTCATCTTCTTTGCCCCCATCAGTTTATCTTGAAAATATGAAAGCAGCCACTGATCAGGCCTCTGCCGACTTGTTTGCTGAATTTTTTCAAACCACGTACTCGTCTTCTAACGATTTTGATATACCTTACCCATACTATCAACAACGGTCTAATTGCATCTTTGGGCCAATCATCACGAAAAGTTCGGTACTTGACAGTCTTAATCAAATTAAACCGGTCTTTTCCCCAGGGCCTGACGGAGTGCCAGCTTGTGTACTTAGGTACTGTGCTTAAGTGATCCCTTACATAAATTATTCTCTTTATCCATTGATCATTCTGCTTTTCCCAGTATTTGGAAGGAATCTTTTATAATTCCTCTTCACAAACAGGGTTCCAAGTCCGATGTAAAAAATTATAGAGGTATTTCCAAGTTGTCCGTTATTCCTAAAGTATTTGAGAGCTTAATTACACCTCAACTACAACACTTATGTAGCTCTATTATTTCACCTTTCCAGCATGGTTTTGTGAAACGTAGATCTACTACCACTAACCTATTAGAATTAACATCCTCTGTGATAAGCGGATTCCAAAGAAAAATGCAAACTGATGTCATCTATACCGACATTAGCAAGGCCTTTGATTCTGTTAACCACTCTCTATTACTAAAAAAACTAAATCTTATTGGATTCCCTACTAACCTTATTTGCTGGATCTCTAAGTATTTAAACAATAGAACTCAGAAAGTTATTTTTAAAAGTAGTGTATCTAAGCCTGTATATGTAACGTCTGGTGTTCCTCAAGGTAGCCACCTTGGTCCTTTGCTTTTCAACTTGTTTATCAATGATCTTCCATTTGTATTGTCACACTCTTCCATACTTATGTATGCCGACGATGTTAAGCTGTGCCTAACGTACGATGACATCACCTCGCAATCATTATTACAAGCAGACTTGAACTCTTTTTTATCTTGGTGTAAGACCAATCAGCTTTACTTAAACTGCTCGAAGTGTAAGGTGATGACATTTTGCAGGGGCCAACCCAAACATTTCGATTACATGCTGAACAGTATGCCTCTTTCCCGAATTCATGAAGTAAATGATTTAGGATTGCTTCTCGATCCTAAACTTAAATTCGATAAACACATTGTACTCACCATCAGTAAGGCTCTTCGGGTTCTTGGATTCATCAAACGATGGTCCAAAGAATTTGATGACCCCTATACCACTAAACTTCTTTATACGTCTCTTGTGCGTCCCATTTTGGAGTATGGATCTTGTGTTTAGTCACCACAGTATTCGATACACCAGGATAGGATGGAATCCGTACAAAAGAAATTTCTTCTATTCGCTCTTCGTGGCCTTAACTGGGTTTCTGGCGTTGATTTACCTCCCTATAGAAGTAGACTACTCTTAATTAACCTCCCCTCATTAGCTAACCGACGTACTATGTTGGGCGTAGTATTTATGGTAAGGTTGCTGCGTGGAGAAATTGACTCCCCTACATTGTTAGGAAAAATCAGTTTTTCTGTGCCGCAGCGACCTACCCGTCACTTTACACCTATAGCTTTGAATTTTTGTACCACTAACTACTCCTTGCATGAACCCTTTTGAATACTCTGCAGTGACTACAACCGTCTCTGTAGTGTATTCGACATAGATACCTCTCTCCCTTCTATTAAGTTTGCTATTTTAAATTACCTAACTCAACATAACACTGTATAGTAGCTTGGTAACAGTGATTAACACAACTAAACACTAATCTTGGTCTGATTGGGTTTTTCTGGGTTTTCCCCATATCCTTGCAGCGAATGCTGGACCTATATATTCTTTTTTTATTTAATTTGAATTCATATTTTAATCTTATTTTTCCCCAGATTTTCATTTTCATTTTCTTTTTCTTTTCTTATCTTATATTTTTAAATTAAATTTTAATTTTAATTTTATTATTTTTAATTTAAATTTGTAATTTAATTTCTTTTAGTCGACTGGTCTTAGTCGACTTTAAATAAATAAATAAATAAATAAATAAACAGCCAGATGGAGGCGTGGCAGACCCAATAAAGTATAATCTCAGCGTTCATACAGACGTACGGTCGGATAGACAGTCAGGCTGACAATGCTATATGGCCACGGCTCGTCGCCCTGATCAAGAATATATATACTTTATAGGGCGTGGCACGCCTCCTTATGGGTGTTACACACATTTCCTCTTTGCACTAAGTTAATAGAAAAGGGTCTTTTTTAAAGTAAAGGGTCTAAAAAGTGCATTTTGAGATAAACTCGTTTAAATTTTTTTAAGCGCCCTGTATCTCCATACAAAGCGGATCGACATATTCTTTTCTCACGCTCTGTGTATTAAAGATAGGACAATGCAATTTTTACACAACATAGATTATCAACCAACGAACATTTCTGCATCATTTACTCAAAAGTCGCGTTTGTTGAGTTATGACACTCTTCTAGTAAATGAGCGATATGTTCCTAGGAGTATAACATACGCAAACCAAGTTTATTTTCAATCTTCGTTGCATAGTACATATAGTCGGGCAGAACCGACAATACGATACTGAGTATGTAGTTTCGTTATGCATACGGCAAACATTTGAAATTAATTCGAATAAACGGGAGTTATTTCAGCGTAATTTAATGTACATTACTTACATGCTTTATAAGCGTATAAGGAGGGTAGTCAAAGCCTGCAATAATCACCTCACGTCCCTGTAGATCTTTTAACTTATCTGGAAATAAACATGCATTAAACTGAAAGCTGTTTTCGACCGCATCATAACGATCTAGCAGCTGTAATTTAGCGGGATTTTGAGCTTTGAGTCCCACATATTTGTTGGTGTACAGCTCGAACTTGCTGTCATTCACAGAGTCACGCAATAAAATGAGTATATTGGGTTGATCTATAACATTGGTGTAAAAACATCATAAGTATTTTACACTTATTCATCGCTTACCCTCAAAAAAATAGCCTTGACAGCAAGATTGCTCTCCCTTACCCTGAGACTCTAGAGCTAATACAAATTTATTGTGTAAAGAGCGCCATATAGAGTACATAGCTGCCTGAGGGAAGGCTGCGACAAAATGGGGTATATCTTCGCCAAAGACAAGAAAACTCTGTAAGGATATTGTATAATATTTTGGTGATATTTTTTCATAGTCTTACTTCACAATGGGAGGTCTCTATAGATGTAGTGAGCTTGAGTAATAAATTATCATAGTCCAGGTCGTTCTTTTTTAACTGCAGTTGCTTGGAAACTATATCAACCACATTGAACTCGAAGCTATCAGCTAGAGTTTTCTTATGAATGCTTATATAACTCGAATAGTTTTCAAGCATATTCATACGTGGTTCAAAATCATACTCATCGTGCCACAAGATGCAAATGGTGTTCCCACTGAGATATCGTTCAACTAAGTCGTAAATGGAATAGTTACTACCTTTATTATACTTTATTTTAACTTACTTATGACGTTTAATATGAGTGACCAACTTCTGTCTATACCAAACATTTTGCTTTGTCAACTGCTATGGCGCGTGGTGTTGGGTGAACTGAACATTGCTAATTTTGCTCAAGTTCCAATTGAGTACTTATTGGTTTCAAAAATTATAAAATTTGTCAATTGTCTAAATTGTGGTTAATGGAAGTAAAGAATTAGAAATTAGACAATTTGCTAACGAATTGCTCAACAAACACAATTTTGTATATTGCCAATTACCAATTGTGCAGAGTCAATATACTTAGTCTTCAAGCTTGAAAATAATGATACCCTGTATCATTAAGTTGAGTAATGGAATGTAAATGGAATCCAAAATTTTATTTAAATTTATAGACTCAGTAATAGACCCATCCATTCACGGTAAAATGGAAATGGTTGCTTGACTGACTTCCTCAGCCCTTTAGATACATGCGTTTACACAAATTACACTATTTAAATTCGTGAAAATTGGCAGTCCCCTCAAACCATATACATATGTATATCCTTGATCAGGGAGACGACTAGTATATACTAGCGTCTGAGTGTGTCTAGACAACTACTATATACTATATATATATAGTCGGTCCAGTCCGACTGATCTGCCCAGTCGATTTTTTAGTTATGACACTCTTTAAGTAAATGAGCGATATGTTTCCAACCCCGAAAAGCATTTAACAAAATTATTCAAAACCAAAATGCGCAGACTTCAAAAAACATGGAGAGAGAACGAACCAAATTACAAAGAAAACAAAAAAAAGAAATTTTAAGTGATTTCAAATGAGAAATTAAATGCTGTAACAATTGTACTTTGGTCACCAATTGGAGGAAGGTAAATTGAGTATTTTAAATTTCAACTGGAACTTGAAAAAATACTCTACCGAGGTACTAACATTCAGTGACTAGCACATTTAGGCAATTATTCCCAGTTTCTGCAGTTTGCTCTAAAGGCAAATCAAAATTTTTAAAGCTTTTAATCAAATATTCTGTCAAATTGAAATACTTGCGGCAACAAGCTGCAATCCCACATTTCCCACCGTAGAAGTCAATTTTTTGCAGTAATTGTCAACAGAAAAATTTGCTGATGTAGACAGAAGCTATTGATGAAATCATATTAACTGTATTTCTTGAAATAAGAGATGTGGAAAGAAGAAGAATACAAGAATATTCTATACACTTAAATGGTTATTTGTTATTAATTTGTTAATTTTTAAATGTATGTTATTATTAAATAGTTTGTTATACATGTATTAAACTTTTGGTTAAGTTTATTTGATCTCTCAATTGTTACCTACTTTTATTACAAGTTTTTTTAAGCCTTTGTGTTTCTAGTTCTTACATTTTTATATACTTTTTTTACCTTTTGTTTAGGCATTAAAATAAATACCATAGATACTTTTGAAAGTGGGTTTAACTCTTTTGTTAACTCTTTTTTACTGCGTTGACCAAATTTATGTTTTATAAAGGTTTTTGTCAAGTACCAACAATAATTTAAAGTCGACACTATTTGTCATTTTCCGGCCACATATTTTTTGGTTTTTACTTCTTGTGATTGAGGGCAATTGCGACTTTTCATGTGGGCAAAAGTTATTATATTTTTTGTTGTTGTAAAACTACAATATAATCTGGTTTCAGCTTTGTGTTTTCTCCAAGCAACACATATAAATTCCTCATAATTCAAAAAAATATAACATGCTTTTTTTTAGCTTATTTATTTTATTATTATTTTACTGATTTTATAAATAGTCAAGAATTTGTGACTAAGCACTTGTCAAGAATAATATGAACAATATATGTACTTAACAATATAAAACCAGAATAGGCGGAACAGATCAGTCGGACGGGCCTGAATGTGTGCCCTTTATTTTATATACAACTTTATAATACACGAACAAAGGTTTTAACCTTGTTTTTCCCATTTTTCAAAGGACACAGGGTATAAATATTGCATGCCAAGTGTCATGAAAAACATTCACTTTTGATTAATCAAGGCTAAGGATCATTAATTATATTTTACGCTCGTTTACTTGAAAAGTGTCATAACTTAAAAAACGCCATTTTTAGTTAATAAAGCAGAAATGTTTGCTGGTCAATAATCTATGTTATGTATAAATTTTATTATCCTATATTCAATACACAGAGCGTGAGAAGAGAATATGTCGTTCTACTTTGTATGGAGTTGCAAGGCGCTTGAAATCATTAAACGCGTTTATCTCGAAACGCACTTTTTAGACCGTGTACTTTAAAAAAGTACAAAAGGGTATATTAACTAAGTGCAAAGAGGAGATGTGTGTAAAATACCAAGAAGGAGGCGTGGCAGATCCCACAAAGTCCGAATATTTAAATCATGTTTACAATATTTAATGTTTAATATTGCCTAGAGGAATTTCAATAGTTAAATACATTTAAATTGAAAAATTTGAATCATATAATATTTTAAAATAATTGTTTAACTAAACTTTTCATTTTCAAGCTAAGAGTACACACGCATGTAGTACTTATATGTCGTTACGGCTTGATGTTGTTAAGGTCGTAGATAAAATGCATGGTAAGCTCAGCAACGCAGTATTAATTAGCTTTTTCACTTTCAACTTCAACACTGGGCTGTAACTACAGGGTTTTACTTTCCTTGGGTCTAAATGTCAACAGTGGGATGGCGATGAAATCGTACAATAAATTTAATTTACGATTTCAGCTGCACGGCCTCAGGCCCAGCTTGAGCTCCAGTCTCAGCTTCAGTTTAATGGCATTACATTTTCTTCATATACAATTTGTTATGAGATCATTTCACTGTGACTGTTTGTGTTTAATTTCATTTCATTTTGTTTTTTGTTTTTGTTTAATTTAATGAATGAAAAAGTCGAAAATTTTTTCATTTCTACAATTAAAACCAGTAAGGCCGCAGCGGATTAGTCGGCCGGAATACTGCAGTCGGACGTAACCGACACATGTTAGTATAAAATGTATTAAAATATATATAGTGTATAATTTTTATCCGATTGAAATAAAATTTCCAGTATCAACGGAGAATGCCACATACTGCTAAATACTAAATTAGTCTGAAGCTTAAATATTGTATCTGTGCCGTTGTATGGCTAGCGATAGAAGGAGGATGTATCAAAAATCTAAAGCAAACTTGATATGCTTACTGCAAATGAGAACCTAAATAACAAAAATGACATATTTAGTTCTTATAATATGATGAGATTCATACATACCAATGGACATGGCTATATAGACTCTACTTTGTGGCATCTGCCACGCCTACAATTACCTACATCCACTGACTTAATTGACCCTCTTGCATGTTATCAAACTACAGGGTCTACTAAGAAATTATTTTACTGCATTTCACTTTCAATTCAATTGAATTCAGCCCACCGATATAGCCATGAGCTGCCAGTTTCGGGGTGCGATCACTGTCAGTGGTTACACTTATTTGGATCTTCAACGGCAGCTTCTACTCAAGCGTAATCCTTTTGTGGGCTACTAGCTTCCGTTTCACGTAATTGCATTCATAATCGTGAGCCATCGCTCCCGCCCAATTCCGAAGGTGTGTATGTGGTTTTGTGTAAGTCAACTATTGCATGCTCTGAGCCATAAACGGATAAACATGAAAGTAGGAATTAAACTGTTCATTGGTAAAATAACTATATACTTAGTACTATTCAAGAGTTACGAGGTATCTAACACCAGCACAAAGCGAGTATGTATTTACAACAGGTTTTCAACACAGCTCGCTGCCATTATAAGTTGAAATATATATTTATAGGGTTCTCCGTTGCATTGAATGTTTTTTTTTAAATGTGTTTTTCAAAAGTCTCCTAAAATGGAAAAATAAAATAAAATTGTCGCACTGGGATGTTTAAATAAAAAATCAGAATGGGCGGAGCAGATCAGTCGGACCCGTTCGACTGACTACACCTACGTTCACACCGAAAATGGCAGCTCTAGCTCTTACAGTTTTAAAAATCTCAGCGTTTATATAGGCGGACGGACGGAGGGACAAATAGTCAGATTGACGGACAGGCAGACAGACAAGGCTACATCGACTGATCCTAACCAAGAGTATATATACTCTGTGGGGTCTACCACGCCTCCGTCTGCCTGTTACACACAGCTGTCATTTGCACTAAATTTACCCATTTTTCATTGAGTACAGGGCAAAAAAACTAATTTCAATGTTATAAGATTTGCAAAAAGTCAGCACTGGCAATAAGATCAAGAAAGAGGTTGGTAATGACAATAGCATTAAGTATTAAGTTTACCAAACAAGTTCCGTCGCAACCAGATTTATCGTCCAACTAACCGGTCGCAACACGTTGCAAACGAACATTAAGGCCACCAGAGGTTGCAGATGCCGATTCAAGCCAACATTGTGGCAGTCTAAGCCGATCTTTTGAACAACGCGCAACAGCGTCGCGGATCTTAATGGGACGGTCGAAAACAAAGAGACGACACGAAAAGCAGCGCGATAGTGTTTGATTGATTTGCATTATAATGCGAAAGGGTGCTTAAATTGCTAAGACAGCGTGTGATTGTGCGTGTATAGAGAAGTGACAAAGGCTGACCTGGCAACTGGACCAAAGATATTTGCATGAGAATAGTGAGATAAGCCAGACAGTGTCAAGATATAACATGCGAATTGTGAAATGTGTTTGCAAGTCAATACGAATTCGGATTTGAGTGGCATCAAGTGTGTTGCAATTTCTGTTTGGTTTTGAGAGCAAATTATTGTTTATTTATTTGTTAAGAAAAAAACGAAACTTTCGAATCGCGTGTACCGCAATATGCCCATAGGCAAAGTACCGCAAACACAAACGCAGCTGATGAGCCGCAGGCCATCAGCTGCTGAGTCTCCCAGCTTAGATAGCACGCTGGACTCGCGCATGTCGCTCAGTGAACTACTGCCCATGGAACTGCTCAAGGTGAACTATGTGCATCAGTGCAAGCAGGCGATGATTCGCAAATCCAACGAATCCGCACCCGCCCCTCAGCTAAATAATCCAGCGCGTTTCATGGGCTATCGGCGTCATCCGATAGCTGTGACTCAGCTTAGTGATCGCAAACCATTGCCCTTGCTGCCTGCACCGCCTACAGTGGAATCCTGGCTGTTGCTGGAGAAACAGCCGCAACCAGCGCGTTCCAACGATTCGGACTGCTCCTGCTCGTGCTCCGACTCCAATTCAGACGTCACCGAGACCAGCACCGTGACACTGGATTGCGAAAAGTCACAGAGCTGGAACTATCGAGAAGTACGGAGGGATCTGACGCATGTCGGGGCTACAACGGGCGTCAAGTCTCGAGCGGATCGCATAGCTCGCATTGAGCGCAGAGAGGGTCAGATGCAACAACAAAGCAACAGCAGCGCTGACTGTGCCGATTGTCTGCAGCCAGAGCCCATACGAACTGCAGCACGCCTGCCGCCCAGATCCCGCATACCAAAGCCAACGCTGCAGCGTCCCAAGCCAGCTCAATATAGTGAGGCCAGCACACAGTTGCAACGCCGTGTGCAGCAGCTATTTCAGCAGGAAGTGGTGCACAGCCACAATGCAGCGCCCAAATGGATGTTTGAGAAAGCTCCAGCGCCTGAGCAGAAGTCGCCACGCTTGCAGCCGCAGCAGCGCACCAAGCTGGAACGCGTGCACATACGCAAAAAGCGTCAGTCACTGCACATAGTCAACCAGCTGTCGACGACAGATAGCTCCTCCTCAAACTACTCAGTGCAGCAACCAAATGCGGCATTGTCGAGTGGCAATGCAGTGCAGTTGCTGGGCGAACGCATGAAGCGCTTTTCCTTGGAGAGCAGCTCGGACTCAGGAGTTTCCTCCTCTAATGACAGTAAAGAGAGCAATCTACGGCGAGCTGATAAGTGCGGGGATTGCGTGCAGATGCCAGAGCTGCACAAGCACACGCAATTCGAGAGGCCAATGGTAACAGCATCGTTGAAAATGCAAGCTCAAGCCGATCGCAATGATGTGCAGAATTTTTCCAAGAAGAATCTTAACAAAGCGACGACCAATGAGCTGCTAACGGCAGCAGTGCAGTCGAAGCAATCAGGTAGCAGGCAGACCAAGCAGTGCAACATTGAGAAGGAGCGAAGTCTGAATAAGCTGAACCAACAACAACTTCTAGCCAGCACAACCACAACCATTAGCATAGACGACAGCTGGATACAGGAGTCATGCCTAGATCCTAATGATGACTACATGGAAACAGATTCACTCACTCTGCCAGCAGATGCTCCTGCTCTGTTCCACAACAACAACAGCGTCAAGATTTTTGTCTCCAGCAACAAGAAGAATGCCAGTTCTGGATCTGACATGGCCATAGTCTGTGGCAGAGATTCTACATCATCGTCTGGCTGTGGTGGATCGAGTCTATGCGGATCGGAGCAGGACTGTTGCTCCTGCCCAGCACCTAGATCCAACCGCTACAATGCCGTTGGAGGCGTCTTTTGGAATAATGCGTGCTATGATGTTGAAACGGATGCTCATCCTGGTGCCAACTGCTGCTGCAATTTATCCAGTTGCGATGAGGACGATTGCTCCTACTACGAAGGCAACTTTAGCGTAGAGCTACACCACTTGCCCACTAAAAGCAATGAACTCCTCATTCGTAACAATCAATTGCTCCGTAAGGTAAATGAAATTGGGGAAAACGGTGCGTTGACTTAGGATTTTTTTAATGTTATCATTACACCTAATTAGACGGATGTGGTTATCACTTCCGCTCTTCCCGTTGGCATCATGACATTTTGGCATCTTTTAGTTTCTCATTGGCAGCTTAAGAAATATACGTTTGCTGAAAAGTTAGAATTGTCTGCAAGCACCAAGCATAACCGCTTTACGCTTATATGTTAATTAATTATTTAACAACTGCTGCAAAAACACAGCTAAACATATGAAGTGGAGACATATAAGACTCTTAACACAACTAACCACTAACCTTGCACAGTAGGCCGGCTTGTATGAAAGTATGCGACATAAACAGTTATAGTTGAGATATCGTTATGAAATTTTTACCAACAATTTTTAGACCCTGTATTTTAAAAAAATAAAAGGGTCTATTAATTTAGTGCAAATGACAGCTGTGTGTAACAGGCAGAAGGAAGCGTGGTAGACCCCACAAAGTATATATATTCTGACTCAGGAATACGAGCTGAGTTGATATAGCCATGTCCGTCTGTCCGTCTGTCTGTCTGTCCGTCTGTCCGTCTGTCTGTCTGTTGTCCGTATGAACACCTAGATCTCAGCAACTACAAGAGCAAGAGACACCATTTTCGATATGTAGGTTCTTCTATGCTGTACGCTGATCAAGTTTGTTTTAGATTTTTGATATCGCTCCCCATTCACCCACTACCGCGAGCAGCCAACGACAGCCAACTATGCAACAGTTACATAAAATATGTTTACGTTTTTTGATAACTCTTCAAATTGGACCGCTAATTGAAAAAGAATTTAGCAACAGTTTTCGGTTTTAAAGCTATAGTTTTAATGGTAAATATACGGGATTTGGCATGCACGTAGTCTATGGCCTTCTCCATCAATGCTGTGCATTGCATTACCATCGGATAAAAAGCAGCGAAGAAATCACAAAATACAGGGTCTTACTACAGTCGGTTACGTCCGACTGTAGCTCCGTCCTTACTGGTTTAAAATATTTTTCATTTGTAATAAAACAATTGGCCACATCAGCCGACTATGTCCTATAGCTCCCATAGGAACGATCGCCGCAAATTTTTATATATGCCTAATTTTTATACCCTGTGCCCATTTGAAAAATGGGAAAAACAGGGTTAATAACTTTGTCAGACTGTATGTAACAGGCAGAAGGAGGCGTGGCAGACCCCACAAAGTATATATATTCTTGATCAGGGAGACGAGCTGAGTCGATTTAGCCCTGTCTGTCTCAGCAACTACAAAAGCTAAAGATACCGTTTTGGTTGCTATAGATAGGTAGTTATCTTACGCAGATCAAGTTTATTTCGAAAATTGGATGCCACGCCCCCTCGTGTTTTTTAACATAAAAAGTTGAATAACAAGCGTAATATTAAACATAGAAGTTGTTGTTTGGAACATAAGTTTTCTTGTATTATGTTTACCTATCCTGAAAAGCGCATTGAAATCAGTCAAGAAACACAGGAGATATAAGCTTCACAATAGTTGAACTTAAAAGTTCAGAAACAAGCGTAATATTAATATTAGAATGTTGTTAATGTTGAATATATACTCTCTTATATTATATTTAACTGTCCTGAAAAGCGCATTGAAATCAGTTTATATACAAAGGAGATATAAGCTTCCTAATATTGCATGCGTCAGACCCAAGCGCAGCCGCTATACGTGTGGGAATAGCGTGCGAGAGGGATGTCAATACTAAGCATGTTGCTTGGCGCTTGAATTGTGCGTATGTTTGAATATTTAAAGTTAGTTAGTTAAATAGCAAGCGTAATATTGAACATAGAATGTTATTTGGAACATAAACTATCTCGAAAAGCGCATTGAAATCGGTTAATAAACACAAAATATATATCTCTTAAATTATATGTAAAATATTTAAATACATTTTATACTGTATATGCGAGAGCGCAGCGCGAGCTTTGGCACAGGGTATAAGACAGTCGGGCCCGTCCGACTGATCTGCTCCGCCCATTCTGGTTCAAGATAACTTCAGTCGGGCAAGTCCGACTGTCCTATACCCTGTACCAAAGATCAGCCTTGCTGGTACAGTATTCTATTTAAAATATATTTTCAATCTAATCTAATTTATATTCCGAAAGCCAACTTTCTACTGTTTAACAACGTAAGATATAATATTTGTACACTTTGACAAGAGTTTGATCTTTTTTGTATAGTAGAGTGTGAATGGTATATCGGGATATTATTATATGTAGCATAGTCTACTACTAAATATATACATCAAAATTATAGTTAAAATTAAAAAAAAATATCTTTAATTAATTATAATTCTTTTAATAACACAGGGTAACAAATTTTTTTGAGTGAAATACCCTGTAAAATGTTTTTGACGATACTGAAGCGTTTCGGGACGCTGATTTCAAAAATCGACTCCAAAAAATTATTTGTCCGTACGTTCTCCAGATATCGGGCGATATATATTTGGTCGATGGTAGGTGCATATAAACTAGCATAAAATCAAAATGGTCAAACCGATCACCGCTATTTTGTTTTTAAATAAAAGATTAAAGTTGCTCTCACATATTCTTAATACATTATAAGAAGATTGGACGCATAGCTCTCGTATATAATGACATGCAGCGGAGCAGACGTATCACAGTATAAAGTATTCGGTGGAAGTTTGAACTGAAATTGTTTACAATATCCGTATAGTTGTACTTTATTTCGCAATGCCACAATGTAAGTCTGCAACCGGAAATGGTTTCGATCTGCTCTCACCACTCGAAGACGACATACTCCAGTGACACGAAGCTCCCATAAATCCAACAGAAATCAGGCAAGTCTTTGGAACTTGGGTGTTTGATAAGGAGGCAACGGATGAACGGTTCAAATAATTTCTCACATACACACTCAAAAGGTGAGAAGTGTTGTATAATCAAAAAATCATGCATCCGAAAGACAAAGACCCTGGAGCGGAATAGATGGTAATTGATCAAAGGTGATGGTAGTATGATAGATTGTGTGTTATGATGCACCCTATGCTATATGTTAGCGTGTCAGGAAGCAACGTTTCATTAAAAAACTCAACATCAGACAAAAAAAAAAAACAAAAGCATAAAAAATTATTGAGTGTGGTTCGGATCGGTTTCATAACAAAAATTTGTGAATATTTTGAATTTTTTTTTATATTTCACTTAAAGTTAAGACTGCTGGTAAAAGTGGTTAGTGTATTTGTCTTTTAAGTAGTGACCCGAGACTTCATTAACACCAGACCGCATTGGGATTATGAGGCCGTTGTTTATTCCCAACTAAATACAATTTGCAAAACTAAGGAAAAGTCTTAAAACTTCAATACAGAGATTAAGTGTACAACATACATCACATGCACATATCTCTATCCATTTCTCTCTTTCTTTCTCTCTTCTGTCTCTCTCTTTCTCTCTGCGTCTTTCTGTATGCGGTGTAGACTGCTATTTAAAGTCTCTTGTCTTATATCGCTAAGGCCTTTCACTTTCCCTATTGTCAACGGATTTTGTTTTTTTATATGATTTACTTTGGGCGACTGACAGAAATTCTGTATTTGAAATCTAATTCTAACTTTTTTATCTTGTCATAAAATTCGATGTCTGCTTATTTTTATTTTTATTAAATGCCCAACTTTATTACCTAACGGTAAATGCTTAGACCAAATTTCTCTGAATTATGCTCATTGACCTCATTTCAATTCAATCAAAAGCTTACAAGTTGAACGGCCAGCTTCCTATCTTACCGACCTTCAAGTACTTTCCAAATCTTTATGTGAATCTCAAAAAAGGTTGCTGCCAATTGTCACGCTCACGCCATAGTATAGTTAGGTAGCCCCGCCCCCTACTTATATAGTCATTAATTAACTATGTTACGGGATCAGCGCTAATTAATCGTCTTGGCTTGGTTGACATTCTGCACTCTCACTTTGTGTCATAAGCTAATTATGCATAGTGGTTTATACAATTTTACTACGCTGTCTGCATTTTTAGTTTATTAGTTACTTTTAAATTTTGTATTGTTCCATGCATATGTGTATGCTTTGTAGTATGTGTGCCTCTGATTGTGCTTGTAAGTACATATACACAAAGTAAAGGTCTCCAACTGTTGATCACGTCCAACTGTTGCCTTCCGTCCGACTGGTCTGCCCCGAACGAATTTATTTGCATTGCGATGGGATATGAAACGACTAAGATATGTAATGGACAAATCGGTAGAAGGGAGTAAGTAAGCAAAAATGACAGGGTCTGGTTCTGTCTGCTACGTGCGAATGTATTCTTTCACACGACGGATCTGCTCCGTCCTTACTTGTTTTTGCTTGTTTTTTTTTCAAACAAATCGAATTTAATTTTAAATGTATATATTTTGTGGGCGTCGATTTTGAAAATAAAAATAAATTGCTGGTTTTATTTCGATTAATCGATTAAATCGATTCTTGATCGATCGATTTTACACTCATTTCCCATTTGCACACATTCAATAAATGTCTTTGAACTTATTTAAAGTTCTACGGGGTCTATAATGTAAAGTCTTCAGATGATTTTCACATTAGCTACAAGAACTAAGTTCTTGCAAAACAAAGTATATTTAAAATATTAAACAGACTGTAAGGTAGACAATTAAGCAAAAGACCAGAGTAGAAAGCGAGAAAAAAGTAACTAGATGTGCTTAAGCTTAGCAGCAATTATCTAATAGACACAACACTACATTAGTTGAAGAAATTAGACCCGCCCACTGCTAAGGAATAAGTACTAGTGCGTAACTAGACCTTATACAGTAGCTCTGACTTAAGCGAGAAACCACATAAACTTACAAATAGCACAGAAAGTTAAACGTAGTATTGTTCGTGAAGCGGTCAAACTGCAGCGAAAGTGGCAAGAAAAAATTAACAAAAAAGAACCGTTTACCGCATTTGAATAAACATTTTGTCTAGTAAGAAAAGGCACAGTTTTCAGTCAAAACTTTAGTTAGGCGGCTGTCAAGAAGTTTAGATTTTTGTCTGAACAAAAAACCAGTCCATTTTGCTGCCGACTAAAGATCTATGCCAACCGTTGTCTCAGATATTAGTAGCTTTAAAAACTTCATTCTTGTGTGTTCCCTTTAGCAGCGACTTTATCGTTTAGTAGCCAATATGTGCATATAATAAGCAGCATAACTTTGTCAAATGTTGTTGCTTTATAAGCTTCTCATATTTTTCTTTCAGACTGGCATACATGAACTGCGACCTAGATCTATGGATAGTGTCATCGACTCGGGTATCTCGTTGAATAGCGACACTAGTTCAAGTGCAGACAATGGGATTTTGCTTATGCAAAATCAACAGGTGAGTTCACTTATCGAGTCTGCCATTATACTATTAAGTTTGTAACATAGTATTACTATAAGAACAAATATACCTAACTTAGGTAAGTTAAATATTTGGACACGATATAAATTATTATTAACGAAGGTGAGAATTCGGGCTCAACGTCTAGCAATGGGAGATTTTTAATGGAAAAATTTTGGCTGAGGTCAGATAGTACTATTTCGAATGTCGCCAACATTCTCAACATTGACCTTAGAAACGAAAATTGTCGAACTTGTCTGTATATGTAAGTAAGTCGTAGGCGGGGTTTGAACCGTGAACCTGTGGTTTATGAGGCGAATGCCTTAACCAGAACGCCAGTCCTGTCCGAGCCCAGCCACCGGTTAACTGCATTCTTTCTTTTTTGGTGCATTTATTTTAAACTCAACGGTTTAATCTGTATAAAATGCTGGTTTTCGCGGGAAGAAATCTAGTTTTTCTTCCGTGCTTAGTTTTATTTAAATTTACAATTGCCATGTCTTCCATTTTTCCAGGTTATTGATTTAATTTATAATTCAGCATACTTTTTATACCCTGTGCCCATTTGAAAAATGGGAAAAACAGGGTTAATAACTTTGTCAGAATGTATGTAACAGGCAGAAGGAGGCGTGGCAGACCCCATAAAGTATATATATTCTTGATCAGGGAGACAAGCTGAGTCGATTTGGCGATGCCCGTCCGTCTGTCTGTCTGTCTGTCTGTCCGTCTGTTTGGATGAATGCGTCGATCTCAGCAACTACAAAAGCTAGAGCATGCCGTTTTGGTTGCTATAGATAGGTAGTATACCTTACGCAGATCAAGTTTGTTTTGAAATCTTGAATGCCACGCCCCCTTGCCGCCTACAAATGAATGAAACCTAAAATACATTCGTGTTTTCCAATTTAAAATGTTGCACTGACAAGCGTAATATTAAACATTGAAGGTTCTCTCTTCAGGATAGTTGGCTAGCTTCTATTGTATTCAACTATCGCAGATGAGCGTTTTTTTCAAATTGGTTGATGCCACGCCCCCGATTTACGCCTCATAATCGATAAACTTAACCGTTTAATAACAAGCGTAATATTGAACATAGAAGGTTGTTATTTGGTATATATATTCTCTTTTATTATATTTAACTAGTCCTGAAAAGCGCATTGAAATCGGTTTATAAACAAAGTAGATATAAGCTACGCAATTGGCAGCGCAGCCCGGCAGCGCAGCAGCAGCAGCGCAGCTGGCGCACGTAAAAAGAGAAGAAGAAGAAATACTGCTGATACGCTTAGTGTGACAGTTTTATAAAATTGTATATAAAATAAAAGGCACAGGGTATTCTACAGTCGGGCCCGTCCGACTGATCTAGTCCCGTCCGACTGATCTGCCCTGTCCAAAGTTTTTTCTTAATATTAATATACAAGATTATTGGCTTCCCCTTCCTGTTAAGCTTGCATTCACCGAATTCATAGATAATCTAGTGGCTGGGAGGCAAGTTAATCATACTCTTTGTTAATTGTTTATACTAGTGAATCTATGTTTAAGTTACTAATAATACAATGTCAATAGAGTGCTTAGTGGTTATAGGTTATAGGTATTCAATACGCAGATCAGGTTTATTTTAAATCTTGGCTACCACGTCCCTTTTATGTCCAAGAATCAACAAAACGCACATAAAATAGTATTTTTTAAAATATAATGTTAACTAGCTAGCGTAATATTGAACACAGAATGTTGTTATTCGGAACATAAACTCTCTTCTAATATATTTAACTATCCTAAAAAGCCCATTGAAATTGGTTAATAAACACAATAAATATAAACGAAACAGTGTTGCAGGCCCCTCCGCCCTGTGGCAGCGCGCCCTTTAATTGTTTTACTATTGTTTATAAATTAATTAAAATATACTTAAAATAGTGGCACAGGTTATAAAACAGTCGCTCTTTTTGGTGCCACGCCCCCCTTGCTCCGATAGTCTTAAATACAGAACTTTATAATATTTCAGGTACATAGCTGAAAACCATATAAATATATAGTGTTACATTTAAACAAAATCGCTTGATAAACAAAAAATTTATTTGAAAAAAAAAAGGTTTTTTCTTGCGCGCGCCCTTTGTGCGCTGGTATACGATAGCAGAAGAAGAGCTACCAAACCGATTGAGTCTGGATCCTCTGAGTTAGGATTTAACAACGCTACAACCTGCGTAGAGTCACATACATACATACAAATCTAAACAATTTTTTGTAGTCCTATTCAAAGTCAAACTCTCTTTAAAACGCCTATACGTGAACACCACTTGCAAATTATCAGCAATACACGCAAAAATAAAGCAACATAGTAACAATGTATAGAACAAACCTGAATAACATTTGCGGTATGTAGCACTACGATGTCCTATTAAAACATTGATAATTTGCATACTTGCATAAAAATCATAAATGACAGGTCCAATTCGCCATAGTGCACTGCAGCGCATAATCGGAAACAAAAATTGCATGATTTGCTACTGTCGGTTACGTCCGACTGTCGACTTAACGTCTGACTTATTTTAATTTTATTAAATATGTCAAACATCTGCTTATAATTGTTTCTTTATATTTTAGGATATTGAAGCACGCAGATTGAAGCAAGGTCACGTTTTATCTGAGTTGCTGGAGACGGAACGGATTTATGTTAACGAAATGAGCTCAATTTTAAAGGTAAGTGTTATGTAGCTTAAAATTATTTTGTAATTGTTTCTTTCTTTAAAATGTTGCACATGTGAAATGAATACATAAAATAACTGACAGAGAGACATAGGCACAAAAGGATAGATGAAAAAGGTTGATAGATTCACAGACTAAGCATAAATAAAAGATAATATCATCAGTCAAAATCTGTGAGTTCATCTAGACAGACATGCAAACGGACAAACAGACAAACAGCCATATGGCTAGATTGACACTATTCGTCCTTCCTCAAAAACATATATGATTTTCGAGGTCTTTCCCCACTCTTCTTGCCTGTTACATACTACCTTAACTCAAAGCGATTACACCCGTTTTACACATTAAGATGAATATACTGATTAAAACGAATATGTATAAATGAAATGCAGGCAGTTGTAGTTAGATGTACATATGTAGTTTGATATATGTATGTTAATGCAGTTAAAGATAGGGCTAACTAGACGAATAGATAGATATCTGCATATGTAAATATGTTTAACGGTTCTGCAGCCCACAGCTGTGAAGCATATAATCCAACTCAGTGCAACAGCTTTGGCCATAAAGTTGATGAGCTGTTGCCCAGTAATCAGCGAACTGAAACCAATTGAGTTTCTCATTCTTTGTGTTTGTGATTCTCGTCTTGATGCCCAAGTAGCGCTTGAATGCGCATGCTTGTAATTAGTGCATTAAACTTATTAGGCCAAGTCGAATCACAGCTAAGAAATAACCACAAAATACCATTAATAATTTGTTAGGCATTATGAGCGTTTGGCCTAGAGCCTGCAGTTAGGTGGGGCTCGCCATCATTTACTGATCGACTGTTGTCAGAACCACATCGATAGCATCGAGTCCTTAAAACACCTGTAACTTTTGCTGAGAATATAGATAAATATGCGCTACGGGGGCTACGATCTACACAAAGCTTCAAAACCAAAGCCCCCGAGCTACATACAAAGCTCATTCAGATTACGACGGGTGCAGAATACGGCGTGCAATATTGTCGGAAGATTCAATTTAAAACTGGGTGATTCTCTAATTAAACGCTTCAACTATCCGTTGAATGAGGCCGCAGAGCCACGTGAGTCTCCGCTATCATTCCAAGGGTCATTGTTCGATTCACATGCCAGCTGTGATGGAGTTAGCTATAGACCTTCCGACTTTCGTCCTCGCTTCGACTCCGTGGGCAGCAGCTATATTTTTGGCACCAGCTTGTGCAACTTTTCAACACATAATATATTAAATGGTAAATCAACCATTAAAATAATAAAAAAACTTCGGGAGTGTGAAGACCAAGAAACTTCGGTCAGTGAGCATCATCTGGAAATCGCATCAAGTGTAAGCAACAGCTTACAACATTTGAAGGATCAACAACGCAGTATATTTAAAGAACTCATTGAATTGTCGAGCTGTGACGAGTCCTTAGAGTACCGTTTGGTGAAGGATTATCTGGAGTCTAATAGCTACTCAGAGATTGAAAACGACACTGAGTTTAAAGACTATTTACAGCGCAAGAACTATATGGATATCTTGGAATATCTGGAGGATAGCGAGCCGAAAAGCTTTGTGTCCATTTCTTCATCAATAGCCAGAGCCCAAAGTTCCTTAGGTTCGCTAAACAATGCTAAGTCATTGTCCACACCCAAGTCCTTAAAGGTTCCCAAGCAAATACCTAGCCAAATGTGCACATCATGTCGTTCCAGCTGGCAACAGAGCTCCAGTTCATGTAATACCGAACCATTGAAGACAGCTGATTTCAATAGGCTTAGCTCCTATAATGAAATATTCCACTTCTGTCAACAGTTTTTCGAGGAAAACTTCACCAACACCTTAGACAATACCAAAGAGTTAAAAAAATTAAAATCCCACAAGTTTAAATTATCCAAATATGAGCGTTTACTACAGGATTATGCTACATCATATGGTTATGACAGTGTTGATCAATATGTTGCTGAAAAATTTGGTCATTTCATTAACAGTAAAATAAATGTAAATTAATTTTAACTGTACCTAATCTTTCTGTAATAACACTACGTACGATTTCATATGTATCTTTACAGGGTTACTATGATCAAATGCAATCGGATGAGTTGATGCATATCGTACCAGCCAGTCTGCAGGGCAAGGAGGATATACTTTTTGGAAATCTGCATGAACTGTACACTTTTCACAATGAGGTTTTTCTCAAGGATTTGGAAAATTGCATCTCTACCACAGAGCTAGTAGCGTTATGTTTTGTGCAAAGGGTAAGTACAGACAGAAAATATCGAATTATAATTTCAGTTTTTGTTTGCCTAAAGACTCTGGTTTGCAAATTAAAACAAGTACCATAACCAAACATACAGCTTGGGATTTGTTTATTCGTAAAAGTGAAAAACAGAAACAGAAAAACTGCAAAATGGGTCCTAGAAAGATTTATTTCTTGTTAGGTTACATTACAAAAGCTATAGACGATGATAACATTTTTCTTTAAGGTCTTTACGGTCTTTTACTCTCATTCTCTTGCAGCGAGATACGTTCTATCGTCTCTACTCCTTCTATTGCCAGAACATACCGAGATCGGAGCGTTTGCGTGAGACGCTCGTCGATACGCACCTCTTTCTGCAAGAATGTCAAAAGAGATTAGGTCACAAGTTGCCGTTGGGCGCGTATCTGCTTAAGCCTGTTCAGAGGATAACAAAGTATCAGCTCCTACTTAAGGATTTGCTACGTTTTAGCGACAGCGGCAGCTGCACCAAGGAATTGCAGAAGGCGTTAGATTGTATGCTAATTGTGCTGAAGTGTGTGAATGACTCCATGCATCAGGTGGCTATAACAGGATTTCCTGTAAGTTAGGGCAAAACTAATTTATACATGTTAAAATTACACACCTGGTTCTCGTCTTAGACCGATTTGGCACAGCAGGGGGAACTTCTGCTGCAGGACTCATTCCAGGTGTGGACCGAGTCAAAGAAGGATATACGGCTGCGCATCAAGCCGCAGCAAAGGCACATATTCCTCTACCAGAAATCGCTCCTATTTTGCAAGCAAACCTCAAAAACAGGTCATAACAAGAGCACCTATCAGTTTAAACATCATGTTAAGGTAAGTAGCCTTGTCAAATGTCAGATTGTACGGGTGAACCTAGCATTGGTCATGTAAATATGAGCTCATCCGAATTTACTACAGATGTCACAAATTGGGCTTACTGAGTCTGTTCGTGGTGATACCAAACGGTTTGAAGTTTGGTTACAAGGGCGTCAGGAGGTTCACACTCTGCAGGCATCAACTATAGATGTGAAAAACAAATGGGTAGCTGAGATCAAACGTGTACTACTCCATCAGCTCGAGGAGTTGAAGGGCGAGAAAATTAAACAATATGGAATAAATCATCGCGGACTCAAGCAGACCACGTCCTGGGATACTCCCAATATTATACTTAGTACACCCAGTCGAACAATAAGCTGTGATGCATCCTCCGAGTCGTCCAATCGTAACTCAAACTGCAGCAGCGAGGAGAATGGTCCAATAGCAACTGTCTCTGGTCAATTAAGCAATGTCGGTGGTGTCTCTGAACGGGAGCAGCAGGAAGCTTGTGGATGGAGCTCGGACTATTCAAATAGCGAGGATGAACTGTCGTTGAATGAGGATCATAGCACGCCGGTAATTATAAGATATGAATTTTTACGGTTTGGTTGCTTTATTTATCACTAAGTTGGTCTAATTCCTCGTTAAAGTGAAGATTTTCGGTGCTATTATTTCACTCTTTCGATCTTGCACTTTATTTCTATACACTTTTTTCCGTTCAAAAAATAAGTATCTTCTATTTCAATAATTTAATGGTGGAATTATCTATTGTGTTTATTCCATTTCCCTTTTTTATATACATATATAATTATTGCTTTTTTTATTTATATATCGCTCGTTTACCAGAAGAGTGTCATAACTCAAAAAACGCGATTTTTGAGTTAATGATGCAGTAATGTTCGTTGGATATTAATCTATCTTGTGTCAAAATTTCATTATCCTATCTTTAATACACACAGCGTGAGAAGAGAATATGTCGCTCCACCTTGTATGGAGATACATGGCGCTTGAAAACTTTAAACGCGTTTATCTCGAAACGCACTTTTTTGAGCTATGACACTCTTCTGGTAAACGAGCGATATAATTATTGCTTTTGCATTTCATTCAAATAAAATTGTAATAGTTTTTTATTTTCGGCGTACCGAATATACATACAGATGTCCGAATATATAAGGTATATTTTGAAATAATGTTCTTTCCTTAACGGAATTTCAATATGTTTATAAAAACAGGACACAATAATTATCCTTTATAAACCTAAAAAAAAGCTATTATTCAAAAAAAGCTAAAAAAAAACACAAAAATGCATCAATATTAAAAAAAATCACAGCCAGGATGGCTTTTGTTTATAATAATCCCATCCAAAAAAATTATATATTTTACTGTTTTTTTGATTTAACACAAAATTCTTAAAATGTTGTCATACTTACTTATTTCGCAAACCTTATGTCCTTTTATCTAAGGGTAATTTTGTTTTAAAAATTGTTTATTATTTAAATATTTTTGTATACCCTGTACCCATTGAAAAATGGGAAATACAGGGTTACTATTTTTGTCAGGATGTATGTAACAGGCAGAAGGAGGCGTGGTAGACCCCACAAAGGATATATATTCTTGATCAGGAGGACGAGCCGAGTTGATTTAGCCCTGTCTGTCTGTCCATCTGTCCGTCTGTCCGTCTGTATGAACGCGTCGATCTTAGGAACTATAACGAGCTTGAGCAGCCGTTTTGGTCATTTTTGAAAGGTGTATACCATACGCAGAACAAGTTTATTCCAATTTTTGGATGCCACGCCCCTACCGCGAACAATGGCCATAAACATAATACATTGACCAATTTAAACGCTCCGATCTCAGTAACTATAATAGCTAGAGCAGCCGTTTTGGTCAATTTAGAAAGGTGTGTACCATATGCAGGAGAAGTTTATTCCAAACTTTGGATACCACGCCTCTACCGCGAGCAATGGCCATAAATATAATACATTGACCAATTTATGACATATAAATCTATCTAATTAAATTCGGTTCATTACTACGAACTGTGAATGATGATTAATATCTACCAATTCTGCAATTTTCAATTAAATCGGTCCATTATTAGTACATTGAATTTTGATGTATATGTAAGTAGTAGTAGGCTATGGTACATATAATAATATCCTGATATGGCATTCACACTATACTATGCACAAAAGATCAAACTCTGGTCGAAGTGTACAAATAGACTCACAACATCCCGATATAACTTGGTATTTAGTATTTCTTACGTTGTAACACAGTTGAACTTCGAAACTAGTCTGAAAAATATTTTGTTTTACAACATATACATTTGAATTGAGGAATGACAGGAATATCATCGATATCTCATTCCCACAACACTGCCTCTTGTATATATATATATATATGCCATATTGTACGAGCAAGGGTGATCTGTGGTACAGGGTATAAGACAGTCGGGCTTGCCCGACTTTTTCACATTTGTCTTTAATTATTTCTAAGTTAAACCTATATATATATAAATCACAAAAATTTATTTATTCAATATGTTGGTCTCAAATGCAGCGCTTCATGAATTTGCTGGCTCAATGGGTATCATACAATATCGATGCTGCATCGTCATCGGCATCCTTTTCGCGCAGCAACAAATCCAACTCAAAATTTTATGTATCCGTTGACCACTGAACCATTTTCAGATCCATAGAAAGCCTATATAGTAGATATAATACTAGGTACGATAACTAAGGAACTTGCCTATGCACGTTAAAAGAGATGCCTTAATTCGTTATCCATGCTAATAATAACTACATATAATTTTGCTATACCCATTATGTAGAATGGTAATAGTACTTAAATGCATTTTGAGTCGTAAGAGACTTGTGTTTTACAAATAACATACAGTAATAATACATATGTACATACTATATATGCCATATTGATAGCTGAGTAACATTGTCTTATAATACTCATTATATAATTCATGTTTACAATCATCAAAACCAGTAAAGCCTCAGCAGATCTGTCGGACGGAAAGCTACAACCGGTCATAACCGACAGTAGCAACACTAACACACTAAAACACTAAGCACATGCATATGAAATGCCCTTCTCTGCCAAGTCTTGCAAATTTTATGTTTCATATCGCTGTTTGCCTATTCTTTTCCGATCGTAATACAATTTACAGTAACAGCAGAGAAGTCCGTAGGCTATACCTATTTACAACTCTGTAGCTTTAAAATGTGGTTGCTATGGTTTTTTTGCGGTTTGCGGAGCAAGGGGTCAAGAATCTAAACCAAACAAAAAGGGTGTCGTTGGTTTTCAAAGTTTGCAAAATCTAGATATTATATATATACATATGTAAATATATAGATATCATATATGTAGACTGTATCGACTTAGCTAGTCGTCTTGTGTTCGTTATTATTTCTTTAGGGGTAAAGATTACACTAGTATGTGAACTGAATTATTGTCGCAAAGTAATAACGTATCAGTTTTATTATATCGCTCGTTTACCAGAAGAGTGTCATAACTCAAAAAACGCGATTTTTGAGTTTATGATGCAGTAATGTTCGTTGTATATTAATCTATCTTGTGTCAAAATTTCACAGCGGGAGAAGAGAATATGTCGCTCTACCTGTATGGAGATACACGGCGCTTGAAAACTTTAAACGCGTTTATCTCGAAACGCACTTTTTTGAGTTATGACACTCTTATGGTAAACGAGCGATATGTATTACAATTTTTATTTACCTTCGTTTTTATCTGCTTAAAAATTTTAATTTTCGATTGTTCATCACTAATAATGTTTATAACTTAACTTAACAAGAAAACTCACTTCTTTAGAAAAGTAATATATTGTATAAATTTATATTCAGGGCAGTAAATTCATTGCCCTGGCTGACTATACTGCTATGGGGCACTCGGAAGTTTCTATGCGAGAAGGTGAAGCTATGGAACTATTAAAAGTGGGTTGTGCTGGATGGTGGTATGTGCGTGTTTTAGGTAAATGTTTATTATAACATTTAAAGATTTTAACTTATACATGATAAATACAAATATGTGTATTAGAAAAACTTATCTATTAATAAAGAATTAATAAAATATAATTATATTCATACAGATACCAATGCCGAAGGTTGGACCCCAGGAGCATATTTGGAATCGGTCAATCGAAAATCGTCTCGATCATCGAGCAGCAATCAGGAGCGAATAAATTTGAAATAAACAGCGCACAACAGACATTTTTACACATTATGCTGCATATTTAGTATATAATTATTAACTTCCAATTCGTTTGCCTTCTGCAAAGAACAAATTTGCGCTTCTACGAGTATTTCTTATTTAATTCGAATAAGATACTATCCAGTATATATCTACGCCTATACCTGTCATCTATGGACACAAACACTTTAATCTATTTTACTATTAAAAACTCATTCAACGATCTTACACTTAAATTCGCAAATCCAACAATTAAGTAGTAGTTATTGTTAATATATTGTGTAATTACGAATATATACCCAATAGTAGGACTAGTTTGTAGTCCATAACGTCTTTTTTTGGTATGCATGTAAGTATGTATTGACGTATAGGACTGTTTCCATGATTGTTAAGGACAACACGTCGAATATTGTTTAATTAAAATTCCTAATATTGTATTGAATTATAACACAATTATTATTTGTATATATTTATTTACTACAATAAGGGCTAACTAAGCAATGTATGATACACAATTAATTTAAAAAATATAATATAATTACATAAAAAAATTAAATAAATATTCTATTGATCTATTTAATAAATACAGTTATTTGCTCAATGCTGATTGGGAACTTAGAGAAATATTTTAATTCCCTATACGCATGAAATTCATACATGAAATTCCTGCTTCTGAAGCGTTTTGGGGCGCTAATTTGAAAAATCGACACCAAAAAATTTTTTAACCATACGTTTTCCAGATATCGGGCAATATATATTTGATAGATGGTAGGTGCATATAAACTACCATAAAACCGTTAAACCGATCACCGTTATTTTGGGTTTAAATGAAAGATTAAAGTTGCCCCCACATATTATATATTATATTATATATTATTAATACATTATAAGAAGATTAGACACATAGTTTCCTCCGAACATATTATTGTTGGGGAATTGTGCACTGCGACCTAGTAGATCTATTGTACCCACTACTGGAAATCTCCTACAGCTCTCCCATCAGTCCAATGTCCCGAAAAAAGTCGAGTATTTTTGATGGAGTGATGCCTGCTATCTCATATGTTGTGAGGAAAAGCTTACCTAGTCTAAGGTGTCTTCTGCGTGCTAAGGCAACACACACAGTGAGTATGTTTGAATATGGTTCCCTGTCCTCTTGGCGGAATCTGCATGTATTATCATTTGCGATAAGTTAGCTGCGCCATCTATTGAGAACGAAGCAAATTTTTTTAAATAATTTGTATGCAGTATGGCAACTCGTGCAATTTGAATTTCTGCGCATGTCCCTTTTTTCCTTATTGTTTTGATCGTGACTTTCGCTCTATACACACATTTTCAATTGTACAAATTTAAAAAGATGTTAAAATCAAAGCGCGTAACTGGTTTAACAATCAAAGAAAAGCTGCAAATTATAGCAGCTGTTAAAGATAAAGTCGACAAAAAGAAACTAAGTGCCAAATATAGGTAAACTTTTTTTTTGTTCAAAAATTAAAATTAAGATAGCTGCATTTTTAAGATAGCTGCCTCGAAGTTGGGTGCAAAGTACTCGAGGCAGCGAAGCAAATTATTATTATACCCTGTGCCCATTTGAAAAATGGGAAAAACAGGGTTAATAACTTTGTGCGAATGTATGTAACAGGCAGAAGGAGGCGAGGCAGACCCCACAAACTATATATATTCTTGAACAGGGAGACGACCTGAGTCGATTTAGCCCTGTCTGTCTGTCTGTCTGTCTGTCTGTCCGTCTGTCTGTCTGTCTGTCTGTATGAACGCTGAGATTTTCTAAACTATAGAAGCTAGAAAAGCCGTTTTGGTCTCTTTTGAAAGGTGTGTACCATACGCAGATCAAGTTTATTTCAAATCTTGGATGCCACGCCCCTGTAGCCTACAATGTATGAAATAAAATACATTCGCCAATTTAAGAGACACTGAGCTATTTACAATAATTCTGTTTTCAGTAGTTTGTAGGTCTATGCCATACGCAGATGAGGCTTTGTAAAAATTTTGGATGCCACGCCCCTTTTACGCCTTAATCGATAAAAACCGAATAACAAGCGTAATATTGAACATAGAATGTTGTTATTTGGAATATATACTCTCTTTCATTATATTTAACTATCCTGAAAAGCGCATTGAAATCGGTTGATAAACACTGGAGTTATTAGCGAAACAATATTGCAGGCGGCAACTCGCTCGCCCTCTAGCAGCGCGGCCGTTAAAGCTGGCGCACATAACACAGTAAGAAGAAGAATTGCTGCTACGTTTTGTTTGACAGCTTTATATAATTATATTTAAAATATTGGGTACAGGGTATTCTACAGTCGGGCCCGTCCGACTGATCTGCTCCGCCCATTCTGGTTATTATTATTGAGAAGGGAGTCTGTCAAACAACAGATAGTGTAATGTACTGCGACCGAAAGGTCTTTTGTACCACCTTGACTCCCTATGGTACCAGAAGCAACTCAACCTCCCTGATGAAGGCGAGTAGATCTTTTGTTGGAGTGGACTGTAGCTGTGCAGGACTCACTAGCTCTTTGCGCAGAAACCGTTTTCTAGTCCATATTATGGCTGGACAGTCGCATAATATGTGTATGGCAGTCTCATCATTTTCCTTGCAGAGTCTACACTCTGGGTCTGTAGATAGACGCATCTGGAAAGCTCCAGTGCTTTTCTTTTGTGTGAGGGAGTGATTAGTTTCCAGGTGTGGCGCATTCCACCCCGAGCTAACCAGTATTTTTTCGTTTCATCGGTCAGCCAACATCCGATGATGTTCCTGACCGACGCCCAACTGAGTCCGCAGAAAGGATCAGGGCCGATGAGTTGAGCGTCCGAACCGGCCCTTGCTAGTTTGTGAGCTATCTCGTTCCCAAGGGATACCGGAGTGACCCGGTACCCAGCAGATTGAAACATTGTTTGTCGTGGAAATTTGCTGGAGACTGAGCCAGCAGTCTGCTACCAGCCTTGAGGTGATCTTCCACGAGGAGAGAGCACGAATGGCAGCGTGGCTATCAGAGAAGATAGTAATGCTGGCTCCTCTTATACCACTTGATAGTATGAGGTTGGAGCAGAACTCAATAGCGTGAACCTCAGATTGGAAAACACTGGGCCAGGAGCCCATTGCAATAGAGGTTCTGGTGTTGGGTCCATACACACCAGCACCTACTCCCTTGTCAGTTTTCGACCCGTCAGTATACCAATGCAGGTTTCTGGGGTCATTGCAAGGGTTGCCATCAATCCATTCCGAACGGTCTGGAAAGAGAGTTCTGAATTTTGCCCCGAAGCAAAGTTCCTTGATCTTAAAATCTGCTCTGGTACAGATCGATAAGCCAGGAACCAAATATAGTATGCTAGCATGCCTGGAGTTGGCGTTTAGCAGCCCAGTAGTGAGCTTTATACGAAGGATACTTTCGCAAGCTGCCTTCTGAATGAACAAATGCAGCGGTGTTAGTCCAAGGATTAACTCAATAGCTGCAGTGGGACACGTACGCATGGCACCTGTCAGTGCTAAACATAACAATCTCTGTAGTTTGTTACATTTAGAGGCGGCGGTGACCTGTTGCGTCTTTGGCCACCATACAAGGGCAGCATAAGTTACAACAGGTCTTACCATCATGGTGAATAACCACATGGTTTTTTTTGGGGTTAGGCCCCACGTCTTACCAACAAGGCGACGACAGGTCCATAGAGCCTGCGTGGCTCTTGTGAGCGTTTTGTCGAGATGGGCATTCCAGTTTAGTCGTCTATCCAGGGTGACCCCAAGGTATTTGACTTCGTTGGATGGCTCTATCTTGGCACCAACGATAAAAATTAGGCCTAATTCAATTTTGTAACGTTTGGTGAAGGGGACTAAGACCGCCTTTTGTGGATTGATGTTAAGGCCTATGTCTCTACACCAAGAGAGGACTAAATTCAAAGCATTCTGCATAAGTTCCGTCAAGGTTACACCGAATTTGCCAGTGACTATGATAACAAGATCATCTGCATACCATAGGGCATCGATGCCTGCCTCTGATAGTCTAACCAGGAGTTCGTCGATAACGAGTGACCACAGGAGAGGTGACAATACACCTCCCTGCGGACATCCCTTGACTGCACTTATGCGAGTGGTTGTATCGTCCAAGGTTGATGAGATATCACGATGAACGAGCATATGTTCTATCCAGTTTATGATAGATTGATCGATACCTTTAATGGCCAATGCTCTTGAGATGGATCGATAGCCAGTATTGTCAAAGGCGCCTTCGATGTCAAGAAAAGCACATAGAGCAATTTCCTTGTCATTGTGGGCCTTCTCAATTTTACTGACCAGGTGATGAAGTGCCACCTCAGTGGATTTACCACTGATGTAGGCAAATTGAGTGGGGTGTAGAGGGCTGGTGGAAGCTACCCGATGCCGTCTTTACAGGAAAGACGAGAGGCTAATGGGCCTATAGGACTTTGGTAAGTCAAGAGGTCTGGTTGCCCTGTTTGGGAATAAAAATCACGTTTACACCCCTCCAAGGTCGTGGTATATATCCCCAGGCGAGGCTGGCTCTGAAGAGGCCAATCAGATGGTGGAGAATGATATCCAGACACTGCTGAAGCAAGGCAGGGAAAATCTGGTCGCTTCCTGGGGCTTTATACGGGGCAAACGATTTTATTGCCCAGCTTACCATATCAGTGTCGAATATAATTCCAGACAGGCTATGGCTGCGTCTAGAGTAGAGTCCAAGGTCCTGCTCAGTCGCAGTATTGTCTGTCTTTATGGTCGAACCCGGGAAGTGTACTTGAAGCAGAAGCTCCAAGGTCTCTTCTCGGTTGAGAGTGTGCGAACCATCCGCACGTTTAAGTTGCCCCACACCATTAGATGACCCTTTGGCCAATGCCTTTTGCAGACGCACTGCTTCCGGGAGAGTCTGCACACTCTCGCAGTACTTGCGCCAGGTATCGCGCTTTGCGCGTCTAATGTTTTTATTGTAGTTGGTTAGGGCGCATCTGTACGCATCCCAAGTGTCTCGGTTTGCCTTGGCTCTGTTAAAAAGCCTTCTGACTTCCCGTCGTTGATTTGCCAGACTTTCACTCCACCACGGAACCTTACGGTTTGTTTTGTGGGGTTTTAGTACTATGCTCTCATGATACATAGGAGGAGACAAGCACGTGTTGAAGCTGGTGGGCTGCTAGATCTAGACTCTCTACAGAATTGAGATCGGCAGTGATCTGATCAGCTTTAGAAGCTACCAAAGACCTGAAAAGGAGCCAGTTGGTCTTTCTCGGGTTGTGACTTTCGCTTCTAAGTCTGATTTGCCCGGGAATGTCGAACCTGATGTGTCGGTGGTCCGACAGTGTGATCTCATCAGTTACGTGCCAGTCTCTGATGAGATCTAACGAAGTGTTGCTAACTAATTTCAGGTCTAGAACCTCTTCCCGGATGGCGTTAGAAAAAGTGGGTCTACACCCTCTATTTGCAATGTCCAGCGTACTGGAGAATAGGTAATTAAGAAGGCACTCACCCCTCGCATTGACATCAGTACTGCCCCATGCAGTATGAGCGTTGGCGTCACATCCAATGATCAACTGCTTCTTCGCCTTGTTGCAGAAATCCACTAGCCGCTGAACCTCCGTCGGCGGCACGTCGTCAACATCGCCCGGGAAGTATGCCGCCGCCACAACGATGTCCCGCACACCATCTGGTGTAGCCACTGCTATGACTGTGGCAACGAGGTCTCTGCAAATAAAGTTAGTTAGGGGGAAGTGTCTCATGTTGACATCCAAAAGGATGGCAGCACGAGGTGCACCTCCTAGACGGTCATATAATAACTTACATGAGTTGCTGCTGAGTCCTCGGACCTGACCACCGATTAACCATGGCTCTTGGATAAGTGCCATGTTGATGCGCCCTGTGCGCCCTGCACATGGTGGCCGACGCTCCTCTAGCGTGGTGCAGGTTTGCCTGGATGACACGGATGTCATCCAGCATCACTCCTTTTCGGAGAGTTGGACGAGGCAGTTGTTTTTGCCTCGTCGGGAGTTATTGCCCCTAACTCCCTTAGGTAGTTTTGACGCCTTCTGCCTCATGCTAGTCGGCGCCAGCTGGTGCTGCATTAAGCAGCGGTGGTGCACGCTTGCCACCAGTGCCTGAACTGCCTTGTGCAGACGGGTTTGGTGGTTTCGCTGCAGCCACCGGCCCTGTGCCCTTTTGGCTACACATAGCCTTACCAGTGAGCCCGGCGGCTGCACTGGTGGACGGACCGGTGTCCAAAGCCGGATCAGCACTGGATTCTGCTGCATCCTTGTTGGCCTGAACCTGTGCTTTCAGGATCAGCTTAACTACGCCAAGGCGGTAGTAAACTTTACCCTCAGCACTGGTAAAGCTCTGGAAGGATGCCTCATCGACCAGGAGGATTAGGTGAAGTGTAGTGTCAGAAACACTACGCTTCACCACCTTCCACTGCTTAGTAGAGAGTGGATTCTGAATCTCAAGGAAATTCAGGACCTTCTCGTTCGGCAGGTGAGAGCTACTGGGGAAGTAGCCTCGCACGAGGTGAGCACGGGGGAACTCATTTTCCTCCAGCAGCTCCACATCCAGTCCGCTGATCCGCTTGAGGTTTTCAAGGTTTAGCCGCATCCAGTCGGCTCCACACTTGTCTCCGCACAGAAGCATCAGCCAGTCGGTTCTGGGTATCACACCCGAGAATCGAGGCTGAACTCCTTTGGTGAAGCACGTCTCCACCACCTCGAGGATGGCCTCCTTCAGCTTGGCCATATGCTCGGCAGTCAGGGGGTTAGTCCTATCAGCCGATATCAAACCGAGCTTGATACCGCCGGCCGCCATCTGGCTGTACGATGGAGCCGACCGCTCCGCATGAGCGCTTCTCGGTTTTTTAGAGGGGCCTTTTTGTGGGGGTTCCTCCTCTGAACGCACCCTTTTTGCCATGGCATTGGCGGGCGGCGCTTTTGGTTTGGGGGGTTGAGTTTGTGGCGCCTTTGCAGCCTTTAGAGCCTCTGCCCTGCTCAGCCCCTTTGCTAGAGCGGCCTTGAAAAGCCTACTCTCGCGATGGTTAAACCTGACGAAGGCGTTCTCATCATCCAGATGCATTTTCCGGAGTTGAGTGCCTGCATCCGAGAGGCCCGATTTCTGGGAAATCACGCTGGATGCGTCGTCAGTCTCAATTATTGTGACATCGTCGTCGGAGTCGGAAGACAGTTCCTCGACTGGCCGGTGCAGGATATCACTAGTGGAGACTGGCGAGAAAATGGCACTGACTGACTCCACTAAGGGAGTAGGTGGCCTAACCGAGTCCCCGGAGGTAACGTGACCAATGTCGCCGTTGTCTGGGGTGGTAGCCGGCAGCCCTGTGGCTGCGGTGCCAGATGTGGGCTCAACCGTGAAGGTTTCTGCCGGGGATGATACGTTCTGAGCCGTATCTTGCTCTGAAATTTTATATAAATTCGGATCCATAAATAGTTCCCACGAGTAAACAGGAAAGGGAGGTCCACTGAGGCATAGCCTGTTACCTCAGTAAGTCTAGAGTAAAACTGGAGGTCGACAGGTATCCAGAGTCCGCATATTAGCGACCGATCGACCCATCGGCCATGCACCCCTCGGCATAAGCTGTTCCACCTTGGGTTGGGGACATTTATTAGGAGAGTTCCCTTCTCTCAGCCCAACTACGATTAGTCAGCATCCATGTCATAGGCAAAGCCATGCCATGGATCTGCTTCCAGCCGCCCTCACGTGGAGAGTGTAGTCGCACTTCCACTGGTAAAGAGCAAGGACGGCGCGTAACTATGGTAACCGGGCTAACCAGGCTTGCATATAAACAACGTGATTCCCCTTACCTTTCCAGTGGCGCGGCGGCCGCGAAGCAAATTATACTGTACCAATCTTTGTCAGGTCTTTAAGCCTACAGTGTCCCGTCGGTAGTCCTGTGAGGACTCTAAACGAGCTCTTGCCCAGCTGCATGCAATGATGGAACCTTTTCAGGTTATAGTATGCTCCTAAAAGCTCCTTTGCTTGTCTCGCTCCCGTAGAGCTCTGCCAGCATTGATTCCTTCTGTGTCTCTCTTCCGTGCGGAGCAGTTCATGAATCAGGTGACGGCCCACCCTGCAGAACGGTTCTGGTCCTATCAGGTACTGACTTGCACCTTTTCTAGCTAGCTCATCCGCCAGCTCGTTCCCTGGTATATTTGTGTGTCCAGGGATCCATCGTAGAGAGAGTTTGTTGATCTTTCCCAGCGTGTCTAGTTTTGATCTTACTTCCATTACTAGCCTGGAGGTAATGGTGCAGTTGCTTACTGCTTTGATAGCCGCGTTTCAGGTTTATGTCAGCACACCTTCCTAGCACCCGCACCGAAAATGTCACAGAGTATTAAGAGTACTGTTTAATGTGTTATCTCGTTTGCAATCGCGCTTTATAGTACATGTTTTTGGCACAATAATATTCTATTTAGTTTGTGGTTGATCTCAAAACTAAGTGCACGTGAAATGGAATTTGCCTTGAATTTGCCTTGAAACTCCGCGTGATGTGGTACTATTACCTTGTAGCCACTTCAAAATACATACATATGTTTTGAGTGCTACAAAAAGATGAAAATTGAAGCGGCGAAGACTCTATTGCTCTGCCCATATTGCAGGCAAATAGTAGACAGCCAAATCAAAGTATATCAATAATGTTTAAATGAAATGTTAACACAATTTTGTATTTAAATTTACTTTATTAAAAGCGCAAGCAAAAATTGTTTTACATAAAAATCGCGCGATTTGTATGTAAAAAAATGTTGCCTGCGGCGCTTCTTACGTTATTGAGCAGTCTTTTCTCACAAGAAATTATGCTGGGCGGCAATTTATACCACGTATTTCATTATTATTAGGTTCGGGCGTTAGTGCACTTCTCATAGTGTCATAAGGCCCACAAGAAAAATGACATAAAGCCCGCGGGCGATATGCCACTTTCAAAAGTGACAGAACGCCCGCGGGCGCTATGACACAATTGTTTGGGCGTTATGCCATGCACGCGATCGAACACGTGTTTTGCAGTCATCAAATCCCTGGGAAGTGCCGTCAGGGGAAGTTCTTCAGCAATTTTATCGGCATCCCTGTCGCTGATAATATTGTCCCCATCTTTTATCATAGCTGTCAGTCTTAGTAGGGTTGTGTGCTGCTTAAGGCTGATAGGTATGGGGTTAGTTCTAACAGAACTTCGAGTGCCTGTGTCGGACAGTTGCGCATGGCTCCGGTGATGCAGATATACGCTAATCTTTGTAGCCTTTGGAGTTGTTTCCTGGGCGTGGGGAGGTCCCCCACGAGTTTCCAGCATGCTTCTACAAGTGAACATGGCTCTAAGGCAGTTGTTTACCGTTATGCTGACGTGTTTTCCGAAGTTAAGTCTGTTATCGAAAGTAATCCCAAGATACTTAACTGCCTTGCTTGTTTTCACCTTGTATTCTCCGAGACTTCATCCTGCTGCTTCATCCTTTGTAGTTTATATCTTCTAGTAAATGGGACAACGGCTGATTTGCTCGGGTTGAGTTTGAGCCCAACCTCTTTGCACCATCTCTTTGTCACATTGAGTCCTAGTTGTACAATGTCGCAGAGTGTTCCTTCGTATTTACCTCTAGCGATTATCACTATGTCGTCGGCATTGCATTGACATTGTATACCGTTACTCGCGAGTCTGCCGAGTAGTTCATCAACTAGGATGCTGCATAGTTGAGGAGATAACACCCCTCCTTGTGGACATCCTCGCTTGGTTAACACCGTAACCACGTTTTCACCTATTGCTGAGGTATCTTGTCTTTTCCTCAGTAGTGCCTGTATCCACCTGCTTGTGGTAGAGTCTAGTCCTCTTCCTTCACAGCATCATGTGATGTGTTATCAAAGGCTCCCTCTATGTCAAGGGAGGCGCTTACAGCAACCTCCTTATTATCAACTGCATCTGTATCTGTGGATCGTCCTACTCTATATGAGTGTTGCGTTGTTTGTAGAGGTTCGTCCCTTAATATTGTCCTCCTGATAGTACTGTCCACCAGCTTTTTCATCGTTTTGTAAGCTGACAAGTTATACATGCGAATTACCATCGATAAACTGTACGGAGCTTGGCGATTGCCCAGCGGGTCAGAATATCTTGGCAAGCCGTAAGATTTATGTAGCGTTTCGTGCCAATACGGGCTGAAGTTAGCTAAATAGGGAAGCGCAGAATCAGCGAGTTTGGCGTGTCTGACGAGTCGGCGAGCGAGTCTAAATAGCCGTACGTAGCTTGGCGATTTCCCAGCGGGTCGGAGTATTTTGACGGGCCGTAGGACGGGTCAGTAAACGGGCCAATACGGGCTGAAGAAGCGAGAAGTAGCAGCGAAAGGAGATGAGAAACTAGCCAAAACGAATACGAACACATTGTGAAACGATAAACGAGCTAAAACAAATATGAACGATATTGTGAATAGAGAAAAGTACCAATAAATGCAATGATTCGAGTGTGAATATAAATTAATCGAGTGTTCTTATTTATTAGCGCAAGTGCTTCAAATTATAAATTTGTTGTACGAGCTAATCCAGCTGAAATTAGCCAAGGCATAAATCGGCCAAAATAAAGGTTCGTTACAGTTTTCAAGAGAAACGATGTCAAGCTAATGGGTCTGAAAGACTTAGGATTGGCTGTCTTTCTTCCCTATCTTGGGGATGAAGACTACCCAAGCTTTATTCCATGCGTCTGGGATGTGTCCTAGCGCCAAGCTGCTGACCATAACTCTCCTTAGGCTACTTAGTAGCTCATCCTGCCCTTGTTACAGGAAAGAGGGAGATATGCCATCTAGACCTGGGGATTTGAAGGGCTTGAAAGAACCGATGGCCCATTTTCTTTTCCCTTCCGTCACAACAGTTTTGGCGGTTCTCCAATCAACTGCTGTTGGTTTTGTAGGTCTTTCGGAGTAGATTACCGTTTCAGTTTCCAGGACGCTACCTGGAAAGTGAGTGCTTAACAGTAGTCAGTGTATGTCCCTTTGCCATAGCTTTGTAGACCCTGGCAACCTCTTGCGTTGTTTGTATGGCTTCACAGAAGTTCCTATAGTTAGTCCTTTTGGCTTATCTGATTTCTCTAGAGATATTGAGCGCTAAGTGGGTTTTATAGTTAGTCAATTATGTTTTCCTAGGGTTGCGAATGGGCACCTAGCTTTCCGTATTCGTTTGTAGGTTGAGACGAATTATCCTATGGTCTGACATGGATTCTTCTGAAAAAACATGCCATTCCTTTATATAACTTTTACGTGACCTGCTAACAAGAGTGATATCCAGGATGTCGGTTCAGCACCGACGTTGCAAACCTCTAAATTGTTGTTTATAATAAAGCCCTGTGGTGGCGGGTTTACCCGACATCTTAGAGGAGTGGCTCCAACTCCTGTTTGAGCGACGAGAGTGAATACTCGTCGCGTTGAACCACCGTGATGTTGGCCTCTCCTTGCAGCTCTTCTGCAAGTTCCTGGGAGGACATGGGATCTTCCTCGTCTGCATTCATGTCAGCGTGCTCAGCTGGCCCGAGGGTTGCGTCCAGCTGCTCATCGTCCTCAGCTAGGTCGTCCGCTGCGTCTGGCGGTGCTATCTCTGAAAGTGTGGCACTCCCCTGGCGTTCCGGATCCGGTCCTGCAGAGGGTTCTGCAGGCTTGGCAGAAGGTCCTGCCTGACAAGAAGGTCCTGCCGTCTTCACTCCGGTGGGTTTCTCCACTCCCGTCCTCGGCTTTCTGAGTCCTCCAACCGAGATATTGCCGGAGCGGAAATGGATCTGGTATCCATTTGCTACGATTGTATCTCCGCTAGCCTCATCAATACCGATTACGAGAAGGACTCCTCCACCTTCGTTTTTCCTCGACATGACCTTCCACACATCCACGTCGAATCTGTTCTGGGCTTTGACCAACACCGAAATCCGCTCATTAGTTCGTTCCACGCTACGTGGAAAAAATAACGTAATGGTGTGAGGAGAGGGTATATTATCCCCCATCCTCACATCAAGCGGAACTCCCTTCCACGTGCGTAGAATCGGCGCCACCATCATCAGCCAGTCCGCTGATTCCTCGTCCGCACAGTCCACGATAAGGTGTCCTATGCGGAAGTGCATTCCCAAGAATACGATGGGCTCGGCCCATCCAAGGTTCTCCATCTCCTCTAGGAAGAACTTGTGGACCCGTGGTTAAGGAGAACTAGCGGATATTCCGCAGGCAGCACGGCCACCCTCACCTTCTTGGCCGCCGCAGTATACGACATGCCAGGTGAGGTAGCTGATGCAGTAGTCGAGGGAGTTGGTATCCTCGTTGAAGTTACAGGGGTGGTACCTGTGGCAGCAGCCTGCCTTGATGTGGAGGGTTCCACGGTGGGGACAGCAGTGCACGTCCTTTTGGGCGTGGCCTCAGGTGGTGTGAGGGTACTGCTGGCTCGTTTGGGGGCAGGTGCTGGTTCCGAGTTTGGCCTCGGTTCCCTGGCCCTTGCGAAGGCCTCGTCCTGCGACATACCTTGTTCGAGGTAGCACAGAAGCCTTCTGTTGGGGTCATCTCGTCCCCCCGGTTGTCCCGGTTCCGGCCTTTGTTCTGCCTCGGCCTTTGTTCTGCCTCGGCCTTTGTTCTGCCCTATAGGGCTGAGCATAGGACTGGTATGTATACCCAGCCGCAGCTCCGCGAATAGGGGTGGACGAGGTCTCTGATCTAGCGTCTCCCGCCGGCTCCGAGGAGTTCGACGTGGAGCAGGGCGTGGTGCTGGGCGCACCCCACTCTCTTCCATTCCTCTCCATCCTGCGCGGTGGCTGTACCGCCACGGGCCGTACCCTGTCCAGGTGCGCATCCTCAAATTGACGCGCAACTGCTGCCGCCGGTAGGTCCTGTGGTCTTAGATTTAATTTATTATTATTTTTGGACGTCATTATGTCCCACGAGCTGCGTTGAAAGAAGCGGTCCGCCAGGACAGGGAACCCCCGTAACCGGGTAAGGCTGAATAAAACAGGTCGCCATTTGCCAGAGCACACCGTTAGCAACTGAGCTATTTGTTGACCCGGGCCCTCAGCCAGTAGGATAGGGTGTGTGTGAACCTATTATTTAAAGGCGGAAGCACAAGCGCCTTGTCGACGTACCGACTTGGTGACGCCCGCAGGTTGTCCGGGGCTGTTTATTACAGGTTGCCCTGGTATTCACAAATGGCCTCTCATTGAGAGGTCGTTCGCTATCCGCAACCTGCGACCCGCCTGGTGGCCTCAGCTTAGCCCCTTCAGAACCATCTCACTAGTTCTTCAGGTACTTCAGGCTTGATCTGCTTACTGAATAGGAGAACCTAAAACCCGAATATGGTGTCTCTAGCTCTTATAGTTGCTGAGATCTAGGACGGACGGACATGGCTATATCGACTCGGCTTGTCGTCTTGATCAAGAATATATATACTTTATGGGGCGTGGCACGCCTTCTTCTGGGTATTACATACAATTCCTTTTTGCACTAAGTTAATAGAAGGGTCTAAAGGGTCTAAAAATTTAATTTTCGAAAACTCAAATTTGAGATATTTACCTCTAAATGGGCCATTTTGCCAGTGTGCGTTGGTGGGAAACTGTCTTTATTTGAATCAAACACGGTTGGCAAGCAAATATGCCTGCGGACGGGCCCCTTAAGGGACGTGGCACCCAACATTTTAAATAAACTTAATCTGCGTATGGTATAGACCTACCAGCTACTGAAGACAGAATTTATGTAGATTTGTGTCTCTTATATGGGTCGATGTATTTTATTTTATTTATTGTGGGCGGCAAGGGCGCGACATTCGATGTTTGAAATAAACTTGATCTGCGTAAGTTATTTATTTACTTACATGCCAAAAATGCTTGGTCTTGCTCTTATAAATTCCAAAATCTCAGCGTTCATACAGACAGATAGACAGGGCTAAATCGACTCAGCTCGTCTTACTGATCAAGAATACATGCCTCTTACATACATTCCTAAATATATTAACCCTGTTTTTACCCATTTTAATGGGTACTTATACTTATACAAATCCAGTCTTAAGCATACATTATTGTTGTTAATGGATTTTATTTTACTCGTCACATTGTATATAATTTATATAGAAATGAAAAAATTTATCGAGTGGTTTATTGATAAAATAAAAACTATTCAAGAATATATTTGTACGTATGCAATATTTATATGAATATATGTATGTTTTTCGAATTACATGCTTTTAGTTGATTCAAATAAAAAATTAAATTGAAAAGGAGCAAAACCGGTTTGACGATTTAAAAAAAAGAAGGAATATTCGTTATGTATTCATGTTCCTGATGATAACTTGAAAATATTTCACGTTTTTTATTACATTTACTTTTTTTCCTTGAATATATGTATATATATGCTCCAAGAGCTTCATTTCAAAGAGTGGTAAAAACATCGTTTAAAATGCAGAACTCCTCGACAATTCTTATAATTTACGTAGATGATACAACTGCTGCAACTTCGGAATTGTTTTCGACAGTTTCCTTCTGGTCATTTGTCGAAATCTTCTGCTCCTCATCCGCAGCTGATTCTGGTTGTAAATCACTTTCTATTTTCAAACGTTTGGATTTACTAGTGTTCTCAGCCTGCTGCTCTGTGCAATCAGCAGCCGTGTCTGGCGAAGCACTGCGTTTGCAAGTTTTGGATACCTTTCCGGCTAATGCAAGAACTGCATCTTCTGTTGTAGTGGGATCAATTGTAGTGGGTAGTTCTTGTAGTTTATCCTGAAATTTCACAATGACGGCTGTCATGTTATCGCAACCAGTGCCATCGCCCATCGTGTCTGGCGCCAAGCAGTTGTCGAATAGCTGAACGGTGACATGGAGGGGATTTTATTGAGTATAAATATAAATATACAAATGTGAAATATCCTTACCTCCTCGCAGATTTTTGACAGTTTTTTATTTTCATTGCATAAACGCATGCGTACGAAATCAACTACCTCTTGGCTAGACATGTAATTCCAAATGCCATCGCAGGCCAGAATCATAAACTCGTGCTCCGGCTTAATAATCAGTTTTTTTATATCCGGACGAGCAGTAATCATCTGCGCTTCCGCTGGCAATTCCAAGTTCATTTTGTAGGCGTGATCACCTAAAGCCCTGGACAGATTTAGGCCACCATTAACTCGGCCATCAAGGGTGACACGTCCACCAGCCGAGTTAATACGTGCCGATTCCTCTTCGTCCTCTGGCTTGTGATCCAGGCTCATTTCTATAGCATTTCCATTGCAGGAAATGACACAACGCGAATCTCCAGCATTCGCCACGTACAAATCCCTGCCACGAAGCAAGCAAACAACGGCAGTACAGCCACTGTCCTTTCCAGGCTCTTCGATCATATTAGCGCAAAACTGATCATTTGCCAATGCTTCTTCGTTATCTTCGTCACTCGCATTTTCATCCTGCAAAACATGCATATTAATAAACGGTTAGGTCAATATAAATTAAAAACTTGCATCATCGTCCTCGTCTTCATCATCATCCTCCTCGTCGTCGTCGTCGTCGTCATCATCGTCGTCGTCGTCGTCGTCGTCGTCGTCATCTCCAATAACATCAGCATTGTTCTTCATATCCTCATCGGAAGAGCTGTCCCGGACATTCAAATCTTGATCCTCCGTCAAAGCATTTTCATCATAGTCGGCATCATCATCGGTGGAGTCATCGTCTGCTGCAGTGGATAGATTTTTGAGTACATTTTCCGATTCCTTGCTGGTGGATGAAATGTCGGCTTTAGCGAGTGGTTTCTTCACGCTGCCATTCGACTTGGCATCAGTTATATCATTTGAACCCGAGACGGTAGCGTCGTCTGTCGTAGTGGCAATCTCATTATCATTGCTAGTCCTAACTGCAGCCTTGGCTTCGGACGACGACACGCTACCATTTTGGTCAATAGTTGCATCAGCGCTTGTGGCAGCTTTAAGAGTGTTGGTGGCGTTTGGGGTATTTGTGCTTTTACTGGCATTTGAGCTGCTGCTGCTTACTGTAGATTCATCTTCCGGTTCCAGTTTACTTTTGGAACAGCTAGGTCCGGGACCATCCAAATCAGAGGCAAAGGCAGCTGCTGCAGAGGCTGCTGCTGCAGCTGCAGCCGATGTGGAAGAACCTGCCGGCTTGGCACTTGGGTCCATCACAACTTTGTTGACTGCCTCAGCAGCCACGGCTGCGGCACGACGACCCCGTGCGTATGTAACCTCTGCACCAGCAGCATCCGCATTGAGCAGCGAAAGATCGTGTGTCTGGGGCAGACCCTTGTACTTGCCCAGCACCTCGTTCAGAGGTAAATGGCTCTCCTCATGCAACTCGGCCAAGTCCTCGTCATCGTCAGAGGCTCCGTTTTCATCCAAATCCCGGTCTCCAGCCAAGATTTTCAGCGTGTTGACCACATTTGGGTCCAGCAAGGTCTTATCGAAGCCGAGAAACGCCTTCTCCAGAGCACTCTCAAACCTCCCATTCTTGTACGCATCCACATCCTTCAGGAACTCCGGCAACTTGTCAGCGCAGTACTGCGCCACCTCGGCCCCCCCGTGACCATCGTAAACGGCAAAGAACGACGCATTGCTGTCGAACTTCAGTATCGAATTGTGAGCGTCCTAAAATCACGCTCAATTAAAACAAGCCCAAAAAATAATGTCACCTCACTATGCCTCACCTCTTGGCTGTTCCGCCAGCCTTGCATCGAGCTGGAGCCCACCTGCAACACATCGTTGCACTCATCCGTGGAAAACTTGTCCGTCTTCGGATGCGACAGATAGGCACCCATTACGCCAAGCGGAAAACTCGCCAGACTCCCCAACGACGCTCAAGTGCCTGCGGAAAAATCGATGCTTCACCAACGCACGCGCGTGAACTTTTCGCGCCACCGGCAAGGCAAAGCCGCTTGCAGACTGTTGTGGAAATACAGCGATCGGTAGAACGAATATTTAGCTTCGTGTGAATACTGAGTGCCTGGCCAAAAATGTGTAGCATTATAATAAAATAATTCAGTTTAACTTGAGTTTTCATATTCTGCTGACTTCACATGCAAACGCATGTCGAGTGCACCCCATTCCACTAACTGCAGTAACTGTCTTTATTCTTTATAAAACAATTGCTGTTTGTTACCTACCTATAACGCTCCTTCTTGAGCTTGTTTTTCTCTTAATTGAGTTAGTTGACGACGCCCGCAGATAAATTCAGGGAAATTTTCTGCACCTTCGACAATGCAATGAAAAGATGCCGTAAAACAGAGCAAAAAAGCAACCATCGGCAAACAGCACTGCCAACTTTGCTTAGCAAAAGGGGCTATATTACGACAAACTAAATACCAAAAAGTGTTTATGCGATATTTTTACAATAATCGACAAACCTAATGCTAACTATCGATATAATATTTATCACATTTTATATCGCCGATATTTCTTTTAGTTGCCGATGATACTTTTCACTAGAGTTGTTCATCGTAGTTCAATTTAGGGATTTAGTTCTTTAGTTCATTTTGTGGTGAACGAACAGTTCGTTCAGTGAAGTGTTCAGTGGGACACAGTTCACTTGCGTAGTTCCTACACCAATATTTAGAGGGCGCTGTTGTTTACTAGCGCCCTTTATTTATTTGCGTTGCGTTGTATTGCTTAATAATATTACAAATATTATAATTATTATAATTTAATTTAATAAATAATATGATCAAATAATATATATGATAAAAATTAATATTCACTATTTGTTATTATATTATAGCTTATCAAAAACTTTATTGTTTATAAGCGGTAATAACATACTTATAAAATATATCCAAAATAATAGCAAATTAGTTCTAAACACATTTACGTTTTAGATTCGTGTATTTAATTTTTAATCAGTTTTAAAATTTGTCTGCTAAAAATTATAAATAAACATTTGCAAACGCAACCGAGCACCCAGCACACTCTACCGCTTCGTGTTACAAGTATAAAGTAAACTATGTCCAGCTGAACTGTGTCCCACTGAACTGTGTCCCACTGAACTGTGTCTCACTGAACTGTGTCTCACTGAACTGTGTCCCACTGAAGTGTTCACTGAACTGTGTCCCACTGAACTGTGTCTCACTGAACTGTGTCCCACTGAACTGTGTCCCACTGAACTGTGTCTCACTGAACTGTGTCCCACTGAACTGTGTCCCACTGAACTGTGTCCCACTGAACTGTGTCTCACTGAACTGTGTCCCGGAACTGTGTCTCACTGAACTGTGTCTCTGTGAAGTTCACAGTGTGAACTGTGTCCCGCTGAACCGTTCACTGAACTGCAATCAGGGACACAGTTCTTTAGTTCAGTTTGAGGAACCGTTCAATTGAACTGTGTCTGAACTGAACGATACAACTCTACTTTTCACAATGGGCATTAGGCGTCCAATAGAAAGACCGCGCGGCCATTTAAAAGTCATTTACAAAATAAACACCAAGATGCCAATAAATGCAGGGTACACCATACATACATGCAATGTGTGTACATATATTGCATTTTATAGCCTGTACCTATTGACGGGGCAGAACAGTGGGTTGGAGGCTATAGTCGGACGTCACCGACTGTAGGAGACCATTTACTTTGAGTATGTGTACTTACAAACACAATCAGTGGCATTGTCCGTGGCATTTGTTCGCTGTTTCCTATTCGATTAAAACAATTCACATCGTCGATAGAGAATGTCTAGTTAAATACCAAATTACAAATCAAGAGCTTGCAAACTGTTGGCTACAGTAACTTTTTAAATTTGCAGGGTAAGGGGGAAGTATCCAAAATCTAAAACAAACTCGTACTGCTCGCTAATTATGAGAATCTAAATCCTGAATATGGTGTCTCTAGATCTGATAGTTGCTGAGATCTAGGTGTTTAGGTGTTTTAGGTGTCCTGATCAAGAATATACATATGGGCATTTCCACAGTGGCGTTCAGGACATTCGTACGCGTTTAAAGTAAAATAACTAAAAAGGAAGCGATTTTTTGTTTTGAAAGGCTTAACAATATTTTAATGAAACTAAATTGAAACTCTTGTGCATTGATGCCTCTTCAAAATTGTTATGATTTTTTTCAAAGATGACGCATTTGATGCATTTTTTTTAATTCAATTTAAAACAGGGTATAAAAAAACAATCGGGACATTTTACACAGGACATTTTTTTATGTTTTTGTTATTGTTGTTTTTGGAAAATATTTAAGGAAAAAATTGTAAAAATGTTTTTAAATTAACAAAAAATAGTGCATTTATTTATTTTTACATAACAGGAGTGATTTTGAAAACAAATGACAGAGCATGATGCTTCTGTTTAGCGCGACTTTGCATTCGAATATTTTGAAAACTATAATAGATTATAATAGATGTTTTCAAATTTGTTATATTTGAATATTTCTTAATGTTAAAAAAATAACTTTTAAGAACTTTTTATTTTTTGGCCGCGGTGGACCTATCTGTGGAAATGCCCATATGTAAAATATAGGGTACAGGGTATTCTACAGTCGGGCTTGTCCGACTGATCTGCCCCATCCATATATTTTTATACCCTGTACCCATTGAAAAATGGGAAATACAGTGTTATTAACTTTGTCAGAATGTATGTAACAGGCAGAAGGAGGCGTGGTAGACCCCACAAAGTATATATATTCTTGATCAGGAGGACGAGCCGAGTTGATTTAGCCCTGTCTGTCTGTCTGTCCGTCTGTATGAACGCGTCGATCTCAGCAGCTAAAAGAGCTAGAGCAGCCGTTTTGGTCATTTTAGAAAGGTGTATACCATACGCAGAACAAGTTTATTCCAAATTTTGGATACCACGCCCCTATCGCGAACAATGGCCATAAATATAATACATTGATTAATTTAAACGCTCCGATCTCAGCAACTATAATAGCTAGAGCAGCCGTTTTGGTCAATTTTGAAAGGTGTGTACCATACGCAGAACAAGTTTATTCCAAATTTTGGATGCCACGCCTCTACCGCGAGCAAAGTCCATAAATATAATACATTGACCAATTTATGACATATAAATCTATCTCAATAAATTCTTTCTTCTACGAACTGTGGAGATGATTAATATCTACCAATTTTGCAAATTTCTATTATATCGGTCCACTATTAAAAGAATTATGATTAATTAAAGATTTTTTTTTTTGTAAATTGAATTTTGATGTATATGTAAGTAGTAGTAGGCTATGCTACATATAATAATATCCCGATATACCATTGCCCTCCTCGTGGTGTTCCCTGGGTATCGATTATATTTATTAATCGTTAGCGGATTCGAGCGGCGAAATAATATAAATAAAATATTTTTATTCAACTTAGAAAGTTGGTATTCGGAATATAAATTGAAATAGATTCAAAATATATTTTAAATAGAATACTGTATTAGCAAGGCTGATCTTTGGTACAGGGTATAAAGGTATAAGGCTTGCCCGACTGTCATGTCTTGCGGGCGATAGCCCTCGAGATTTTTTTTTAAGTAAAGGTTCTAACAACAACAACGACAAAACTTCAACGATAAAAGTTTTTATTTTTGCCAGTGCGCATTGATAGCGTGCTCCTCACGTTCCACAATTATTGTTGTTGATTAGTTTATAATCGTTTATTGTTTTATAGGCTGTTTACACTGAGCCCGCATCACGAAATGGAATATTCCGCCATAAGCCCTCTGTGGGTAGAAGAAGAGCCGCATAATCCAAGAAGTATCTTGCCTAGTATTTCGATACAATTCAGTATTTTCGATACAAAAAAGTGGCATATCGATAGCAAACAGCTGTTTATTACAGCTAATAAATTTAAAAACGCCCGCAAATATAAAATCACTGAAATGAAAATAAGCGAAATGAATGGTTGTATTCACCAGGTTACCGCTCCATGGATCGATTAAAGAATTGCAACCCTTCGCTCCATGTAACCTGGTGAATGCGTTTGATACATTTTGCAACTTGCGACAATCTTTTATGCAGAAAGTCTTCAAATAATTAATTTTTAAAATGCATACAGAGTTTTTTGATTTATCTGTTTACATTGGCTGCGTTCACGGCCGTTGCGCTCCATGGAGCGATTAACCGATAACGATTATTTTGCCGAAAATTGCAACCCTAAATGTGGCATAACTGTAAAATCTCGTGGAGCGCATGTAGCATAAAATTTTTGCGCTCCATTGGATAAAATTATCGCTCCATGCAGCGAACACAGCTGTTTAAATTTGAAAATGTAAAAATTTATCGAGTTATCGCTCCATGGAGCGCAACGGCCGTGAACGCAGCCATTTTGAATTGAAATCAGCTGTTTTTATCGACTTTCGATGAACGGAGCGGAAAAAGCAGCGATGGATCAGAAAAATTTTATGATCCATTCGCTCCAATTTTATGATGCATTCAGGGTTGCTTTCATCGGTTATCGGGTGATCGATCCATGGAGCGGTAACCTGGTGAATACAACCAATGTTTTTTTGTGGCCCGAATTGTTGCTGCCGATAAAAAGGCTGGAAGTCGCAGCGTTGCCAGACTGTTTGGCACTCGTGTGCTGGGAAATGATTTTTTGTTTTGTAAAGTTACGCATTTGTTATTGTATATCAATAAAACAATAAAAATAAAGTGCACTCGTCGTAATGTCGTTCGTACTTGCTGCCGTTGTAATTGACAATAGGGATTTCAGTAATTGGCTGCAAGAGTTGGCTGAGACCATCCAGGATGCACATCTGGATATCAACCCGAAAAAATCTAAAACAAAGAAGGAGAAACATAATTTTGTTCATGCTGAGAAAACACACAGGGCTAAGGATACTGAGAACTGTATATCTAAGTTACAGCATGAGTTAGCCAAATGTATGAAGTTTTCTCAACTGTCTCTGGATGATAGATGGCAGATTGTCAGGAATAACCCGATATGTTTTAACTGCTTGTTGAAGGGACACAGATGCCAAATGCAAAGTACAACATGAATGCGAGATTAAAGGATGCGGCAAACGAACTCACCGGCTACTTCAAGATCGCAGCTGTGCCAGTGAGTGCTCCAGTGGAGGCCAGTTCGTTTTCAGGAACAGTAGCGAAATCGACCGGACCTTACTTGCTGTTTAAAATTCTCCCAGTAAGATTAAACGCCGATGGCACTACTGTTATGTGTTATGCCTTCTACTATGAGGGATCAGCAGTGTCTCTAATGAATGAAGATCTGGCAAAAACACTGGCGGAAGTGACCAGCCGTTTTGATATTGGTATCTCTGGATTGAACGGGAATATAATATACGACCTAAAAGGCGTCAGGACTGTTTGAAATTTGCAATTGCCAAAACAGACTATTAATGTTTCTCAATTGCAGGCTAAGCACATTTCTGTAAAAAACTTTACGAACGCTGTACTGGAATTGCTGATCGGACTAGACAACGTCCATATCGATATGCCAAGGACCATAAGATCATCCGGCTGGAAAGGGCCAGCAGTGGTTAAGACCAAACTGAGATGGATAATTTACGGAAACCAACAAGGTGACAGCGAAAACAACGTAAATGCCATGTATATGACGAATGAGATACATGATGAACAGCTGTAGAAGCTAGGGCAGGAATTCATTGCTAACGCGGATATAGGTGTCAGAAGCACAAAGATCTATATCGAAGGAAGAAAAATCACGTTGTCAAAACAAATTCTGAATATAACAAAATAGCGTGTAGTCGATCAGTTTAAGAGTTGCAACTACTATTAGGTGTGCACCTAAGTTCCCGGGTTTCACATATAGATGCCATTAGCGATAAATGTAATCGACGTTCATGTCTGAAATCGTATTTTTTACTAGCTTGGACATCTATTAACAATAACCAGTGGTAATATCAACAAGTACCACAGCGTACAAATATTTTTTTAACGAGAAAGATGTCGAATTTTGTGTCAAATAAACGGCATTTGCGCGAAGTTTTACTATTCAACTTCAACTTAAAAAATGCAGCTGAAGCACGTGAGGAGGATTACGGCTTACCATCAAAAACGGATTACCATCAAAAACTACCTGAGAAGAGTGGTTTAAACGCTTCAGGAGTGGTGATTTCGGTAGACCAAAAATAATTGAGGGCGGCCGATCTGCAAGCGTTATTGGATGAAGATGACACACAGACACAAGACCAACTTGCGGAGGCATTAAACATGACTCGCCAAGGTATTTCCAAACGTTTACATGCTATGAGAAAAATTTTTAAATTTTAAAGAAAATGGGTGCCGCATGAGAAAAATTGTCCAGGACACCATCAAAACGTTGAAATGGGATCTGCTACTTCACTCGCCTTATTCCCCGGACCTCGCCCCTAGCGATTATCACTTGTTCCGCTCGATGGCGCATGGCTTGTTTGGGCTACACTTAACTAATTACGAGGAAGTGCAAAATTGGTTAGATGAATGGTTTCATTCCAAAGACGAGACCTTTTATCGTCGCGGTATCCATGTATTGCAAAAGAGATGGCAAAAATGTGTAGCTAGCGAAGGGAGATATTTTGAATCAACCATTTTTTGTATGTATCTTGAAATTGTCCATTTTTTATTGATCAAAAAAACCCGGAAACTTAGTAGCGCACCTAGTAATTCACGTGCTGATGATATTCCGCCAAAGGCCAATTGGCATATGTGCGGATATGGGTGAAATGTTTCACCAAGTCTGGTTCGCCGTGAAGACAGATGTGCGCAAGGCTTCTTTTGAAGACGCGACAGCGAAGATGCAATCGATGTATATGAGATGGTCGTCATGATGTTCGGCGCAAAATGTTCTCCAGCATCGGCGCAGTTCGTGAAGAATACGAACGCATTGGAACATCATAAGGACCACTACGTAAATCACTTCGTTTATTCGTACTCATCTAAGGAGGAGGTTATAAGAGTCACCAACGAAATCGTTTCAATTCACCAGCGAGGCGGTTTTGACAACCATTTTTACATCCATTTTGCCGATGGAGAACCCACGAAGTCTGGACAAGAATGATTCGGCTAACCATGAGAAAGTTCGGGGAATGGTCTGAGATACATAAAAGAATCAGCTTGGATTCCAGTTCTCATTTGGAAAAGTAGAACCATCGATGCTTTGAGGTCGAACAAGGAGAGAAGTATTTCGTGTAGTGATGTCAATGTTTGATCCCTTTGGAATCATAGGTAAATATACGCGAATGGCCAAAACTTTGTTCCAATCTATTTGGCGTAATAAGACAGAGTGGGACAAGAAGATTGGGAAGGATGATTACTCAACATGGAAAAGGTGGCTAGAGAAAGTAGTTTAAGTAGAGCACATTAGAGTTAACAGATGTTACGCAGCCTACTTATTTTTGTGAAGGACTTGTGGAATTTCATGTATTTGCAGATGCTAGCGAACTGGCATACGCAGCGGTTGGATACTGGCGTATTGGTATGCACACACACTGGACATAGGCAATTATAAAGGGAAAGACAAAATGCGCACCAATGAAACTATCTACGGAATCTGGACTGGAGCTACAGGCGGCTGTAATGGAATTATGGCATAGTTTTTATGGAACCATTCTTTGTGGTTAAAAAAAGGAGCCTTGAAAAACGCTGGATATGTATCTTCACGTGTCTTACGGTTAGAGCGGTACATATGGATATAGCAAAGAATACATGCTTGATGTGCTCCGCAATTTTATAAGCCACTGTGGGACGCCTGTAAGAATCCGTTTAGACAATGGTACGAATCTGATTGGAGCTGAACGTAAGCTTAAGAGACAGTTTGACGATTTCAACCATAGAAAAATAGCCGAATCGCCAGTCACTCAGAAGATAGAATGGCTTTTCAACTATCCGCTGAATCCTCACGCTAGTGGCTGCAGGAAGAGACTGGTCAGAAGTGTAAAGCGGGCCATGGGGCACGCGCTGTTAGATCGTAGTCACGAGCACGTGCTGTACCATCTGATGTGTTAAGCAGAGAAAATCGTGATCGCTCGACCTCTCACACATATTAGCCTAGGTAGTCCAAACGATGAGACAATAACGCCAAATCATTTCCTCCTTAATTCTAGCCAGATACCGCATTTATGAGAGGAGTCGTATCAACCAACCAGAATGCAATGATGCATTGGGCAACAGCTACAATACTCGTTCTGGAAGAAGTAGCTAAATGAAACGGTTGGCAGTTGGAGATATAGGTTGTATTCACCGCTCCGTGGATCGATCAACCGAAAACCGATATCCCAACTATAACTATTTATGTCGCATACTTCCATACAAGCTGGACCACTGTGCATTGTCTTGATTTGTGATAGTGCGCAACACCGCACTGGAAGAAGGGAATGATCCTAGCTGTGACGACAGGGCGAGACGACCAAGTTCGATCCGCAACAATAAAGACCAACTTCTGGGTGCTGCGTCGACTGGCTTGTATGCTGCTTAAACTAGATGTTGGAGTTACTGTTGGTGAATCTGGGTAGATCGCCGGTGGAGGGGATGTTGACGCGTATATGTTAATATTGGCATTAAGCGCGCATTAATCGTAAATACGATGAATAACAAATCGATAGATTGCAGTGAATTGCCGAGACAGAAAAAAAGGAGTAAGCGGTATTATTATTATACCTAATATTGTTTAATTTGAAATTCCTTTGGAAAATAAAACACACACACAACACACACTTCATATTTCACTATAATGAAGTTGTTTGAACGAAAATTGTAGTGTTTTTATAATATTCTCCCGTGGGCGGCAGCAACAAAAAGGATTGCTTAAAATTGGTTTTTATACCCATGCTATAGGTAAGTACATACATATCTTTCGCTGATTGAATATAGAATGTTGTTATTGGGAACATATGTTCCCAAAACAACATTAAATTTGACTATCCTGATTAACGAAACAATGGTTGTATTCACCAGGTTACCGCTCCATGGATCGATCACCCGATAACCGATGAAAGCAACCCTGAATAAATCATAAAATTGGAGCGCATGGATCACAATATTTTTCTGACCCATCGCTGTTTTTTTGCGCTCCATTCATCGAAAGTCGAAAGTTGATTTCAATTCAAAATGTAAACAAATACATATATCAAAAATCTCGCGGGCTAGTGCCCGCGAGACATGACAGTCGGGCGAGCCCTGTACCAAAGATCAGCCTTGCTAATACAGCATTTTATTTTAAATATATTTTGAATATATATATATATATGTATATATATATATTTATTTAAAAGGTAGAGTTGTGGAAATGAGATATCTACACTGGTCGGCATGATTATTTTGACGAAAAATTACATTTTTTCAATGGCGGGTATTTTAGATTCTAAGAGAAAACAGTTGGTTGTTTTAATTTTTCTAGATGGATATATTGTAGTTGTTTATAAAAATCACAATTTGATATATTTGATATATTTTTTAATATATTTGCTTACATTTGCAATTGAAATCAGCTGTTGTTATCGACTAACGATGAATGCAGCGGAAAAAGCACCGATGGATCAGAAAAATTTTATGATCCAAGCGCTCCAATTTTATGATTTATTCAGGGTTGCTTTCATCGGTAATCGGGTGATCGATCCATGGAGCGGTGAATACAACCATTGTAAGGCACTTATAAAGCGAATCTAATCCTTGGGTTCGACAAGAACAAATAATTAGGCCAAATATTCGATAAAATCTGCATGGAACAGGATTTCAAAGGATTTGGTCAAATCCTTGGGCGATGGAGTTCCAAATCTATTCCAAAACAGCGTAAATGCAAAGAAGAATATAAAATTTATTAATTTATAGGCATAAATTGCATTAGAAATCAAAATTTTCCATTAAAATTTGATATAAATGTTTTGGTCAAAATGCTTGTGTCGCGTTCGAAATGCAATATTTTAGTTTAACGAAATAAAATAAACAGAAAAAATGTTTTGAAAATTTTCAAATTGTGATTTTTATAAACAACTACAATATATCTATCTAGAAAAATTAAAACAACCAACTGTTTTCACTTAGAATCTGAAATACCCGCCATTGAAAAAATGTCAAATATTCATGCCGACCAGTGTATGATATTCCTGTCATTCCTCAATTCAGATGTATATGTTATTGAACAAAATTTTTAGTCTAGTTCCTGATTTTTAACGCTGCTTTACGACTCGGACATTTTCCAATCGCTTGGAAGAAGGCTAATATCATAATGATTCACAAAAACGGTAAGCCAGCAGATGAACTGGACTCGTATCGTCCGATAAGCCTTCTGCCAGCTTTTGGCAAAATATTGGAGAGATGCATTTTAAGAAGACTTCTAAATACCAGGGAGGTCAAAGAGGCTATTCCAAAGTTTCAGTTTGGCTTTAGACTCAGACACGGCACGCCTGAGCAACTGCACCGAGTTGTAAACTTTGGACTTGAAGGTTTCCATGGTAAGGAGTATGTAGTAGGAACTATCTGGATATTCAACAGGGGTTTGACAGAGTGTGGCATGAAGGTCTCCTGCATAAGCTCAAAAAATTGGTGAACCCTCAAATATACTTGATAATTAAAAGTTTTCTTCATGAGCGTACTTTTAAAGTTGTTCAGGACGACTTATCCTCCCAACAAAAAATTATCAGAGCTGGTGTACCGCAAGGTAGCGTATTAGGCCCATCGCTTTACAGTCTGTACACGCATGACATGCCCTCAGTTCGGAACATTCCGATTTCGGACCCGAATAATTTACTTGTTGCCACCTTTGCAGATGACACTGCTATTCTTGCCAGGGATAAGTGTCTTTACACTGCTACAGATCTTCTTCAAATGTATTTAAAAAGGTTTGAGAACTGGGCCTGCAGATGGAATATTGCTATAAATACAAACAAATGTGACTCTTAGAAAAGAAACCTCTCCTGGAGTATTTTTACATGGCGAACTGTTGGAACAGAAGGATGCTCACAAATATCTCGGAGTTACTCTTGATAAACGGCTAAATTTCCAGCGTCACATAACAGATGTAGTTAAGCGGCTTAAAACTTAAGCGAGTAGCATGGCTTGGCTTCTAAATGACAGGAGTAAATTATCGCTCAGAAACAAAGTCAAAATTTACAAAGTGATTCTGGCACCCATTTGAAGATATGGGATACAAATGTATGGCATAGCAGCGAAATCCAATCTAAGTAAAATTTGTATAATGCAATCTAAAATCTTGCGCAGAATATCTGGTGCGGCGTGGTATATAAGAAATAGAGATATTGCAAAGGAACTCCGAGTACCATTGGTTGGAGATATTATCAATCGGCAAGCTACTGCATATCGGATTAAACTTTTAAACCACCCTAACCAGCTAGCAAAAAGACTCCTGATCCTGGTGAATACAAGCAATATTGCATGCGTTGCATTGCGCGAACAGCGCGGTCAAAATGCAAGAAGAAGAAGAAGCATTGCTGCACGACTTTGTATGACAATATTATAAAATCATATTTAAAATATAGGGTACAGGGTTTTCTATAATCGGTTTCGTTCGACTGATCTGCCCCGTCCAAGTTTTTATACCATGTGCCCATTTGAAAAATGGGAAAACAGGGTTAATAACTTCGTGCGAATGTACGTAATAGGCAGAAGGAGGCGTGGCAGACCCCACAAAGTAAACATATTCTTGATCAGGATGACGAGCTGAGCTGATATAGCCATGTCCGTCTGTCATAAATAGAATTCATTCGCCAATTTAAGAAACATAAATCGAGTTATATAATTCTATCTTCAGTAGTTCTATACAAGGCGCATATAAGGCTTTCGTCAAATTTTGGATGCCACGCCCCTTTTACGCGCTAATTAATAAAAACTGAAAAACAAGCGTAATATTGATCATATAACGTTGTTATTCGGTATACAGTAAGCGACACAAAAAAAGCCGCAATCTCTATATGCACACATTTCTAAGTTTGGAGGCCTGGGGATTCTATAATTGTTGGTCAAATCGGTTGATTATTTTTTTACAAGTTAATGGAACATTTTTAAAGAAAAGCCCATTTAAATTTTTATTGTTTTGTTTATTTTTATACCCTGTTCCCATTTGAAAAATGGGAAAAACAGGGTTAATAACTTTGTCAGAATGTATGTAACAGGCAGAAGGAGGCGTGGCAGACCCCACAAAGTATATATGTTCTTGATCAGGGAGACGAGCTGAGTCGATTTAGCGATGTCCGTCTGTCTGTCCGTCCGTTTGTCCGTCTGTCTGTATGAACGCGTCGATTTCGGAAACTACAATAGCTAGAAAAGCCGTTTTGGTTGCTATAGGTAGGTATATACCATACGCAGATCAAGCTTATTTCAAATTGTTGATGCCACGCCCCTTTTACGCCCAAAAATCAATAAAACTCACACAACCTCGTGTTTTTTACCATAAAAAGTTAAATAACAAGCGTAATATTAAACATAGAAGGTTTTTATTTGGAACATAAGCTCTCTTATTATTATTTTTAACTATCCTGAAAAGCGCAGTGAAATCGGTTAAGAAACACAGGAGATATAAGCTTCAAAATAGTTGAACTTAAAAGTTCAAAAACAAGCGTAATATTATATTAATCATAGAATCATGGTATTATTGAATATTTACTCTCTTATATTATATTTAACTGTCCTGAAAAGTGCATTGAAATCGGTTAATAAACAAAGAAGATATAAGCGTCCTAATATTGCATGCATTCCAAGCGCAGCCGCTATACGTGTGGGAATGGCGTGCGAGAGGGATGCCAATACCAAGCAATTGCACTGTGCGTATGTTTGAATATTTGAACGTACAAAGTTAAATAGCAAGCGTAATATTGGACATAGAATATTGTCGAAATTGGTTAATAAACATAAAATATAAATAAATTAAAAATATTTAAATTAATAAATAAATAAAATATAAATATTTAATTAAATTATATACTGTATAAGACAGTCGGGCCCGTCCGACTGATCTGCTCCGCCCATTCTGGTTTATATTGAATTATTTTGTTTTTCAAATCTACATAAATTTTACTGTTTTTCTGTTAATATGAACTTCTTAAGTAAAAAAATTTGGACAGGGCAGATCAGTCGGACGGGGCAGATCAGCCGGACGGGCCCGACTGTAGAATACCCTGTGCCTTTTATTTTATATACAATTTTATAATACTGTCACACTAAGCGTATCAGCAGTACTTCTTCTTCTTCCATTTTACGTGCGCCAGCTGCGCTGCGCTGCTGCTGCTGCGCTGCTGGGCTACGCTGCCAATTGCGTAGCTTATATCTAGTTTGTTTATTAACCGATTTCAATGCGCTTTTCAGAATAGTTAATTATAATAGAAGAGAGTATATATACCAAATAACAACATTCTATGTTTAATATTACGCTTGTTTTTGAACTTTTAAGTTAAACTATTGTAAAGCTTATAACTCCTGTGTTTCTTAACCGATTTCAATGCGTGTTTCAGGATAGTTAAATATAATAGTAGAAAGCTTATGTTCCGACTAACAACATTCTATGTTTAATATTACGCTTGTTATTCAACTTTGTATGTTAAAAAACACGAGGTTGTGTGAGTTTTATTGATTTTTGGGCGTAAAGGGGGCGTGGCATCAACGATTTGAAATAAACTTGATCTGCGTAAGATAACTACCTATCTATAGCAACGGTATCTTTAGCTTTTGTAGTTGCTGAGATCGACGCGTTCATCCAAACAGACAGACAGACAGACAGACGGACAGACGGACAGACGGACAGACGGACAGACGGACAGACGGACAGACAGACAGACAGACAGGGCTAAATCGACTCAGCTCGTCTCCCTGATCAAGAATATATATATAGTTTGTGGGGTCTGCCACGCCTTCTTCTGCCTGTTACATACATTCGCACAAAGTTATTAACCCTGTTTTCCCCATTTTTCAAATGGGCATAGGGTATAAAAATTCATAGTAATTATAATAACACCAAAATTCAACCAATAACTATTTTTCCAGAAGTAGTACTTCATTTACTTTAAACCATGACTAATTTTAAGACAAATGAAATTAAAAAAATTTTTTTAATTAAAATTAACACTTGGAAGTTCTCTTTTCGGACTTGATTTCACATTTTACCCTATTGGGCTTCGATTCCTATAAAAAATTCAAATATTCATCCGTGGTATTATCGTAAAATACTTTTTCTATAGTTTTCATTAACTTTACCATTATTTTTGGCATCCGCTTGTTTATATTTTCACTCATAAGGGCACCGACTTTGGAAATTTGTATGAGGTCGGCGCTGTTTTATGGTCAGTTTAAGGGCTTGATGCGCAATTTTTCCTTAAAAATTGCTATCTTTAGTTAGTCAGAGGTTAAACTTATTTTAATAAATTGTTTTAACGACTCAAGGTCATCGAAATTGCGCATCAAGCCCTTAAACTGGCCATAAAACATCGCCGACCTTATACAAATTTCCAAAGCGGATGCCCAAAATAGTGAAATAATGAAATAATGAAAACTATAGAAAAAGTATTTTACGATAATACCACGGATGAATATATGCATTTTTTATAGGAATCGAAGCCCAATAGGGTAAAATGTGAAATCAAGTCCAAAAAGAGAACTTCCAAGTGTTAATTTTAATTAAAAAAAATTCATTTTAATTTCATTTGTCTTAAAATTAGTCATGGTTTATAGTAAATGAAGTACTACTTCTGGAAAAATAGTTATTGGTTGAATTTTGGTGTTATTATAATTACTAAGAATTTTTTTACTTAAGAAGTTCATATTAACAGAAAAACAGTAAAATTTATGTAGATTTGAAAAACAAAATAATTCAATATAAAAAATAAACAAAACAATAAAAATTTAAATGGGATTTTCTTTAAAATGGTTCCATTAACTTGTAAAAAAATAATCAACCGATTTGACCAACAATTATAGAAACCCCAGGCCTCCAAACTTAGAAATGTGTGCAAATTGAGAGTGCGGCTTTTTTTGTGTCGCTTACTGTATATACTCTCTTTTATTATATTAAACTATCCTGAGATGCGCATTGAAATCTATCAATAAACTCAGGAGTTATAGGCGAAACAATAATGCAGGTGTTGCCTCGCTCGCCCTCTAGCAGCGCGGCCGTTAGAGCGGCACAGATAGAAAAGGTAGAAGAAGCAGCATTGGTGCTACGCTGCGTATAACAGTTTTATAAAATTTTATAGAAAATATAGCGTACAGGGTATTACACAGTCGGGCCGGTCCGACTGATCTGCCCCGTCCAAATTTTTGTATTTTGTATGTTTCCTTTTCCTAAAGTACGCCTTCATTAAAAAGTTATATATTTATACACATTTCCCTAAGAAAATAAACATCGGAAGAGTGGAGTAGAAGTGGAGTCCATGTCTGAGAGCATATTTTATTTGAAAATTCAAATATCTAGTAGCCTTAATAGCATTTAAAGTGTTACAAATTTTAGAATACATATACTTCAATTAGAAGAGTTGATTTAAATAGATTGCAATTGGATGACTTTGATGACTTTAAAAGAACCACAAAATAACCTAATGCATTGTAAGCCCCCACTTCCATATAAATAAGTATGTGAAGATATCAGTTCAGCACAAGGCAAGGTCCTTGTTGATTTCATTTAGCGGAGGGGGAGCGAGAAAAAGAGACCAGAGTGTGCCTTTCTATAACTTTTTAATTGTTATGATAACTTTGTTTGCCGTTGACTGACAATGGATTGGCCATCGATGTCTCTGTTGTGAAGCATCTAAGAAGGTTAAGAATCCCAGCATAATGGTATATTGTTTTTCCATATGCGGAATTAGTCACGGCAAAAGATTTCGTTGTGGTAATTACATTAACTAGGCACCAATATTTGTTATATGGAATTTTCGAAGGGGTTTTACTGTTTTATCTAAGTGGTACTTGACGTATGCATGTATTTGCGTATGTATATATATAGACGTAGGATACATGAATGAATGTGTGTATTTACATACCAAATTTTGATCACTTTTGTGGACGAAAGTGAGCGGCTTTGATAAGATAGCAATTCAGTATAATGGATTACAATTAGTTCTTCGCAGTATTTTTATAATGATTTCATAACAATTCTACATAATTGCTGAAATATTGTATATTCACCAACAATGTGTATATTTTAACGAATTCGAATTAATGATAATTTCAACAGATATGCAGCTGATGCTGCGCCTTACAGCTCCTAGGAAATAGTGCACTCTAAGTATCTAGCGGTAAGTCCGCGGACATTTCTAGCCTTACAAGGGCCAATCCAAGCAACACGTTGCGGCCATTTTGCATACGCTTGCAAACGCATGTGTATTTGTAAGCCTCTGACTCAAGGCGACAACAGCAAACCACAACTAGAGCACAACACCAGCAGCCACCTGCCTAGCCGAGCATCGGATGGTGGCGGGACACGGGCGGGGGGGTGCCACACATGCATACGCGAGAGCGTGTTAGCGCTATCTCATGCCCATTCCCACACCTCCCTCCCCAACATTCACACCAACACCCACACACACATTCTCGCGTCGCACCCGCGCACACAGCAAAAGCACTTTGCTGTTGCGTTGTGTTAGGTATAAAAGCAAAGACTACCAAAGGACCTGGGCTCATTCACTTCGGTTGAGTTGTGTACAAACGTTCGTGGCAATCGCAACACCGGAGCAACATCGGAGCAACTTCTACTACCTGTAGCAGGGGCTAGAACTCAGTGCGGTACAATTTTGAGTTTCGAATATCTGCCAATGTAAGTACAAAACCTTGTGAGTAAAAACGACGTTCTCTAGTAAAAAGATCACTGTTGTGAAGAACGTACTAAATTTTCGACATACAACGTGTTAGGAATGATATAAAAATAAATAAAAACTACATAAATTGCAAACACAACGGTTAAACAAGTGCGCACATATTTAAAATAAATGAACGATAATCGGTGATATAAACAATGAATATTATATTCATTATTTTCAATTATTTACCATATTTACACCCTTTATATTTATATATATTCTTGATCAGGACGCGAGCTGCGTCGCGACGCGTCAATATCGCCCTGTCCGTCTGTTTGGATGAACGTGTCGATCTCGGAAACTATAAAAGCTAGAGCAGATATTTTTAGTACAAAGGTAGGTGTATGCCATATGCAAATCAAGTTTATTTCAAATGTTTGTTTAAGTTTGGCAAATAATTCACTTTAAAAAACCAAATTGATTTAAAAACTTTATACAGTTTTCTTATTTAATTGGTCCAGGGTATACATATTCACTTCAATGGTCTTGTCAAATTTGCGAAGATTTTCAACAACTAACCTAAAAGCTCACTAAAACTATAAAAGAGGTATACAGAAACTAAGACAAACTAACTTTAAAATATTGATTTTTTTATTTTAAATTTCTCCTACGCGTTTCAACGGCTGTGCCGACTTCATCAGGGAGTCTGCTTAAGAAACTTAATCGGCATATAACATAGAAGAAGCCAAATACCAAATATAGCGACTTAAAGTTTCTGAGATCTAGGTGTTCTTACAGACGTTCAGACAAACAGATAAAGAGACAAGGCAATATCAAATGAGCTTGTCTTCCTGATCAAGAACTTATAAACTTTGTAGGAACTTAAAAGTACCTTTTGTACTTTTTAAAGTACATGGTTAAAAAATAAAACATTTTTTTTTTCGAAAATGTCCATAAATACATATTTAGTAAATTAATAAAAATTGGCGTTCAAATGTAATAATAAGATTGTTTTTGACCGAATACTGTCTGCTCCCATACATAAAATATGTATACTCATGATTTCGCATGAGAAGAAATTGCGCATATTCCTAAGTTTACTAAAAGCAGAGACCAGACTTTTCGGTTATCAATACTTGAGAAAACTTTTCGCTGAGTTTGGCCTTTTCTAATGCCCATTGAGCCGTGTATCGTGTAATTCTTTCAAAATATGTATGTAACTAATGAATAAATATTAACTGCTTAATGAGTATGGAAAAAAATCTAATTGTCGTTGAAGGTTCAATAAGTTTGAAGTGTTCGCTATGTAAGAAGTAGCTGCTACACAACAAATATGCAAAAATTATGGCTATACTCGGTTTTTTTTTTGTTAAGTTTTCTTTAAAACGGACAAGGTTTCTATAGCATATTTCAATCAATATTTAGACTAGACGCAAGTCAATCGCTTGAGGCAAAAGTAAAATCAGTTCTTGTGCCTTGTTTTTGTTGTCAACTTTATGCACAGTGTTTGCACTTTACATACATAGAGCCACCGTAACAACTGATAATAGTTTTTTCCCTGTTATTTTTGCGAATAATAGAAACAAAAAATATATCAAGGAGGAATTTGCAACCATTCAATCATCTTATCAATGCCGCACATACTATTGACATTTAATTTGTGATTCTCTTATTTTCAAATGAATGCATAAAACAATAAATAGGATTGACATATCATTCCCTATTAAAATTCTCTGTTGATACTATTATCTGTATATTTAAGGCATACATTCCACCCTAAATTACACCACATCCACACTATCCTACTACATATGTATATATTTTTTTTTTAACTATAAAAAAGTTTATGGTTGTTCTTTTTTGGTTTCCATACAATTTCTATCAAGTTTCTATTTCGTTGTAAATTGAATGCTTTTGCTATATAAACTCTATATATCTTAGCTAGTATTACCTCGGCTGTCAATCAACTCTTTTTTATACCCTGTGCCCATTTGAAAAATGGGAAAAACAGGGTTAATAACTTTGTCAGAATGTATGTAACAGGCAGAAGGAGGCGTGGCAGACCCCACAAAGTATATATATTCTTGATCAGGGAGACAAGCTGAGTCGATTTGGCGATGTCCGTCTGTCTGTCTGTCTGTCTGTCTGTCTGTCTGTCCGTCTGTTTGGATGAACGCGTCGATCTCAGCAACTACAAAAGCTAGAGATGCCGTGTTGGTTGCTATAGATAGGTAGTTATCTTACGCAGATCAAGTTTATTTTGAAAATGGGATGCCACGCCCCCTTTACGCCCAAAAATCAATAAAACCCAAACAACCTCGTGTTTTTTAGCATAAAAAGTTTAATAACAAGCGTAATATTAAGCATAGAATGTTGTTATTCGGAATATATACTCTCTACTATTATATTTAACTGTCCGGAAAAGCGCAATGAAATTGGTTAATAAACACAGGAGATATAAGCTACACAATAGTTGAACTTAAAATTTCAAAAACAAGCGTAATATTGAACATAGAATGTTGTTATTTGGTATATAAATTCTCTTCTATTATATTTAACTATCCTGAAAAGCGCATTAAAATCGGTTAATAAAGAAAGTTGATATAAGCTACGCAATTGGCAGCGCAGCCCAGCAGCAGCAGCAGCGCAGCGCAGCTGACGCACGTATAAAGGGAAGAAGAGGAAGTACTGCTGATACGCTTAGTGAAATCGGTTAATAAACATAAAATATAAATAAATTAAATTATATGTAAAATATTTAAATACATTTTATACTGTATTTGCGAGCGCGCAGCGCTAGCTTTGGCACAGGGTATAAGACAGTCGGGCCCGCCCATCTGATCTGCTCCGCCCATTCTGGTTTATTAATAATTTTGTTTAGCTTTAATGTCTGTGTTTCAGCGGCCGCTTTTTTTCAGTATGTCATATAAAACATATACAAGTTTTGGGTGCTCGAGACATACATTTATTTCAATATCATTTATAAAACCAATTATTAAGCTAGTAAAAGTGATACAAAATCTGTAAAATACGAAAACTAATAAAAAAATTGCCGTTAAACAAGAAAAAATCCATAAAAGTAAAAAAAAAATGTTATATATTTTTATTTATGTTATATTTAGTTATAAAATAAATGTATACATCCAGAAAAAAATTATTTATTTTGAAACTCGAATGTTTCAGCAGTATTTAACAAATATCTATCAAAAAAGTTATTTACCCTGTTTTTCCCATTTTTCAAATGGGCACAGGGTATAAAAAGGGCGCATATGCGCGAGGCGCAAAATCAAATTCAGGTGTTTTTTTTAATGATACACATAAAAAATTATCCCCACAAAAATATCGCTATTTTTGCAGCAGTTATTAATAAATACAAGCTAAATCAGCCGTTTTGCCCACTGTGCAATGGGGAAAACAAATTAACTGATATACTATTTCATACTCTATAGCTGTTTTAGATCTATTAAATAAAATAAAGCCTACATTTAAGAGCAGTAGATTAAATTTTAAACAGTTGATCTGTTTAAATGTTAACTTTTTATACCCTATGCCCATTTGAAATATATGGACGGGGCAGATCAGTGGGACGGAGGCTACAGTCGGTGACCAACCCGGCCAGCAACAGAGCACCACTCTAGCGTTAAGGCACACCACCCCCCCCACCAGGCGGCAAAGCGGGCATGGCTATTCACCGCGCTCCGCGTCTTTAGAGCTACCAGATTCAAATCTGCTTGGAAACAGTTCGCATCTTTGCGGTTTAAGAGATGTTAACTTTTTTACGTAGGGCCTAAACATATGGGCCAGCCATGTTGAGAACTAGGTGCATGCAGACAGCAGACGGACAGATCAGTAGGGACGGCAGGCTACATCGACTCGGCGTGTCCGACGTCTGTATGGGTCTGCCACGCCTCCTTCCCTGTTTGCATGTACCTCATGTACAGCCACAAAGTCAAGGGTCTAGATGCACACATACGGGTTAGCTACGCCGACGTATGCAAAGGCGAGCACGCACCCACCCCAAGAATCTACTCTTGCTCAGGGAGACGAGCGAATATTCCGTCTGTTGTTGTCGTATGTCTGTCTGCTATTCTCTTTGATGCCGGACTCGCAATACAAGGAATCCTTGCTACAGATAGTCGACTTAGAGAATCAAGACTAGTTAAATGGACCACGAACCCTTTACGCCAAAAATCAATAGAACCCGAAAACCTCGTGTTAGCATAAAGAAGTTTATAACTAGCGGAATTTAAGCGGAGAAGGCGGAAGAGGTACTCCTATAAATCGTGGAAAAGCGCAAGACTGGTGATATGCTTAGTGAATTAGGTTAAAAACACTAATATCTCAAATAAATGTTGTAGTATCTAAATGCCTTCTTATATGTACTTGCTGAGCGCATCGGTAGGTTGTATCAGCTACAAGACAGCCCAGCAGCAGCAGCACCGCGCAGCTGACGCACGTTAAGGACGGAGCGGACGCTGATGCGCTATAAATCGGTACTCGAGAATACATTTATCGTATCACTGATAGCTTTCAAGTATAAAAGTGATCGACTCTGTTCTGGTTAAAAAGTCTGCGGTTCAGCGGCCGCTCCTTCAGTAGCCATGTTACTATACATTTTTCACTCTTATGTCACTATCAGTTATAAAGACCCATTATTACTTATTTTGAAATCGTAATAGTTGCCGTTAACAAAATCTAGAGAAAAAAACAGTGTTATATAACTTTGTTCAAATGTAATGTATACAGGCAGATATGGAGGCGAAACTCGGATGTCACAGTAAACAAATATCATCAAAAAATATTCCCTGTTTTTCCCATTTTTCAAATGGAGCACGGGTCTGAGTGCGCATATGCGCGATGCGCATCAATCAGGTGTTTTGTTTAATGATACACGTACATTGTATGAGCAGTAGATTAAATCCTAAACAGCCGTTGCCCAATGTGCAAGGGGCAAATTATGAAACTATATACCGTGTTTGAGATCATTTTTGAAAGGCTACGTGTAAGACCGTAGATAAAGTTTACAGTTGTCGAAAGTCCACGCACCCTAGCCGCCTATGAAAGAATGACGGGGCAGATCAGTGGGAAAGGCTACATACGTCCGCCTAGGACTTACGAGCGACAACAAATTCTACTACTCGATATGAGAATCTAGCTGTGCCAAATTTCTGTGGATATGTTGCTAGGTCTTTATCGCATTACGCGACGATAGAGCTATAAATCTTACAAATCTGCTGGAACTGTGGCCAGCAGCTTCTCGCGCTTTACGCAGCTGAGGATCCAGATTAAAACCAAACTAGAGCGCAACTGAATAGGATAACCTAATCCCAATAGGAATATCTGAGACTAGGGTCATGCAACGCCTGACAGACTGCACGGCACATATCATTTGCTCCTATCACTAGGGTCTGACCCTACTTTCCTGAATACAGTCTCTGCACTAATAATGTCTAAGTAAACACAAAGGAGAAATGAACGAAACCAAGTATGTACAGGCGTGCTGAGCCACACGAGCTCGAGCCGACTTTGGCGATGTCCGTCTGTCCGTCCGTCTGTATGAACACTAGATTTCCTAAACTGCAAAAGCAAAAGCAACCGTTTTGGTCATTTTTGAAAGGTGTGTACCAGATCAAGTTTATTTCAAATCCACGCCCCTGCCGCCTATAAAGAATGAAATAAAATACATTCGCCAATTCGAGCGACACAAATTTATTGATATAAATTGTGTTTTCGGTAGTTGATAGGTCTTTACCATACGCAGATGAGCTTAATTTCAAATCTCGAATGCCACGTCCCCTTTACGCACTAATCGATTTTAATAACCAAGAATAATAAGAATACTCCTATCCTATCTACCTATCCTGAAAAGCGCACTAAAATCTAATAAACACAAGAGATATGAACGAAACAATATTACAGGCGTTACCCCGCTCGCCCTTTGGCAGCGCGGCCTGTAAAGCATAGGATACACAAAAAAGAAATAAGAAGAATTGCTGCTACGCTTCGTGTGACAATTTTATAAAATTATATTTAAAATATATGGTACAGGGTATTCTACAGTCGGGCTCGTCCGACTGATCCGCCCCGTCCATATTTTTTCAAGATTAAGATTGAGAACACTTTCTGCTATAAGAGTTTTTTAATAATTACTAAATGCCCTGAAAATTAAATACATTTGTTTACTTTTAATCTAAAGACTCACTTTTATTTTGTATTCTTTGATATATTTTTGGCAAAATTTAAACATTTAGAACATAAAAAATATATGAATATTATATTTGAGTAATCATTATTCAAATATAGCTAGCATAAGTTTGACTAAATACATTTAATGATGCTATACATAAATATCGTCTGAATCCACCCCTCAGACTGCGCGCACTACCAAAGTTTCAAGTTTCGGTTAAAAGCCGTCATACATTTTTAGCAGAATGTGTATTTACTGATGTAGTATGTATGTATCAGCGCTTGGCCTCTGATGAGTGTGAAATTAAAAAAAAAAATTGAAAGTTTCTAATCGACTTATCCAGGCGAAAATCAGAACTTCTTCGCTATTATTTATTAAGTACTTCCGATGATGTTAACCATACTTTAAAATTCTATCAAAATAAATTACATCTTTTACCCTTTTGTAAGCCGAACCGCTCGCAAATTTAGCTTAATTAAGTCAATGCCACCACCAACTTTTTACACAAAAAATCGTTTAAAAACTGAATAGGTGGACAGCTGCAAATTGGCCATCTGCTTGAATTTTGCTGACGCAGAATTCAGGTGAAAATTCAAATGAAATCTGGTACGTGTTTCATTGTAGCCTTTGGACTGCCTTCTTTAAGTTATTTTTTATTCCTTTTTCCTTTTTGGGTTTGTACTGCTTGCTAAACGATTGTATTTACAATCATTTTGAAAGTTAGCCTCAAGACGTGTAGGTAATAACGGTATTTACGATTCATGTGCGGACATGTTGAAAACCATAAATTGTGATTTAAAACACATTCGACATGCCCTGATCAAAATGTTAGGCTGCAACCTCAAAAGGGCAGCAATATTTATGATTTCTCACAATTATATGCCATTTTATATGTGTACGTATAGCTGTGGAATAGACCGTTACATAACGCTAATCAGTAAATAAATGATAGCAGGCTTGACTAACGAGCACCAAACAACTGATTCGATAAGTTTTGGTGAAATAAAATTACAATCTAGTAGTCTATTTCCCAATCATACATACCATTAAACTAATGAACTGTTGCGTTTGCTTTTAGCTCTTTGCGTTAGCCACCAATCGGTAACAACGGCATGGGATTTCCGTGAGCTTTATCAATAACACTTCGCTTGCTAACTCAACTTTTAACTCTAGTCAATTGGCAGGTAGTAGATTTTCAGGTATCGGATTAGGTTTGTCCGGTTCAAATAACTGATTTATTGGCTAAGTTAGTGGGAGCAGACGCCCGCGTAGCAATTACCAAATTACCAAATATTCCCTAATTGCAATTTAGTGCCCGTTAATGCGGCGTTTGTCACCTGGCGACGTCTATTAAAATTTATTTGTTTGTGTTTGCTCAAACTCAATGTAACCCAGCATAAAATATACACACACAGCATCTTTTTTGCCTTTGTTATCTTTTGTAAGAATTAATCCAGCTTTGTTCCGCCACACTATGGGCAGTATAGACACATTACTTGGCATTAATTCGATAAAAAATAGCTTACAAATAGGTTTGTTTAAAAATAGCTATGCAGTAAGAATATTATATTTTATTTGTTGTTTAGATGTAGAACTACATTTATACCCTCCACCCATAAAAAGGCTAAAAGCAGGGCTAATAACAAAGTGGTACACTTTAAATGTACTTTGAAAAAGTACAAAAGGGTCTATTAGTTAGTGCAAAGAGGAAATGTGTGTAACACCCAAAAGGAGGTGTGACAGACCCCACAAAGTATATATATTCTTAATTCCTAATCAGTAAGCAGCAAGATTTTATTTTAGATTTTGGATACCACCCCCCCTTTCCAAGCAAACCGCAAAAAGCTACTGCAGCCACAGCTTTGAAGTTATTAACTTGTAATTTTGTATATAACTAGCTTATGAAATTATCTATTGATTCTGTGAATTTCGTTACGATCGGATAAGAAACAGCGAAAACATGGAAAAGACAATAAGCGTCACTAGGCAGAGGGTGGGTATTACGCATGCACGCGCATACCCCAGCCAGCAATATGAGCATTTTGGGACTCTTTTATGAGGGTAATTTCAGAGTTAGGAGGGCTCATTTTACTATCCAGAAGAAGCATTTTTTTCCACGTAGGACGTCGCGATTTAGGAGGGTGGAATTTTAGCTCATATCGGACTCTTTCGGACTCCTTTAGGAGGGCGATAAAAGTGTACTTTCACCCTCCTAATGCGGCGAAAAAACCCTCCGAAAAGGTTTCTAAAAGTTACCTTTCTGGGCTCTTAAAACCCTCTGAAAAGGCTCCTAAAAGTTATCTTTTTGGGCTCTTAAAACCCTCCGAAAAGGCTCCTAAAAGTTACCTTTTTGGGCTCTTAAAACCCCCCGAAAAGGCTCTTTTCGGAGGCATATTGGAGTGCAGATTTCTATGGGAAAAGAGCACTGAATCAAAGTCAAAAATTGTATTGATTTTTATTTCATATTTTTATTTTATTTATAATATTTTATTTAAAGCTTATGTTAGTAATTTACACTTATGTACATATTTTTCTTCAATAATTTTTTTTCTTATATTACTTAATTATACCCTTGGCATTTTGAAACCCTTTGCGGCGAACTCCTTTTTGCACGCAGCAAACAGGTTGACGACACCTAAAAGAGTAATAAAACATAAAACGGTAATAAAATTTCAAATGTATTAAAAACGAAAATGTATTAAATCTTTAACTTACTTCGAAAAATTCATCAGGAAAAACACGTCTGCCTTCCACTTGTGTATTTCGCCACTGAGCAAAATCTGTATATGCATTTTCTATTGTCTTGCACGATTCTTCATTCCCTTATTCTGTTATTTTCTTTCACTTGCCTACTTCAGCTCCCAAAATGCTCATAAATAAGTGCATTTTAGGAGCCCGCGATCTCACTCCCTCCCAAAATGCTCAGAAATAAGTGCATTTTGGGAGCCCGCGATTTTAAGGCTCTTAATATGCTCCGAAACCCTCAGAATTATGAGCACCCTCCTAAAATGCTCATAAATAAGTGCATTTTAGGAGCCCGCGCTCTCACTCCCTCCCAAAATGCTCAGAAATAAGTGCATTTTGGGAGCCCGCGATTTTAAGGCTCCTAATATGCTCCTAAAACCCTCAGAATTATGAGCACCCTCCCAAAATGCTCATTTACTGGGCTCTTTTTGGGCACTTAATTATGAGCGCTCCGAAAATTGCTAGCTGGGATTGCTGGCTGGGCTACTGTCGGTTACGTCCGACTGTAGCCTCCGTCCCACTGATCTGCCCCGTGAATATTTGATCAAGGCGTCGAGCTAAGTTGATCTGGGTCTGTCCGTCTCCCTGTTGGTCTGTCTAAACGGAGGATGAACGCACCGATTGAGAGATAGAGGCAACAGATTTGGATTGTAGGTTGGTGAATGGGTGAACCAGAGAGGTTTGAAGTCCGACCTGAGTTACCACCAGAACATAGAAATCAAAAGACAATTCAAGAATTAGCGTATTAAGCTTCAGAAAATTTGTTTTAGAAAGTTAGTATTTTACAATACTACAATTAGAATACTAAGAGGAGAAAACCAAATCTAAAAACGACCATTACAATTACGATCAGGATTGACTTGTGCAATGCAAAGTTTGAAAAGCCATTCAATTAAATATTGTAAGCGAGAAGTGGAGAGTCCATCACACTCAAAAGTTCAGTTGACCTCCGGCAATTTAAAATCGCCCAGTACAACAAGATAGTCCTTGTCGGATGCAAAATAGTAGTAGTGAGCTGAAAAGTTTTCTCGTAACGCTATTTAAAATTCGAATCTACTTAAAAGTGTAAATGGGTTTTTGTTTTACCAGTATATGGGTGGTAGATATTAATAATATTTTAATTTCGGTCTAGCTTTCTGAGGTTTGTCAGTTAGTACACGTACTATTTTTGTGTAACGGTTCGACATAATCGATTTCATCTATATAACCTAAATTATTATATCCTGTACCCATTGAAAAATGGGAAATACATACAGGATATTAACTTTGTCAGGATGTATGTAACAGGCAGAAGGAGGTAGACCCCACAAAGTATATATTCATGATCAGGTGGACGAGCCGAGTTGATTTAGCCCTGTCTGTATGTCCGTCTGTCCGTCTGTATGAACGCGTCGATCTCAGCAACTATAAGAGCTAGAACAGCCGTTTTGGTAATTTTTAAAAAGTGTATACCATACGCAAGTTTATTTCAATTTTCGATGCCACGCCCCTACCGTGAGCAATGGCCATACATTTAATACATTGACCAATTCAAGAAATAAATATATCTAACTAAATTTTTTCTTTTACTAACTGTGGAAATGATTAATATCTACCAACTCAGCGAATTTTAATTAAATCGGGCCACTATTAAAAGAATTATGATTAATTAAAGAAATTTTTTTTTTATTTAATTTTGATGTAAGTAGTAGTAGGCTATGCGACATATATTAAAATCCCGATATACCATTGGCCTCCTCGTGGTGTTCCCTGGGTATGGATTATATATTTATTAATCGTTAGCTGATTCGAGCGGCGAAATAATATAAATTAAATATTTTTATTCAACATAGAAAGTTGGTATTCGGAATATAAATTGAATTAGATTCAAAATATATTTTAAATAGAATACTGTACTAGCAAGGCTGATCTTTATAACAGGGTATAAGACAATCGGGTTCGCCCGGGAGATTTTAAAAAATGTTTTTTAATGAATAAAAAAACTCCAGGTATTTAGTACTGTAAGTCCAATAAGTGAGTTGAAGCAGAATATTTTTTAGTGAGTTTTCCTGTTTATAATAACAACATAACATTTCCTCACTCTATCTGAATGTTGACAAAACATCGAAAGTGGGCACTGTCGAATACATCGAATAGATAGATGTCGCCATCGATAATAATCGATAAGCCGTTGAATACATACATATACAAATTTACTAAGGACGGTGCAGATCAGTCGGGCGATCTTTCACACGCCTACTACAAAAAAATATAATTTTTTCGCCTCTTGAATTCTCTACCGATTACTTGAAACATCGTATAAGTACAATAAGCGCATGCGACCCCTCTGCCTTGTGGAGGAAATAAGTGAAAATTGTTACATATATTCGCTGTTTCTTATACGATATTAACGCAACGTCTATATAGAATGCCATAGGTATACTGTTCTGCCGAATTGGAAGTTTTATACCCTTTAAAAATGAGAAAAACTGAGTTAATAACTTTGTGTATGTATGTAACAGCAGGCATAGCCCACTGGGCCAAAGGTTCGGAAAAGATATCGCCAACGAGACTTAGGCGAAACATTGGCGAACAACGACTATAGCCGAAACACTCGCAAACGATACAGAAAATGAATTACCAGTCACTCAGTCTGTGGCAGAGAAAGTTCTGTTTACGAACCTTCGTTTTCAAGCTCGTTTGCGGGTGTTTCGGCGATATCTTTTGCGACTCCCTGGCAATTCGAATGCGAGCCGAATTTACGATAATTTTTTTTTATTAAATCAAAAACAATTTTAAATGCATAATAAATTTTATTTTCGTCAATTTATATTTATATTATTTATATATTACACTGAATTTACAACACGTTTTCACATCCATTTCCATTATTTGCGACTTCATCGTTTAATAGTTGCCACCAGGAGCTGCGAATACAATATGAAATAAAAGTTAAAACAGACAAATTGCATTATACATATGTTTAAAAAAAGTTATATATACATGTATAAGTTTATATTGCACAAACAGTAACAATACAATCCAATATTAATACATTTATTAAATACTTACCATTAAACTTATTCCTTATATCAACACAAATTTTATGCGCGTCTGTCGCGATCACACAAGCCGAAAACGCAAATGAAAAGAGACAATACGAAAAATGCACAACAACGACTCGACCTGAGAATCGTACTGAGAAGGAACGACAGAGACAAAGAAGGAACGCTTGCGTGTCGCTGAGTTCGAACTGGTCCAGTGGGAGCAGACCCCACAAAGTACGTGTAAACATATGTACATATCGCTCGTTTACCAGAAGAGTGTCATAACTCAAAAAAGTGTGTTTCGAGATAAACGCGTTTAAAGTTTTCAAGCGCCATGTATCTCCATACAAGGTGGAGGGACATATACTCTTCTCACGCTGTGTGTATTGAAGATAGGATAATGAAATTTTGACACAAGATAGATTAGATATAGAACGAAGATTACTGCATCATTAACTCAAAAATCGCGTTTTTTGAGTTATGACACTCTTCTGGTAAACGAGCGATATATTCTGGATCAAGAAGACGAGCTGAGTCGATTTAGCCCTGTCTTTCTGTCCGTCTGTATGAACGCCGAGATTTCCTAAACTACAAAAGCTAGAAAAACGAGTTTGGTCATTTTTGAAAGGTGTATACCATACGCAGATCAAGATATTTCAAATCTTAGATGCCACTCCCCTTTCGCCCATAATAAACATAAATACAATACATTCACCAATTTAAGAGACACAAATCTATTTATTATACATAAATTCTGTCTTCAGAAAATGGTAGGTCTATACCATTCGCAAATGAGGCTTTTTTCAATTTTAGATGCCACGCCCCCTTTACGCCCTAATCGATAAAAACCGAAGAACAAGCGTAATATTGAACATAGAAGGTTGTTGTTCAGAATATATACTCTCTTATATTATATTTAACCATACTAAAAAGTGCATTGAAATCGGAAAATAAAAACAGGATTATTAACGAAACAAAATTGCAGTCGTTGGATATCTCGCATTCTAGCAGTGCAGCCAATACAGCTGCTGCGCATCGTGTGACAGTTTTATAGAATTATATTTAAAGTATAGGGTACAGGGTATTATTCGGCTGCTCTGCCCCGTTCAAATTTTTTAGTGCACTTTGCTCACTAAATTTAGACTTTGGGAATTTTTTGGTGCGCATTTTTTAGAACATTTAAGACTCTGGATGTTTTTTATTATATGCAGTTTAAACGCAAAACATATGTATATCTTGCGCTAATAACGAATTGCCGTATTGACCGTGCCGATTTGGTGCTGCACGAACACCTACAAATATAAATTTTGTACACAAACATGCGGGCGGCAATCGTGTCACACCGTGGCACTAAAAAACACTTTTGACAAATTTGCCAGCCCGATCCGGTTAAAAATTTTGGAAAGCATGTTAAGAAATACATATGTGGAAATTCTGATATCAATAATGATTTTGCAATCAAATGTAAACATGCAAAATATGTACATATGTCCAAAAACAGGTAGTTCGCGAAATAATTCCGGTAAAATATCAAAACAAACAAATCGCATTTTTTTTTTATATAAAATTAAAAATAAATGCAAATTGCAAATATGAATCTACACATAGGTACAGTGTTGCCAGTTTAGCCTATTTCAGGCTATATCTAGCATTTTTTAAAATGGAATAGCCTATACAATTTATAAATAGCCGATAGCCATAAATCTAGCATATTGTTCAAAATGTTATAGCTTATTTTTATATAACTTAAATAACTTTGCCAGAATGTATGTAACAGGTTGAAGGAGGCGTGGCAGACCCCACAAACTATATACAGCCATGGCCGTAGAAATACCACACTTAAAATTGATAACTTTGTCCGATCATAACTCGCTTGTTATACATCAAAAACTCATAATTTTGGTCTAAAATGATTAGTCTTATATTTTATATAATATCATTCACAAATCTTACTTTTAAGTTATATTTCACCGTTTTTAATTTATTCCACGAGATAGCTTATTTAGCTTGGCCATACAAATAGCACACTTTTTAATTGGGACATCTGATTCCAATTTTCGTAGCTTTTTTGCTTAAATATTGTTAAATATTTTAGTATATTATAAAAATGATTAAATAAATCCAAATGGGTAGTGGACGGCGTTGCCTGGTTCCGAAAAAGAGCCTTGCTGTTATAATAAAATTTTCCAAGAATTTGGTATCCAACTAATATAATTTAGTAACAGCAAATAACATTTGTTCATTTAAGAAAATAATATATGTCTATAGTCAAAAAAAAACGGATCCCAAAATTGATAGGCCTTTTGCCTCGTCCCAAGGGATAATGCAGAAAATTTGTCAAGAACTTGGCAATAATATACCAGAATATCTGTCTCAATAGGAAAGAACATTTTTTAAACTGTTTAATTGAATAAAGGCATTAAAATTCGTATAATTTGGTACATTTCCATGAATTTTAATATATAGCCTGTTTTTAAGCATATTTTTTTTATTTTTGGCCTATTTTAGCCTATTTTCACGCAAAATCTAGCCTATGTGAGCGCTCAGTACCTGGCAACACTGCATAGGTGATTTATAGTTAACTTGTTTTGTTTATCGACATAAAAGTTGGAAAAGTTGCACGAAAATAATAATAATAAAATATCAAATAATGTTTGCAAAACGAAAAATATTTTTTGATTTTGAGCATCTATAACTATTAAAACAACTATCCAATTTCACCAAAATTACTATTCAATCAGTTTTTAATATTTCTGTATAGCAATAATTTAATCAAGCACCTTTTTGGGCAAGCCAAATTTAGCGCTGAGCCACTGTGCGACGTCAGCAACCTTTGAAACCGCATACTTCGGGATAAGTCTTTAATTTGACTATCTATGCGAACAAAATGAAAGGGTCACTAAAAGTTTACAACACAGTTGACTAAACTACAAACTACTACCCACCACTAATTTTAGTCTTTGTTATAACAAGTACGCTTTTCTGATACTTTTTCCTGTACCTTTTAAATATACATAGAATTCTTTAATTATGTTTTTAGTTCAAGAAAAAGAATACAACATTTTTATATGTATTTTGCAAAAATACTATGTTGTCACAAAGTTTCTATACCCTTTGCTCCCATTGAAAATTTGTAAAAAAAAAAAAATTCTGTGTAACAGGACAATATGTAAGGCTGAGCGTGAAAAAATTGTCCCAAATGTAACAAATTTCTAGAACTCGAAACTCCAAGTTGAGGTCAGGATGTGGCGTGGCAACGCCCCTATGGGCCAGTCCCAGTACGCTTTCCCCAAACATGGCAGTATGCAAACACGAAAATGCGAATCCACTGGCTGGTCAACTCTAGACGAGCCAACACTGAAACAAACACAAAGGAAACTAAACTAAAGCATGTGTAGCATTAGTGTGTATTATGTATTGTTTGGTTCCATGCGTGCCCAGATGACCTAAATGTTATAACAATGTTATAATTTAATAATTATTTCCAATTTCTAAAGTTGTTTTAAAAAACTTTAAATTCATTAATTTATTCTATTATTCTATTATAGGTTTAACATCTTAAAACCTCAAGTCTAGCTGTATATAATCTACCAATTTTTTTTTTTTTCAATTTACTGCTATTAACAAATAAAAGCAATTTCCTAATTAAATACATAATTGGCAAATTGCCAAGTTTCGAAAACCAACTTTCATGAATTATATGTATATTAGTTTTTATTAACAGTAATGAATTTCTAGACCCTGAAATTTGAAAAAGTAAAAGGGTCTATTAATTTAATGCAAATAACACCCAGAACGAATCGTGGTAGACCCCTCAATGTCGCAACTGCATACGCTTAAAATATTTATGTATTTTATAGTTTCGTAGTTTTTACGATAGTTATACGAATTAAATTTGCAATGTTCATGCATGACATGGTATATATACTGGATCTGAATATATAAGGTCCTGATTTAAAAAAACGCTTGATATTCTACTTTAAATGTTAAATATTACGCGAATATGGGGCGTGTTATCCAAAATTTGAAATAAACTGGATCTACGTATGGTATTGACCTACCAACAACTGACTATATTATTTAGGCGACGGGCGTAGCACGCAGTACTTGACATAAACTTAGTCTGCAAACGTTATTAGTGGTTCTAGCTCTTATAGTCTCCTAAATCGACGCGTTCATAGAAACGGACAGAGAAACAGACAGTCAGACATGGCTATCAAGAATATAATGTGGGGTCTGTCACCTGTCACCTGCCTTGGTCTGCCTAATATGTACATACATTTTCCCAAAATAATTCATCTTGTTTTTCCCATTTTTCAAATGGGCACAGAGTATAAAAACACTGCAATTTAAATAGCCATGCACTTATGTAATTTATTCTACATAGTTTTTGTTTGTGTAAATGGGTAAATGTAAATCATATCAGTCAACATCGGATAGCTCTATAGCCATGCAGCGGAAGCAGAGCCCTTGCCAATACCATTGGCATTTAGCCAAGGCGACAGTCCCAGGCTATCAACGTTGGGAACGTGGTTAGTGCCAGCAGTTATGGGTGCAAAAGCAGCATCCTTTATGATGGTTAGATGATGCGCTGCACCAGCATTGCCGTTTCTAGTGAGCTGTCCAAATTTGGCAGCCTCGTACTCGGTTTTCTGAATCTCAGCGGCAGCTGCATGTGCGGAACGTTGAAGGGCGGACGCGGCTTCAGCCTCTCGGGCAGCGGCAATGCGCTGCTGATAAGCAACAGCTGCCTTGGAAGCTGCCAGACGCTGTTGCGCCAGCACCACTGCCGAAGCGGCCGAAGCTGCTTCTGAGCGTTGTATAGCTGCTGCAGCCTCTGATTTTTGTGTGAGAATCGCCGCGTGCGTCTCCTTCTCCATGGCTATGCGCTGTTGATTGAGCACATTCTCCTTTGCGGCCTGCATCTGCTGCTGAGCGATGAGCACATTGGCCGATGCCTGCTTGGCGGCCGCAATGGCATTAGCCACTTCGTTGGGCGATGGTGCTGACTTGAGTGCACTGTGTCCGCTACTCCAGCCGCCGCTGTTACCGCCGGACAGGGCGGCCCAGCCCCCTGGTGCGTTCCAAGCGCCACCGATATGCCCGTTGCTCGTGGAGGCCCAGGGTATGGCAGCATCGCTGATGCTGCGCTTTGGCTGAGTCTTCTCTGTCGCAGCCAAGCAGCCAGTAATAGCCCACAGTAGCAATAGTAACACATGCCTCATTGCTTGGCCAGGTAGAACTTGCTTTTCTTGGATCATGCTGCGCTGCTGCATCAGTCTTCAACTGAACTCTTCCCACTGGAAACTGAATATTTATAGCCCTTCGGTTGCCAGTAACAGCTACCTCAACTGCAATAATCACTCACGTACACAGATTGACCTCCTTCTCTGTGGTAACTATTTTACCAACTTCAACGCGAACTCCTCGTTTTTATTTTTATTAGCAGGAAATGAAAGGTGGCTTCCCACTTGGGCAAAGCCCCTTTCATCAATTAACTTACAATCGTAACCCAATTTTCCGCCTTTAAAAGAATGCATTTTTCTTATAACTATGTAAGTAAATATTAAATAACCAGAATGGGCGGAGCAGATCAGACCGATTTCAATGTGCTTTTCAGGATAGGTAAATACTTTGGAAAAGAGTATATATTCCGAACATCATGTTCTATGTTAAATATTACGATTGCTATTAAGTTTTTATCGATTAGAGCAAAATGGGGGCGTGGCAATTGGTATTCAGAGTATTTGCTTAATACCAAATCTTTTCAATCTGAAGGCTGAACGCAAATGTATCCTAAAGGTATACATACCTATATATGTACATACTACATGCGCGAAAAGTTGTATGGACATTTGTTTGTTAAACCTGGTACCTTTGTGTCACATTATTAATGTTATAATAAAAAAATAAAATTTAATTACAACGCGAGAGCCACGCCATTTACGTGTCCAAAAGGTATTACTCCCTCAAAGTGTGTTGCCACAGATGGAGGGAAAGAGAGAGAGAGAGAGAGAGAGAGAGAGAGAGGGAAGAGACAGTAGAGCGCAGCTGATATCCGATACAAATTGTGCAGCTCATAAGCCCCTACCCTCGCTCTCGTTCCATTTACTACCACGAATTGTAATTACCATTAATGCACGTCTCCATGCGCTGGACAAGCTCAAATTTGACTTTTACTCGGAACAATGAATACAAATTAAATAAGACAAGCGATGATGCAGACGATTGCAAATGGGGAAATTTAACTTAAAACAAATTGTTTCCTAACATTATTTATAAACAATAGTAACTGAACTACTAATTATTTAGCCAACTTTTAAACACAACTTTTTTCGGTCAAAAAATCTGGCAACGCCGATCGAAAAGAGGTGCGGCCGCACTTGTTGTTATTGCGACATAAATCAGCACCTAATTGGCAACATTTAAATAAGTACATCTATACATACATACACTAAGGGGCATAATTATTGTGTCAAATGTTTTGATTTCAATAATAGTATTTAGTAGTTAGTATTTAGTATTTTGACAAAAAATTTCATTTCAAATTTCAATGGAAAATTGTGTTTTGTAATGTAATTTATGCTGATGAGTGTGAAACAACTGACCCCCTTTCCCTCCCCTACACACTGTGCATTCCATCAAAATCCGATAGTAATAAAGTTTACAGTATCTATGGATAGCCCCATATGTATGTATGTATATTATATGTGGGTTTATATAGGGGTATTAATTAATCCACCACGCCTCCTACTGCTTGTTATATACATTCCGACAACGCTATTAGCACCGTTTTTCCCATTTTTTAATGAGTACAGGGTATAAAAATATATTTTCAGAGGGTCTAACCTATTTTAAAAAGTTTTTGATGCTTATTGATACTTCTTACATAGCAAGTCCTGTTTTATCGTTTCAATACAATTTATTCCTATTGACAAATTCGCAAATGAATTTTAATTTGAATAAATGACAATCGAAAAATGTATGGTATGATAAAAGTATTACTACTTTAAAAAAGTAAAAGGGTCTATTAATTTAGTGACGGACGTAACCGAATGTAGCAGACCCTTTACTTTCCTACTACTACTACTACTATATGTACATACAAACACAATCAGAGGCACGCACAATAAGCGACCCACGGATGCAAGGCACACCATCCCACCTCTGCCTAGTGCGGCAAATTGTCTGTGTCATATGATTGCTGTTTCTTATCCGTTCATAACGAAAGCGTCAATAGAGAATGCCATAAACTAGTTAAATATCAAATTACAAATCAATAGCTTTAAAACTGCGGATACAGTAGCTTTTTGCGGTTTGCGGGGGAAGAGGCGGAGGTATCGAAAATCTGAAATAAACTTGATCTGCTTGATTAGGAGAATCTAAATCCCTAATATGGTGTTTCTAGCTCTTATAGTTGCTGAGATCTAGGTGTTCATATAGACGGACAGACAGACGGACATGGCTATATCGACCGGTTTGTCGTCCTGATAAAGAATATATATACCTTGTGGAATCTGGCACGTCTCCTTCTGGATGTTACACTCATTTCCTCTTTGCACAAAGTTAATAGACCTTTTTTACTTTTTTAAAGTAAAGGGTATAAAAAACTACACCTACCTCAAAGATCTCGAAAACTATAAGCGCCACAGCAGCCACAATAATAAAGCTACAGACTTGTAATTCTGCATGTACGTAGTCTATGGTTTTCTCAACCGATGCTACAAATTTATCTATGATTTGAATTAGAAATAGCGAAGATATGCAAGAGACAATTATTTCAAAATGTTTGTGTGTGCCACTGCAGCCATAATAATAAAGCTGCAGATTTGCAATTTGAAATTTACGTAGCCTATAGAATTATCCGCCGATGCTGTGAATTACATTACAAACGGACAAGAATTAGCAATGTAACAAACAGTTTTTTTTTTATAAATGTATGTAAATGCCACTACAGCCACAGTTTTAAAGCTACAGATTTGGGATTTGGCATGTAGGCAGCCTATGGCATTATCCATCTATTCTGTGAATTACATTACGATGGAAAAAAAAAACAGCGAGGATGGGGTGGACAGAGCAGCCACCTAGATCTTGCAGACTATAAGAGCTAAAAATACAATGTTTTGGTATTTGGGTTCTCCTAAGAAGCAATCAGTTTGTTTGGGTTTTTTGATAACTACCCTTATTCCTACGCTAATCGAAAAACCGAAAAAAAAAAAAATGGCAATCTCCATCCATGTTGTGACCGTACTGTAGGTCGGATAAGAAACAGCGAGTAAAACATAAAGTACAGAGTCTTTTACAGTCGGTTACGTCCGATTATAGCTCCGTCCGTACTGGTTTATAAAGGAACATATTAAAAACTCATTAAATTCTGTTGTACCTGGATCCATACACTCTTTAATAAAAAGATCTAAGATAATTACAGCCATAAAATCTTATTCACATTATCTTATTGTATATCTGTTTTATTGCAGTAAGCAAAAGGACTCAGCATAATGACGTATTTGGGGACTTTTCGTGCATCATATATGGTTCTTTTATTCCTCACCATTTGGGCATTTCTT